>JAOWBW010000408.1:600000-1083549 GCA_026119855.1 Campanula takesimana | reverse complement strand
CTTCATAACTGTTGGTCCCAAAGACACAACAAGGGTATGAAAAGAGGCTAGAGGGGGGGGGTGAATAGCCTATTTAAAATTATCACCCCTTTTCCAAAATTCAACCTTGTACTTACTATTGAGTTTTGTGGTCAAGTAAAAACCACTAGTTCAAAGCAAAATGCACAGCGGAAGTTTTCGATAAAACGAAGTAGAGTTGTTTTTGAAACTTAAAAACTGCTAGGTAAGCAAACCGTGCGGTCAGCAATATTGCGGTCGGCAATATTGCGGTCGGCAAAGATAGAGGTTTGAAAGATTCAATTTGCGGTAAGCAAAATGCGGCAAGCAAGTTGCGGCAAGGTAACCTTGCGGTCGGCTATATGCGGTCGGCAAAGGTTACAGACGAGGTAGGTTGAAAATGAAGTTTTGTGTCGGTGAGTTTTGGCAAAAGATAAGTAGTCAGAAGTAGTAACTTAGGCAATAGGTAAGCAACAAACACAATTCACAATCGTTTGAGTATCTGGAAAGATCAAAACACTAAACGACAAACAAAGTCAATATGAACAATAAGAACAATTGCAGAAAGTAAATTTGCAGAATGTAAATGACACAATGATTTGGAAAGGTTCGATCTGTTAAAAGATCTACGTCCTTTACCAAGATGGTCAGTCTTGGATTTTGAATGGAGGATATATTAATTCTCTTGAGTACAAATTACAAAGATGAAGATTTGAATTAATTCCTACTTTCTATGAAGAACAAATCCTAGACTTAGACCGGTGTATCCCTAATGATGCAATCTATGTGATTGATCAATCGGGTGTGTGTGTGTAACGAATCAAGAGCTCTATATAATCTAAATGATTGAGAGCCTAATGAATCTTTAAGTGTTGCTGGGCTTGAGATTTGATGTTCTTGAAGGCTTGCTGGGGATCTTTGAAGATTTGAGGGCGAAAGCTTGAAGATTCAAATGATTCTGGAAATCTTGAGTATGATCTTCAATCACCAAGTATTTCGACAGCAATTTCTCTCTTTGAATCTCAGCACTCTTCAATGAAGAGTTCAAGGTCTATTTATAGCCTTGGGTTGAGAAATAGCTGTTGGAAGATGATGAGCTGTCATATTCTGATTGAGCTCATATCTTTGTCTTGTAGTTGCAGAAGTTAGTGGGCAAGATGTACTATCTTGTACCAGACATAACGACAAATTCAAATTTGAATTTTGCAACGATTAAATCAAACTTGTCGTTTCTTGGACTTCACTTGGTTGTGTGATAGCTGGTCTGCGGTCAGACAAGATTGAGGTAACCTTGTAATCAGCAAGGATTTTGGTCGTCAAAATCATGCGGTCGTCAAAAACCATGCGGTCGCCAAAAACCATGCGGTCGACAAAAACCTTGCGGTAGGCAGACTTAGCCATTTTCACCATATCAGCAGCAGCAGCATTTCTTCAAAATTTGAGGGGCTGATCTTCTAAGCCTAGCTAAACTAAAAATGGACTTAACTAATGAAGTTGTAATACTTCTTACAATAAAACCTAAAGTCCATAAAAAGTAAAATAAGGTTATGGGATCAATCAAATCTAGGTAATAGGAGTGGTTTATAATGTGCATACCCAACAATCTCCCCCTATTTGATTGAGACCATTACCTACTATAACAAAGACTAATTCATTGTACTTGGTAATAACATGTTTCAAGAAATTAATTTTATTAAGTTCATGCCCCAAGTCAATGCACACACAGTAAGTCAATGTTATAGATTTCTATCATCCTAAAGAATAAAATAAAAGACTAATCCTAGAAGATAGAAATAATTTGATGTAATTCAAAGGGATAATATGAAGGAAATGAATAGCATCAAAACAACACAATCATGACTAGTACTCTGAATCATTAAAGCGATGAAGCATAAGAGTACAAAACAAAAGAGAGAATAAAAGTAGTTGTGTTACAGACCCAATAAGTTAAACAGAAAATAAAATTGTTTGAGGCAACCAGCCTAATAAAAAAAACACAATGGTAACATAAATAGTGCGGTCAGAAGGGCGGTAGAGAGATGCGGTCGGGGAGGTGCGGTCAGCTCACATATTCAGACCAGGGATCTTGACTTCATCTTCATACTCAGGAATAATGGGGCAAGTGAATGCATTGGCTAGCATGTAGTCAAAGCTGTTCACGGTCGGGAAATCGATGCTATTGCCTTCATCATTTTCTGCCTGTGAATGGACATTACCGTGACCGGCATCAGCAACCTGGATGGATCCTTCAGTTACTGCACTTCCAGACGATCTCTGAACAGATTCTTCTAAAGACTCCAATTTCTTTTCAACAACCTGAAACGAACCAACGACCGTGTTGGTCAGTTCCTCAATTCTTGTGCCTTGATACTCAAGCGGGGTTTCAAAGTTGCATAAGCGGCCTTGATTGCTTCAAGCTTCTTTGCTTGATTTTCAGTCAGTGCTTCAAGAGAAGCCTTGATGGCTATATCAACTTCCTTTTCTATGCTGAACTTGATCTTTTTCAGCTCATGGACCAAATCAGTTTTCACTAGATCCAACTGCTTGTGGATTTCAATTGAAGCCTCAACAACCTCACGCGAAAGCCCACGGTTAAGGGCGTTTGTCTGAATGGTCAGAGCCTCCTTCATGAATCGAGGAGTAACCAATAAGTCAGTAGAGAGAACGGTCGAGGTTGATGCGGCAGGTTGAATGGCAGCAGAACTGGAACTGGTATTTCCACGAACAATATCTTTCACAGTCTTTGTTATAGCTACTGTCTCCCCCTTAATGGTGTCAATCATTTTAGAGTGAAGAGAGCAGAGCTCTAGCTTTAAATCAGCTTGAGTGGACTTAAGATCAATGACCTCTGCGGTCAACTGAGCAATGGCAGATTGGTTTTCAGACTGGAGTTTAGTCAATGATTGAACTGCGGTCAATAGTGCGGCAACCTGTCCTGCGGTCGCCGGAATGTCATCGGTCTTGACCGGAGAGGGAGGAGTTGGAACAGGAGAATGAGTAGGAGAGGCAGCTGGTGTGCGGTCGACAGGACGGTCGATGTTAATTGGCAGCTGAGAGCGGTCGACGTCAGCGACCGTGCTTCCTTTCTGAGTGGCAGCATCAGGACGGTCAAAAGTGGGGCTATCAACATTGATATCCCTGTCCTTCTCATCACTATCACCTTGTTCACTCCCAACAGCAACTTGTTTATCACCATCAATGTTATCACCTTCTTCACCACTTCCAACAACTTCAACTTTTGAACCACTAGAAACCTCATCTTCAGTTTCCTCACTATCTGATTCATCCCTTAGAGAGTAGACTTGTCGTGCAACCTTTTTCAATGTAGGAGCAACATCAACAACATCTGTAGTGGGAAGAGGAGGAGACCCAGTTGGTGTAAAGACCGGAGATGCAGCCACCTTTGCTTTCTTGACAACCTTGACCGGACTGAGGGAGTGAATTCGCTTTTTCTCCCCTGAACTGTTGCGGTCGAAGGAGTCTTTGAGGATTTGAGAGATGGTGCGGCAAGGGACTTCAATGACGCGGTTGACTTGCGAGGAGGGGAAGTAGAGTAAGTAGACTTGGCGGTCGGTTCCCTGAACTTGATACCTGTAGCAACAGACGCTTTCTTTGCGGTAGGCTCAACAGCAATACCCTTGCCTTTTCCTTTGACCGGGGCGGCAGGAAGATATTCTTCTTCATCATCATCATCGTCTTCGTCACTTGCGGCAAACTGAGAAGACTTGAGTTTGGAGGGAGACTCATAGGGTTCATGAGGGTCTTTTGCAAGATAGACCTTGTAAAGTCTGGTTCCAAAACGAACACGAAAGTTTGCCTTCATGGTAGATCGGGTAAAAAGCTTGCTTTTTGAAATGGTAAGGAGAAGTTCACGATTTTTGGACATAAATTTTCGAAGCTCTTTTATGTGGGTCATGAGGAAGGTAAGGAAACGAGTGTGAGTACGGTACTTGATGGTTCCCTTTTCTTTGGCGTTATTGTATGCGGCAATGTTTGCAATCAAAGCATCGTAGATAATTTGACACCAGTCAATGTCTTTGCAAAGGTAGATTGCGGCAGAAAGAACCCATTGAGTGGTGTTGAGATTTGCTTGATTACCCGTCTTGCAATTGATGGAATGCCCGACCAGATGGCTAATATGGTACAGTACTTCATCAAATTCCTTCCTGGGTACCTTAGTGACATGATTGTGTCCCACCAACCGTTTAGCAAGAGCTTTCAATTCGTTGTCAGTGACGGTCGTTGAATAAGTAACACCAGCCCTTTTCTTGATCCCAAGAACCTCACTAATGTTGACGACATCCAAGGACATCTCAATCCCCTCAATTTCAGCATGGATAAATTTTACTATCTTGCCGGATGCACTTCGACCGGTCTCTTCTGTAGCGGTCGCAAAGAATTGATCGACGAGAGCAGGGACATGGAAGTCCTGATCAAAGGTAAAGAATGGTAGCAACCCCGTCTTGTCAAATCTCTTAATCAGATTTCTGCCAATTGCATCTTCTTTTAAATCTTCGAGGTCCATAAGAACGCCCGGTAAGAAGTGTTTAGTATTCTGAAAAAATGGAAAGTTAGAACAGCATAACAAATATGCGGTCACTTGCTAGATGTTGCGGCAAGTGACTAAAGGTAAGATCCAAGTTGAAATAGATGCGGCAAGAATACGCGGTAAGCATAACACGGTAAGTATGTAACAGCAAGCATAATAAAGGCAATTAGAAGTGATAACAATCATGCGGTAAGAATACCACGGTAATACATGCGGTCGACATCAAACTTGTTATATGGTCAACAACACGGTAAGAGAAATCTATGCGGTAATACACACGGTTGACAAACATAGCAAGCAAATGAATAATCAATGCGGTAAGTCACACGGTCGACACACTTAGCAAGCTAATGAATAGACAATGAACAATGCGGTAAGTCACACGGTCGACATACTTTGGGAAATATTTTTCAAAAACAATGAAACTTAAAAACGGAACAAAGAGGATCAAAACACACACAAACACTTTGTAGTGTGTGTACGCTTAGTGGAAAGGATCAAAAAGGGAAAAGTTCAAGAACACCAAGAACATCATCAAGAACACGATGAAGATACTGTAGCAAAATCCCAGAAATTACGAACATAGCTAAAAATTGAAAAAAAAACAGGTACCCATATCCGAAAGATCCGATTAAGAGCAAATATACCATCAATTTCGTCAAATAAACAACCAATATGCACGAAATCGAAGAAAAACGAAATGGGGGGGGCGAAATACGAAAAAACCCAGAGAAGTAATTTCGTCAAAAAATCATCAAATACTAATTATTTAAAAATTAAGCAACATATTGAGATGTAGAATGTTATCCCATAACAAGAATTAAGCAACATATAAGCATGGAAATCATCAAGATCAACAATGGGGAGAATATGAAAAGTTTTGAGAAACCCATTTAAAATAACAGATATTCGAAAATGTCATCAAAAATTGAGAGATTTAGGGACCGAAATCATACCATTCGAGATTGATAAGGTGAGGGATGGAGAGAGGATGATTTCTTGTGAGTTTTATCAACTCTAGCCATGAATTTATAGAGAGAGAGTCGGATATAGAGAGAGTTTAGAGAGAGAGTGTAGAGAGAGAGAGAGTTAGAGAGAGAGTGGAGCAGAGAAAGTGGAAATGGTTTAAGTGGAAAGGGGTATATAGGCGGTTATGGGGATGTGGAGAGGTGGAAAAGTGGGAAGTTAACTCTGTAAATCAGATAGGACAGAGAAAAGAGTCCTTTTTGTTTTCAAATGAGAGCCAATGACGGCGGAGCAAAAATATTATAATGATTTGAAATAAATAAAAGCGAGGGAATAATGAAAATTACCTTAATGCCCTTGATGTAAAGAAAATATCACTCCTAAATATCTCTAAGGTTAGAACACTTACCTGGAATCCATGCGTGCGGTAAGCAAAACTTTACCGTTTGTGCGGTCGATACACAATGCGGTCGATTACTAGCGGTCGACTTATATTGAGGTAGTGCTTTTAAAATATTAACACCTGGCATTGATCCGTGCGGTCAACAATTCATGCGGTAGGCATGAGTGATGACCAAAATACATATGAGGTTGCCACCAGGCGGTCGATGTAGTGCGGTAGGAAATAGCGGTAACCTATAAACTTGTGGTCGATATTTAAATGATATTAGCTTGATTCGGGCGGTCGACATAACGCGGTCGAATGAAGCAATGCGGTCGACATAATTGCTAGGTACCTACCTTTTTGAAGAAACTTGGAGAAACCAAAACATTAGTACAAAAATCATAAGGACAAGATATTTAGAGTTCTAGCATACCCATTTCTCCTCTGAGAAACCTAAACCTCTTGGAATCCAAAGCCTTGGTGAGAATGTCTGCAATTTGATTGTCAGTACTCACATACTCTAGATGAATGTTACCTTTTTCGACATGATCTTTGAGAAAATGGTATTTGATATCAATGTGTTTGGTCTTTGAATGCATCACAGGATTGTTGGACACAGCAATGGTAGATGTATTGTCACAATAAATTGGACAATTTTCTTCTTTGATTCCGTAGTCGACCAATTGTTGTTTCATCCAAAGCACTTGGCAGCAGCAGCTTCCAGCAGCTATATATTCAGCTTCTGTGGTAGATACGGAAACTGATGCTTGTTTCTTGCTAGCCCATGAAACGAGTCGATTTCCGAGGAAATGACAAGTTCCACTTGTGCTTTTCCTGTCAATGGTACATGCTGCATAATCTGCATCTGAGTAACCTATAAGATTGAAATTTGAATCTTTGGAATACCAAAGTCCAAGGTTAATAGTTCCAGATAAATAACGAATAATACGTTTTACAGCAATAAGATGTGCTTCTCGAGGATCCGCTTGATAGCGAGCACAGACACAAACACTAAACATGATATCGGGCCTACTAGCAGTTAAGTAGAGAAGAGAGCCAATCATACCTCGATACAAGGTTTGATCAACCTTTTTACCTTTTAAGTCTTTGTCGAGCTTATTGCCGGTAGCCATAGGAGTGTCGTATGCTTTTGCATTTTCAAGTCCAAATTTCTTGATAAGATCTTTTGTGTACTTTGCTTGGTTGAGGAAGATGCCTTCAGCACATTGTTTAATTTGTAGTCCAAGGAAGAATGTCAATTCTCCCATCATGCTCATCTCAAATTTGCTTTTCATTAACTTTTCAAATCGCTTACACAACAATTCATTAGTAGAACCAAAAATAATATCATCGACGTAAATTTGAACAAGTAAAGTATGATCATGATATTTAGCAATGAATAGAGTTGTGTCGATCTTACCACGCTTAAAACCTTTTTCTAGAAGAAATTTTGATAGAGTATCATACCATGCTCGTGGAGCTTGTTTGAGTCCATACAAAGCCTTTTGAAGTTTGTAGACATGATGTGGAAATTTGGGATCTTCAAATCCGGGTGGTTGAGCGACATAGACGGTTTCTTGAAGTTCGCCGTTGAGAAATGCACTCTTCACATCCATTTGATAAAGCTTGAATTTCTTGTAAGAGGCATAAGCTAAAAATATCCTTATAGCTTCAAGTCGTGCAACGGGGGCAAACGTTTCGTCGTAGTCAATGCCTTCTTCTTGTCTATATCCTTGTGCAACCAACCTAGCTTTATTTCTTGTGATGCTTCCATTCTCATCCATCTTATTTCTAAACACCCACTTTGTACCAATCACTCCTTGATCCTTAGGTCTTGGAACTAGATTCCACACTTTACATCTTTCAAATTGGTTGAGCTCTTCTTGCATAGCAACAACCCAACTTGAGTCTTGGAGTGCTTCATCAACTTTCTTGGGTTCAACTTGAGATATGAATGCGGTAAGAGCATCATAATTTGATCTTCTTGTTCGAACACCAGAATGTAGGTCACCAATGATATTTTGAATTGGGTGATCTCTGACCTCGCGCACTTCATGTGGTAGGTCGGGTTGAGTTGATGGTTGTTGAAGATCTTCTAGTGGTACATCATTTGTGCCATCCCAATCATAGGTAAGTTGAGGGATTGGTTCTTCAATATTGATGGGTGTTTCAACTTCAGCTCCATTTGAGGTAGCAGCAGATGCGGTAGCTTCTGGTGCTTCATTTGAGGTAGGTGGAGGAGTAGTTGAGGTAGAAGGATTTCCTTGAGTTGATTGATTTTGTGGTCGACTAGAACCTGTCTCATTAAGCTCAACAAAATCATCAGCAACATTTGGAGCCATATGTGGCTCAAGGAGAGAATGTTCATCAAAAGTAACATGGACAGATTCAACTATCTTAAGAGTGGTTTTATTAAATACACGAAAAGCTTTTGAGTGTTTAGCATACCCAACAAATATACCTTCGTCGGCCTTAGGAGCAAATTTACCTCGATGTTCTTTACCGTTGTAGAGAATGTAACATTTGCAACCAAATATCTTGAAATAGGCAATGTTGGGGGTTCTTCCTCTCCAAAGTTCATAAGGAGTCTTGTTGTAGGTCTTGTTAATGAGGGATCGATTTTGAGTGAAGCAAGCTGTGTTGACTGCTTCAGCCCAAAAATATTGAGGTAGCTTCGATTCAGCAATCATCGTTTTTCCTGCCTCAATCAACGTTCTGTTCTTTCTTTCCACAACGCCATTCTGTTGTGGAACTCCAGCAGCTGAAAAGTTGTGGTCAATACCATGGTCGTCACAGTATTGAGCGACGCCGTTGTTTTTGAATTCTGTTCCGTTGTCGGATCGAACACTGACGACGTCGTCTTCTTTTTGGGTTTGGAGCTGTCTTAAGAGTGCGGTCAAAATGTCATAACAATCGTCTTTGGAGATCATCATTTCGACCCACGTATATCTTGAGTAATCGTCTACCACAACCAATGTATATCTATTGCCTCCAATACTTGCGGTAGTGACAGGTCCAAATAAATCCATATGTAGCAGCTGCAAACATCTTGAAGTTGACGGAGTCGTCTTGCTGGAGAAAGACGATTTTGGTTGTTTGCCTAGTTGACAAGCTGAGCACTTTTCATCGTGGTGGTCAGCAACTTTGGGTAAACCACGAACCAAATTATCTCTACAAATCTTGGAGAGATACTTGAAGTTCAAGTGACTAAGTCGTTTATGCCAAAGCCAACTATTTTCGCTAACATTCTTTGCTACAAAACAGAGATTAGAAGAAATACAAGTAGAATTGAAATCAACAATGTAAACATTTTTCTTACGAATCCCTTTGAGTAAAGTGACGCCGGAGTTGCCATCCTTGATAAGACAATGAGTTGAAGTAAAGTGGCATTGCAATCCTTTGTCGCAAAATTGTGAGATTGAGAGAAGATTGTGTTTTAGACCGGTAACTAGAGAAACATCTTGGATTGTTATTTTTCCTTTTCTGATGACTCCATAACCGATGGTCTTTCCTTTGCTGTTGTCGCCAAAAGTAACTGCTGGACCTTTTTCATTACGGACACTTTCCAAAAGGTTGATATCTCCAGTCATATGCCTTGAGCATCCACTGTCGAGATACCATAAACTAGTAGTTTCATTGGAGTGGCCGGCCATTAGGCAGAGGACCTACAAAATAAACATTTAAGATCGAGGTCCCCTTTATTATTTTGGGTCCTAAAGATTAGCAGCTTTTGACAACCCACACTTGCCTCACAGAAGGTGGTTTAAACCTTCTAGGATTGGGTGTGAATCTTAAAAGACATTCAGCAGCCTTATGACCATAATCATCACACACAGAACAATGGTGGAAGCCACCCAACTGAGGGTTAACAAATTTCGTTGAAGTTTTCAGCACAACATCATTTACTGGTATGGACGAGGTCGCCTTTACAAAATTCATCCACTTGAACTTTGCCGTCTTACCACTGCCCGCGGTCGTTGGTTTTCTTGCGGTAGCCAACTTCTTAGATGCGGTCGACAGACCGTGCGGTAAGTGACTGCGGTAAGATGATTCAGCGACCTTGCTGGTGCTTGCTGCAGCAGCAGGTTCATCCATGGCAATACCTTTCAACTTTGCCTTGCCAGTTTGCTTCTTAGGATAGACATAATTGAACACTAGTTTCTTCTTTGGTTCTTGTCCTACACCCTTTGAAACATGATGTTTAGCCTTCAACTCATCCAAAGTTTGCTGGGTAAATTTCTCATCTCTTTCACAACAAGATGCACATTTAAAGTTGTCACTAGTTTGGAATCCCAAGCCTTCTTTATCACCACTAGACTTTTGGGATTCTAATATTTGTTCCATAGTGACACGAGAATTGGTCCACTCATTAGTGATCCGTTTGAGGTCATTTATCTCAGCAACCAATTCATCGTTTTTAACTTTAAATATGACATTTTGTTCTTCTAAGAAACGGTTTCGATCAGTAAGAGGAGTCATGCTCTTGATCTGCTCCTTAAGGAGGGTGAGTTCAGATCTTAGTAGAGTTTTCTCCGTCTTAAGCTGGGAAATCTCTTCAGTTGAAAGTGCTAAAGCTTCCTTCATGCCGGCAAACTTACTAATTACCTGTTCAGCTTTCATAAACATCTTTTCATGTTCGTTGGGAGAAATATCAAACTTGACTTCTGGAGTGGTAAGCAGAACTTCCTTCACTTTGGGATTGTATTGAGCCTTCTTTGCTGCACTTACATCACATCTAGAAAATAGAAGATCGCCATTCCTTTGAACTGGAGTTAGGAATCCCTTTTCAGCAAGTTCATCAGCTGTATAGCTTATCCGTTTAGGTTTTGCATTTGGTGAGCGACGATTTTTATTTTCATCCTCATCATCGGAATGAACGACCAAACAAATGTGACCTTCTTCAGAATCCTCGTCGCTTTCATCAGAGTCTGACTCTATCCAGGTAGCTAACTCTTTTGTGGCAGAGTCCTCTTCAGCGACCATTCCCTTTTGCTTTGAGTATCTAGGAGTGAAGTTGCTTTTCTTCTTCATGTACTCGAATTTGGGGATTGGACATTCTGATGCGAAATGACCGGGTTTCCTGCAATTAAAACAAACGAGATCCTCTTTCTTCTTGGAGAAGTTAGAGTACTCTTTCTTACTTGTTGAGCTGCTCCTTGAAAACCTTGCAGGAGCTTTGCTTGATGATCCGGGCCTTGCTGACTTTCTGAATTTTTGAAATCTTTTCACGAACATAGCAAAGTCGTCGTCGTCCATATCTAGTAACTCAGATGTGGAGATTTTGGGATCTTCTTCTTCGATCACTTCTTCCTTTTGAGCGACCAACGACAAACTCTTAGTTTTTCCTTCCATCTCTTCAATGTTGTGGAGCTTGATATCAAAAACTTTGAGATTGGCGTAGAGGCTTCTGAGAGACATATCATCTAGAAGCTTGGTATCTTCAAGAGTATTTCCTTTGTGAAGATATTGAGAACCAAGAGCAGCAAGAAAATTGACATTGATTTCTTTCTTGGTAAGCTTCTTTCCAAGTGCTGTATATGTACTTACAATCTCACAATAACGATCGTAAGTGGCTCTTAGTGATTCACCGGGGATCTTAGCGAAGTTGTTGAAACGTCTTTGAATTGCAAATCTTTTGCTTTCCTTGCACGCTTGATCTCCTTCGATGTAATCTTCAATTGCATCCCAAAGATCTTTTGCTGTAGCACATTCCATGATTTGTCGACGCTGAGACGTATTTAAAGTACTTGTGAGTATACTTTTTGCTTTCACATCCATTCCAACTAGTCTTTTCTCTTCATCGGTCCATTCAGCTTTTGGTTTCTTGATTGTCGGTATGGTATCGTTTGTTTCTGGATCCGGATTAGCTTTCATTGGGAAATATGGTCCAATGGTAAGACAATCACCAAGTTGCTCATCCATGGAGTAGAATTGAGTTAGAATGCTGTGCTTCCATACGTCAAAGTTGTCTTCGTCGAACGCTGGAACGTGAGTGAAGTTAACCGTTGCCATAGTTTTCTGACTTGCCATTTTGAATCGGCACCCAAGCTGTTAAGCTTGAAAAACAGAAGTTTTATAAAGGTGTTTGCTCTGATACCACTTGTTGGTCCCAAAGACACAACAAGGGTATGAAAAGAGGCTAGAGGGGGGGGGTGAATAGCCTATTTAAAATTATCAACCCTTTTTCAAAATTCAACCTTGTACTTACTATTGAGTTTTGTGGTCAAGTAAAAACCACTAGTTCAAAGCAAAATGCACAGCGGAAGTTTTCGATAAAACGAAGTAGAGTTGTTTTTGAAACTTAAAAACTGCTAGGTAAGCAAACCGTGCGGTCAGCAATATTGCGGTCGGCAATATTGCGGTCGGCAAAGATAGAGGTTTGAAAGATTCAATTTGCGGTAAGCAAAATGCGGCAAGCAAGTTGCGGCAAGGTAACCTTGCGGTCGGCTATATGCGGTCGGCAAAGGTTACAGACGAGGTAGGTTGAAAATGAAGTTTTGTGTCGGTGAGTTTTGGCAAAAGATAAGTAGTCAGAAGTAGTAACTTAGGCAATAGGTAAGCAACAAACACAATTCACAATCGTTTGAGTATCTGGAAAGATCAAAACACTAAACGACAAACAAAGTCAATATGAACAATAAGAACAATTGCAGAAAGTAAATTTGCAGAATGTAAATGACACAATGATTTGGAAAGGTTCGATCTGTTAAAAGATCTACGTCCTTTACCAAGATGGTCAGTCTTGGATTTTGAATGGAGGATATATTAATTCTCTTGAGTACAAATTACAAAGATGAAGATTTGAATTAATTCCTACTTTCTATGAAGAACAAATCCTAGACTTAGACCGGTGTATCCCTAATGATGCAATCTATGTGATTGATCAATCGGGGTGTGTGTGTGTAACGAATCAAGAGCTCTATATAATCTAAATGATTGAGAGCCTAATGAATCTTTAAGTGTTGCTGGGCTTGAGATTTGATGTTCTTGAAGGCTTGCTGGGGATCTTTGAAGATTTGAGGGCGAAAGCTTGAAGATTCAAATGATTCTGGAAATCTTGAGTATGATCTTCAATCACCAAGTATTTCGACAGCAATTTCTCTCTTTGAATCTCAGCACTCTTCAATGAAGAGTTCAAGGTCTATTTATAGCCTTGGGTTGAGAAATAGCTGTTGGAAGATGATGAGCTGTCATATTCTGATTGGAGCTCATATCTTTGTCTTGTAGTTGCAGAAGTTAGTGGGCAAGATGTACTATCTTGTACCAGACATAACGACCAAATTCAAATTTGAATTTTGCAACGATTAAATCAAACTTGTCGTTTCTTGGACTTCACTTGGTTGTGTGATAGCTGGTCTGCGGTCAGACAAGATTGAGGTAACCTTGTAATCAGCAAGGATTTTGGTCGTCAAAATCATGCGGTCGTCAAAAACCATGCGGTCGCCAAAAACCATGCGGTCGACAAAAACCTTGCGGTAGGCAGACTTAGCCATTTTCACCATATCAGCAGCAGCAGCATTTCTTCAAAATTTGAGGGGCTGATCTTCTAAGCCTAGCTAAACTAAAAATGGACTTAACTAATGAAGTTGTAATACTTCTTACAATAAAACCTAAAGTCCATAAAAAGTAAAATAAGGTTATGGGATCAATCAAATCTAGGTAATAGGAGTGGTTTATAATGTGCATACCCAACAATCTCCCCCTATATATATCATAATCGTCATAATATCACCGTACATCACCACCATATTTAAGTTGATCTAGTTTTATAATCATAATAATGTGAAAGGGATAATGAATAGGGTTTGCGGTTCACAATTGACGAAGCTAATTTATCTATAAATTTGTAGTTATTAAGGAAAATCGGGACAAATATTATATTATATTATATTTGTAGAAGTTGAGAAGTCAAAGCACATATTTTTTGTTCGTGAATTTCCCTGACATCAGCCCCAAACCTACAAAAGACAAACGAGTTTTATACTGAGACTGTTCAAGTTCTTCCCCAAATCTCTAATACCGAATCTCTAATACAGAAGCTGCTGTCATGAATTTCCATGACATCAGACCCAAACCTACAAAGACAGACGAGTTTTATACTGAGACTGTTCAAGTTCTTCCCCAGATCTCTAGTACCGAAACTCTAAAATTTACACAGCCTCTTTCCTTTCGACGGCAAGCTCCGATTCGTTCTCTAATCAAAGAACGATTTTAACTCGCCGCATTAAAAAATCAATACATGGATGCAAAGATTCAAACAAGATCAAGACCTGGATCTAAATTTAAATTTTTAGAGTGTGTATGTGAGAGTGAGAGAGAGAGACAGAGAGAGCTTAAGCAGAAATGAATGAGTAAAAGATGCTGAAATTTAGTGTGTAAAGCGGCCGGATTCTCGAGAGACGAGCGGTGAAACTACTGATATAGAGAGATAATGGTGACGACAACGAGGATGGTGGTGGATTTGGCCGGTGTTGAGCGGGATAGAGGTGGGTGATTGTGATGGTGGTGATGGTGGTGACGGTGGGAGGCTAAAAAAAGTAACATATATAAATTATAGGGTAAATTCAACGTGATGTCGAAAATAGAGGGTAACGTGAATTATACTTAAACCCCTTTGGGTTAAAAAAGTTATTTCAAAAGTAAAATGTTTAATATTTTACATATCAACCCCTTAAAGTGTCACATTAGAAGACGTTTATTTCTTATTGCCACCCTTAAAATAAAGGTACATGCAAGTCACATGAATAATATAACGGTTAAAAACTGGCGGTGTTAGGGTGATTGACTTCACACGCAAAAAATAAATAAATATAGTTTAGTGCAAAGTTTTTTTTTTTTTTTTTTTTTTCACAGTTGGTGTATAGTTGGATGAATTTATATACAATTTGCCTTCTTATGAAATCACGGGCAAAAGATATACCCTCCATGGCCCGTTTACTTTGAAAGTGGTATGAAATAATATAATTTCATTATATATTATTTTTTCCCTTTGCAATATGATGATTTACATTGATGGTATAAGTAAAAAATGCATTATAATCTCTAACATAAAAAAGTAATATATAAATATAGTCATTACTCTTTTTGTCCCAGGCGGCGCCCGCCCAATTTTTAAAACACCGACGTCTATCTTTCATTAATTCCCACTCAGTCGAATAATTAAATTATTAAAAACAACTAAATTTTGTAGTTAATCCTAAAACATCAATTAAATTTCACAATCAGTCAAAGAATGACCAATAACTCTTCAATTCTTAATCACCCCAACTTCCTCAACTATCCCGCCAATCACGGTTGCCACCACCGTAGACTCGAATCACACATGATATGGATATATGATACAAACAATTTTTCAAAATTCCATATAGTCATCAACCAGATAGTAATTGTGACATAATATTAGTCTTTTGATCATTACTCATCAGATTTAAAGATGATACCTTCTCAATCGCAAAAAAGTTAGTCCCATTATTCAGTGGTATCAGAATTATGACTAAAAATATTGTAAAACTTATAGAAAAATACTTAATTTAAAACACTGACAACAACAATTTCCAGTCTTTCGTTAGAATAATTAAATTAAATTATATTATTATTCATGTATTCAAAAAATTATCACTTAAAAGGTGAAAGGTTTCACTAACAATTTCTTAATCGAGACTTTTTTCCCAGACAGTGGAGGTGGATGTCAAATTGAGATTTTTTTATTTATGTTTTTTGGATGAAAATATCTACTTTTATTATGATTTTAATTATTGTTACCTAAAAAAAAATTAGCCTCAAAAGATTAATTACTATAGTTTTGATACAATAATTACACATATTATAATATAATTTCGTTTTATACAATAACAAATAAGTAAAAGGTTAATATAAAATAACCTCTCTTGGTAATTTGGAACTCTTTGAGTTTCAATATTATTTTTGTTGTAATTAGTTGTATTTAAAATTTGTATGTCCTCATAAAAATAACTTTATATTTTCGGTTAATTTCTTAAGCTTATTTATCAGTGGTCGAGTTGTTACACTATTTAAAAGATTATAGTGGCCTTTCTTTATTTTCGCCTTTTACAGAATGTACCCCTACACTATGGCTTTACTTACTTCTCACCTTAACTTAAATATTTGTCTCTCTCATACATTTGTGAGGGTCACTACTGCACAATTCTTATTTTTTCAACCTTAATAACATCTTAAAGTAATGAATAAATGACCATTCTTTAGGAGAAATCACTACTTATCACAAAAAGTAATTCACTTTAATATTTCTGTTATGTGTTATAAAAAAGTTGTAATAGAAGAGAAAGTAGAGAGTATAGCACAATTGAATATATGTATGTTGCTTGTTTAATATTAACTATTTGAATGCCAATAAAATTAAAAATATCAAAACTCAACTCAATTAGTATTTCAGTTCCATTAAATGGAAATAATAAAGTTAGAAAAGATGGATACAAAATGTGGTCTACAAAATGAGGTATCATAATTGTGTTGGTGTTTTTAATTGGATATCGATGTAGCCAATGAAATATCGCCACCACACTTTGTATCCGTCATTTTGTAAATTTCTTTTATAAGGCTAGTAGCATTGCCCCATTTTAAAATATCAAAACAGAACAACGAAAAAGTCAATCAAGCAAAATCTTTTAAGGTCAAGGGACTAAAATAGAAATCAAACAATAGCGAGGGGTGAGATTTGTCAAATAACCAAAAAGTAAAAAAGAAAGAGTCGTCATCAAAACGTTGTCGTGGTTCTTGTCTTCATCAAACTTTCCCCTTGACAAACCGCAACCATTTCATTTCCACCTGCCCGTTCCTTCAATCGCCGTTCGCCTCTCTCTCTCTCTCTCTCTCTCTTCGTCGTCCCCGCGGAATCCCCGCTTGCCCGAAACCCGCCCCTGAAATCTCTCGATTTCGCTAACCCAATCTCAATCCCTCCCCGTTCTCACCTAGATCTGTATCGCCCAATTCTTCGTCAAACCCCGTCCATGCCTTGACACATAAGCCCTAATTATTCTAATTCCGGTGATTTCACCGATCGCCGTCCTCTAATTTATTGGGGTTTCTGTTTCTTTCCAGATTCATCACCGATCTGTGGGGTCTGGGCCTCTCAATTTTGCTGATTATTACTACCTAGGGTTCTTTCTATTTTTTTTTTTTTTTACGTTGTTTGACAATTTTTTCTTGTGAAGTTGGGATCAGGAAATTTCGTCCGAATTGATGGTTCTCGTCAAGGACCAAGGCTCGATCTTTATCAAAACAACTGCCGATGATGGAAGGTTATTATTATGCATGGGCGGGAAGGTGAACTGCGGTTACACCGGCGGCACATGTGGCCGGTCCCAGCTTCATCCACGTCGTCTGTAGCCGTTTCCACCATTTCTCTTTCGATATCCTCCGATTCCTTCTCCAAAGTATATAATTTTATCATTGCTATAATCTTTTTGTCTTTATTTTTATTTGTGGTTATAGTTTATCTTTCACATGTGATTGTAATAGCTGAATTATATGTAAAAGTGACTCATAATTGTTGAAATTGGCTGTTTACAGGTTCTTACTTGTTACTTCTTATTGGTGTCTCTGTTTATATCATTCCACTCCCAGATATGTAATGGCCAATATGTAAAATTTAAACAATAAAAGTAAGGGGCGATTTTTTTTTTTTGTCATTACTTGTTTAGGTGAACTTAGCAATAAATGCATTGTTACTTGTTACTTGCTTATATGTCCTTGATGTTGATTTTCCGATCTTAATTCACACATAGGTGAATCAGTTATTCCGGCAGACAACTTAATGTGTTCTTATGGTGGATTTTTAATGTACTTAGATACTGAAAGCCAAGCTGGAAGATTTTGTTCTCCGTTCAGTGCCATATGGCTTCTGGGCGCATCTGGCTGGGATTATTTTTTATTAAGATTTTCCTTGGTTGATATTTTCCTTTCGGCCAGCCACTTATGAAGTAGATTTGAACAATTCTCAGCATCAGAATCGCCAGGGGTTTAGAGATATCATTGCAGTAAATTACCATATCCTTTGGTAAAGGACAATGTCGATTAATTGATTACATTAGCATATCCTATTTTTGCTTGAATTATGGTCATAGATTAGGTTGCCCCTTCATAATTAGTGACGAATAAACTATTAAGCATAATTGGAACTTACAAAGTATTGCTTATAAGTGACTGTAATCTTTAGGCGCTTGTCAACATTTGAAGCAATCTTAGAATAATTATTTGGTCAGATATTTTGCTGCATTGTGGTTCCTGTTACATCTTATGCTTGGTTCATTACAACTTGCAACTTTTCTTCATTAATGGATATCGATAATAATCTAGTTGCTCAACTCTTTTTTCAGGATGGACGCAAGATTCATGTTGGTGATTGTGCGCTTTTTAAGCCAGCACAAGATTGCCCCCCATTTGTTGGAATAATTCGCAAGTTAATTATTGGGAAAGAGGACAGTTTAAGTTTGAGTGTGAATTGGCTTTACCGTCCTGCTGACGTAAAGCTTGTAAAAGGTATTTTGCTGGAAGCAGCACCAAACGAGGTCTTTTACTCGTTTCACAAGGATGAAACACCTGCTGCATCATTACTCCATCCGTGCAAAGTTGCATTCCTTCGTAAAGGTGTTGAACTTCCTCCAGGGATATCCTCATTTGTTTGCAGACGAGTGTATGACATTGAGAACAATCGTTTATGGTGGCTAACTGACCAAGACTACATTAATGTGAGTATTGTATTTGTATATTTTATATTTATCTAACTTCTGCTCATTAATAATGTCTTGATCGTATTTGTAGTCTTGTTTGACGCAGAAACGACAAGAAGAAGTAGATCAACTATTAGACAAGACTAGACTAGAAATGTATGGAGCATTGCAGTCAGGAGGTCGCTCTCCGAAACCTTTGAATGGTCCAAACGGTACAGCACAGTTAAAACCTGGTTCAGATAGTGTACAGAACAGTTCCTCCTCATTTCCTTCTCAGGTTAAGGGTAAAAAGAGGGAGCAGGGTGGTCACGGCCCCGATAACATCAAACGTGAACGCTTGTCAAGAGCGGATGACGCAGAGTCTGGCCAACCTAGACCAGAACAAGTATTGAAGACTGAGCTTGCAAAAATTACAGATAAAGGTGGCCTTGTAGATTTGGAAGGGGTTGAGAAATTGGTGCAGCTTATGCAACCTGATAGTGCTGAGAAGAAGATTGATTTAGCGTGCCGAATCATGCTTGTTGATGTAATATCAGTTACAGATAGGTTTGATTGTCTTGGTAGGTTTGTGCAGTTACGGGGTTTGCTTGTGTTGGATGAATGGCTGCAAGAGGTTCACAAGGGAAAGATTGGTGATGGTAGTCCAAAGGAGAGTGATAAATCTGTTGAGGAGTTTCTTTTTGCGTTGCTTCGTGCTTTGGATAGGCTGCCTGTGAATCTTCATGCTCTGCAGACATGTAATGTTGGGAAATCTGTAAATCATTTGCGTACACATAGAAATTCTGAAATTCAGCGGAAAGCTAGGACTTTAGTTGACACATGGAAAAAACGTGTTGAAGCTGAAATGAATATGATTGATTCGAAGACTGGTTCAAGTCGTGGAGGATCATGGCCTACAAAGTCTGTATCCAAAACTCAGCAGGCTAAGCTTAGTTCAGGTGAAGCTGTTGCCAAGTTCTCATTGGCATCTCCTGGTTCAACAAAAGTGTCTGCGTTATCGAATGCTGCAGGGGTTGCTAGCACAAAGGATTCTGCAAGTTTACCTGTTACATCATCATCTGATATTCCTCTTTCTACGATTAAAGAAGAGAAGAGTAGTAGCTCTAGCCATTCGCAGAATAATAGCCTATCATGTTCCAGTGATCACGGGAAGACAGGTGCTTCTGGCAGGGAAGATGCGAGGAGCTCTACTGCTGGATCGGTGAGTGTTAATAAGATTTCCAGTGGTGTTTCTCGCGGTAGAAAGTCAAGCAATGGTCTTCATGGATCTTCTGTCTCAGGGATTCAGAAGGAAGTCAGTTTTGGGAAATTTGGTTCCTTAAACCGAAATCTAGCTTCCGAAAAGGGATCACCAACTCGAGTAAATTCTGAGAGAGTAGCTGACATGCCACCCGCAGATAACGGTGGAAGCCAGAGGCTTATCGTCAGGTTGCCAAACACGGGCCGAAGTCCAGCGGGAAGTGCAAGTGGTGGGTCTCCTGAAGATGCCTCTGCCTCCGGCAAAGCTTCTCCTATAGCTCATTCTGGAAAGCATGATCACCATGATCGGAAATTAAGGGGGAAAGGTGATGCTCCTCGAGCCAATGGTCCAGCAAACATTAACATAGATTCATCTCAGGAAGATAGATTGGTTGGGTCTGATGGAGCTCATGTGTCATTTGTTGAGGTCCATTGTGATGAACGAGGGAAGGATGTTGAAATCGGTGAGAGGCTGACAGATGCATCCAAAGCAACCGTATCTGCATCTGGTATTACACTGAAACCTGGGAAGTCTTATGAAGCTTCTTTTAGTTCTATAAATGCATTGGTTGAGAGCTGTGCCAAGTTCTCCGAGGCCAGCCTGCCTGCAGCAGTGGGGGATGATATTGGTATGAATCTGCTTGCTAGTGTGGCTGCTGGTGAAATGTCAAGATTTGATGCGTCACCAATCGATTCTCTTGAAAGAAAATCACCCTTACCTGAGGACTCTTGCTCTGGCAATGACGTTAAGTTGAAGCAACCTGATGAAGATGGAGCTCAGAGTGAGAATCGGCCTATTGCAATCAACGGAGATGCCGCGGTAGAGCGCTGTGAAGAAAAGACTGGAGAGTGTAGTGCACAGGTGGACTCTTCCAGTGTTGATTTATTGCAAAACAGAAGCATTGTACCAATAATATCTGATATGAAGCCCCCTGGATTTCAAGATGCTTCAACTGCTGTCGCCTCACAAGACACAAGTGGGTATAAAGAAGGTGGAGAAGGAACTGAACATAATCACGGACGGAGGAAGTCACTTGCTGTCCAAACAAGAAGTCGCAGTGTCTCAAGTTCCAAAGTCAAAGCTAGGAGTCTGTCGCCAGAGAAAGATAAGAATGCTGGGCATGCCGATGTGAAACCTCTTGAAACAAATGCAGTTGTACCGGATGCTGCCACGCGAAGTGCTAAAGTGGAGTTGCAAGGGAATGACGAATCAGCCTCTTGGTCGTCTTCTGAAATGCACGAGGATGACAAAAAGAAGGTGTCCAAACAGTCTAGCAGCAGTGTAGTGGTGCAGAAGGTATCTCATGCGGTCCTTGGGAAGAGCGGGGATACTACATTGCCAAGTGTTGGGAGTGATGTCGGTTTAGATAAAAAAACTGAAAAGGTAGAGGCCGTGAATGTTGGTACTAGTCTAGAACAGGGTGAGAAACACAAAAAAGATTCATGTTCTGTTTTGGAGCAAAGTGGCGAATGTGCTAAGGGGAATCCAGAAAAGAATGAGGCCCTTGGTCATCATTCTGGGATTCCAGCTCCTTTTGACAACTCTCCTGCTTCTCTCGTTCAAGGGGCCAGACATTGTGTGAAGTCCAGGGCTTTAGCAGAAGCGGAACGGCCTGAGGAAGTCGTGTCCAGGGTGAATCCTTCTTCAGCTTCAACTTCGACTTCTGGGTCTGATACTGCTGTAAAGCTGGATTTTGATTTGAATGAAGTTATGCCTGTTGATGATGGTATCCAAGGGGAGCTTGAGAAACTTCCTGGTCTTGGAAATTTCTCATCTGTCCTTATGCCTTGCCCAGTACCTATCTCTGTACCATCCATGTCTGGAACTCTCCCAGCTTCAATTACTGTGGCTGCTGCTGCCAAAGGACCATTTCGGCCTTCTGAAGGCCTACAAAGAAGTAAGGTTGAACTTGGCTGGAAGGGATCAGCGGCTACAAGTGCTTTTCGCCCTGCAGAGCCTAGGAAGGCTGTGGATGCATCAGTCTCTACAGCTGATGTCCCTGTTCCTGAAAATTCTACCAGCAAACAAGCTCGTCCCTTTTTGGACTTTGACTTGAATGTGGGAGTCGTTGAAGATGCCGTGTCTCAGAACACTGTACCGTTGAGATGTTCAGAGCCTGGGCCATCTGATCGAAGTGGTGGGGGGCTTAATCTTGATTTGAACACATGCGATGAGAGTCCTGAAATCGGGCATATCTCAGTTACCAATGGTTCTAGATCTGTAATCCCACAACTACTACCTCAAAGGGCGCTTTTACCAGGTGGATTCTCTATTTCTGAACCAAGTACATCTAGGGACTTTGATCTTAATAATGGGCCTGGGCCGGATGAATTAGGCAGTGAGTCAGTATCACTTGCCAAAAACAGCTTGCCATTTCTTTCACCTGTTTCTACGGTTAGAATGAATAATATGGACCTGGGGAACTTCTCTTCTTGGTTTTCACCGGGCAATTCCTATCCTGCCATTCCGATCCCACCCATCCATCCTGGTAGAGGGGAGCAGAGTTATCCTATTCTCCCAGCTTCTACGTCACAGAGGATATTGGCTCCTTCTGCTGGCAATGCCTCGTTTAGTCCAGAAATGTTCAGAGGACCTGTCCTGTCTTCCTCTCCAGCAGTTGCCTTTCAATCTACTACCCCATTTCAGTATTCTGGATTCCCATTCGAGACCAATTTCCCTCTTCCCTCAAATTCATTTTCAGGGGTTTCAGCACCTTATGCGGAATCTTCTTCTGGTGGGGCCATTTGCTTTCCGACCATCCCGTCTCAGCTGGTGGGACCAAGCGGTGTTGTGTCAACACCTTATCGACCGTATGTTATGAGTCTTTCTGGTGGTCCTAGTAGTGTTGGCACAGAGAGCAGGAAGTGGGGAAGTCAGGGTCTTGATCTTAACGCAGGTCCTGGCGGCACAGATATTGAACGGAGAGACGAGAGGTTGCCTTCCGCATTAAGGCAGCTTCCTCTTACTGGTTCACAAGTCTTGGGAGAGGAACAATTAAAGATGTTTCAGCAGATGGGTGGGCCATTGAAGCGGAAGGAGCCTGATGGTGGGTGGGATGGAGATAGGCTCAGCTACAAGCACCCATCTTGGCAGTAGGAAGCAGTTCCGGTACTGGTGTTAACCTGATAGTGCCTGGTGAGACATCTTTCTAAATATTCAATTGCAGACTGCTGAGTTTTGTCAAATTTTCTCTTTATGTTGGATGTTGGATTCATGTGGACTGTATTTCACAATAATATCTTTGGTTATTCAAAGAGATTTGTAGGGACTGTACACAGTGTGCAAGTACAAATGGAGCCATCACAGAATATTCTGAAATATGCATTAGACCCTCTACTGAGAAGTACTCACAATGACACCAAGGTCTTTCATTCATAGATAACTATCACTTTTGCTTTCCTCCCTTTGAGATGTTCCCCCAACCAAGTTTTTTTCTTGTTACATGCATGTAATGTTATATCTTAAATTTTGTCGCCTTCATTTAAGTACTGATTCATGCGTCAGGGGTCCTACTAAAAAACACCGGGTCTATGCTGCCGTCACGTACAAGTATGAGCCACTGCTGGATATACAGTGGGAGTAGGGGTGCTGACTAGCTAGCTTCAGGGAAGCACAAGTAACTGCGTGAAATATGTCCATTAAGTATATATTTCACTTCAGGTTTCGTAACTCCTTACGAATTAGCTCTAGTTGTATTTATAGGGGACTTGTGTTCCCTAATGGGAGACCACCCACAGTTTTCCTTAAACGTGGTAGCTAGGCCACATTTATCCATACAGTTGGACCTTGGGGCTAAGCTCTACCTTCTACCCTTCTCAAAATGTGGGGCACACAAAGTGTTTTATATCCTACACACAACTGCTGGGCCTTCGCCAAGGCCATCCAAACTGCTGCGCCTTGCCAAGGCCATCCAAACTGCTGCGCCTTGCCAAGGCTACTTTGCACCTTGTATACACCCCTTGAAAATAAAGAACTAGAAACTTGTGTTCACTAGGATTTTTATGCTTTCTTGTTAACTGTTTTTGCAGGTCATTCTGCTCAATAGCTCCCTCAATGGTTTATTTAAGGGCTCGGTGGGACTGAGTGTAATTGTCTTGGGTCGATCTTGAACCATTTCGACTGCATACTCATACACATGCGCTCCACTTTGGAAGAAGCACTTCGGGTATTGGAAGTCTAGTGTTCTCAAAGCCTGTTCCAACTCTCTTGGCCACAGCAGAAAGTACCTTGTGTAGATATTTTTAACTTCTTCAAAGGCCCCCTCCCCCACCCAGAACATATATGTACTGTATGAGTTCTTCTCCTGACCCCAATCCATTTGATCAGGCAGGATTGGATGTACGAACTGAACTGCCCATGGTGGGCCCAGTTTGTATCCTTGTTAATTATTTTCTTGTCTCATACAACAACAGTTGTTGTTACTGTAGTGTTAACTGCTGCCAAATTTTGGTACCATAACATTTGGATAATGAAATTGCATTGACCAAAGCCAAGAAACGATCTACTTGTACTGATTTCTGGTTCATCGTTCGAGTGAAATGTACCCCATGATCCAGTCTCCTCTCAGTGTCAGTGTGATTGTACTTGGGGTTTCCTTTGAAATCAAATAATTGAATTAGCGATCTAATCTTGTAGATCGTATTAAGGGTGAATGTGTTGGTCTGTATTTTGGCTTCACCCTTTTGATCTCATCTTCTAGTTATGATATCTGTTTTTTTTTTTGTTCTCTTCATTTTTGGGTTTGTGTATGTGTTGCAGTGTGTATTGGCAATTTCTGTTCTCCTTCTGATATTGGTTGAAGGGTTAAGAGAATGTATTTTTCTTAATCAACTATTCTCTAGTGAGCACCTTCACAGTTGAATTGGCTATCGTTTTGGTTTGCTATCACTTGAGTTATTCATGGAGCCATTTGGAAGTGGCTCATGCTATGAGCATGTTCCTCATACCGGTTAATGACATGTTATTTTACAAGGCGCAATGCTAGGGGCACAAAAAAAGTTTACAAAATCATGGATACAAAGTGAGGTATTTTATACTCCTCCCGTCCTTAAATGAATGTCCAAATATCATTTTAACTTTTTAAGAGATATCAAGAAGATGCTCACTTTTCATACAATTTAATGACAAACATGTACACATATTCTTCTTATCCGTTGTGGAGAAAGATTGGTGTTTTTTTTTTTTTTTTTTTTTGGTAAAAAGACGTTTAGAGGAAGAGTTGCTTTCGAAAAGGACATTTGGTATTTTTTTTTTTTTTTTTTTAAACCAACATTCATTTAGGGACATAAGGATAGGGAGTATTTGAGAGTCGTGGTACGCATGTATTAGATTATACACTCATGTCTCAAAATGAATGAGTATTCTTCTTTTAACTTTTTATCTTTAAATTAGGGACATTTTCGCAAATAATGTCTATAAACGTTTTTTTATTTAGAATAAAAATCTCTATTCATTGTATACTTGTAAAATTAGAAGTTAAGAAAGTAGATTTAAAAAGAAGATCATACACCTTTGTTAGTTTGTTACTACAAATTACAAAAATGTTGAATTTTCAATTTTCTTTTAAATGAAAGAAAGAATTCAGTTTGATTGGAGGCAATAATTTAAAAAAATTAAATAGCTTGACTTTTAAACTTATTAATTATATAAATACGTACATACTCTTAATGTTTGTTTGTAAATAAGAATAAGCATTCATTTGATGACATTTTAATGTGTTGATTTAATTACTCCTTCAGTCAAAAGAATGTCCAAAATCGAATAATTGTTATCTCAAAATAATGTATTTTTTTTAAGAAAAAAAAACTATGTTTTTAAATTTTTTTATCATTTTTTTTTACTAATCTCTTTATACATCCAAAATTACAAGGTTTGGAAAGTGGATAACAATGATATGTATGGGTTGACAAACAAAAAAAACGACATGCATAAAAAAAATAGAAATTGTCAGAATTTTTAAAATGAAATTTAGTCATTAGAGTATTAGACAGACGGTTAGCACCCCTCGTAGCCTCTGTACCCGAAACAGCTCGTCAATGTCCGTTGACGATCCAGTCGTCGCTATTCAGCTCTTGTTTGACTGGAAGACCCGGCTAGTGGTAAAAGCATCTTTCTCTCCCTATCGGGGGAGGGGGAGGAGAACTAAGGTTTTTTTTTTTTTTTTTTTTTTTCAACTCACACAGCCACCCCCCCCCCCCCCCCACACACACATGCACGCTCAGAAGCGCCTAAGAGATAAATCATAGGGAGAGAAAGCCTTCCCTCTAACTTCTGGGGGATCGAACCCATGACCTCCAGGTTGGAAGCCAAGAGCTCTAGTCATCAGGCCAAATCCCCATGTGGGGAGGAGAACTAAGTTAGATACAAACAAAATGGACATGTCCACTTTAGGTATGAAAGGAACAACAAATAAAATCCGGGCACACATCTATCATCAAACAGTAATCACGGCGTGGCATAGACCAATTACGGGTCCACTTGTACACTTTTCACATAACCAATTTTTCACATTTAAAGATATATTGTCCATTTTTCCTTAAAGTAACTGGTGAGTAACACGTCGAAATTCGACGGGAATAATAAGGTTAATTAATTAATAAAAACTGATGCAATCCATTTCCATACTATGGGGGGGAGAGAGAGAGAGAGACTTAAAAGTTAAAACTATAGTTCAGCATTTAAAGAGCATAAGTCTGGTAATTAGGTGTATAATAAGTGGCAAATATGCTGGACAACTCTAAATTATGTGAAGTAATATAAAGTATAAAGACCCCCCCTCAAACCAAAAGAAAAACAAAATAAAAAAAATTCTTATAGTATAGTGTATGTAATGCTACCAGAAAATCAACAATGGTGATTCATTTATAGACATTGGGAGACTGCAGTTGCCATCCAATATCTATGACACATAATTACACACACATTACAATCAGTACTCAAATGGTGATTCATGTACTTCCAACATTCTCATTTTATTCAATGGTGTGCGTTACATTTATGATGTAGTTGTTATTTTCATTGAAGAAAACCTCAAATCCAATATAAAGGAGAACTCCAGCATGTTATGCAAACACATGAAATTTCACCTATATAACAGAATAATAGGATTCACACACACTACTAACATAGAGAATAATGTACGAAAAAAATATATCAAATTTCTCTTTTTAACAAAAAGTAAAAGAAGCTCATTTTTCATAGATAATTAAAATACCATATTCTTTATTATCTAAAAAAAAAGGGTAATATTTTTCAAAAAAAGAAGGGTAATAGACTACGGGCCTTAGCTCACACGGCATAAACCTTTGTCTTACTATAAAGGGAAAGTCTCGTGTTCAAATCTCTCCTTCCCCATTGTCAAAAAAGAAAATGTGACATAAAAGGGTCAAGGAACACCAATATATTCCTCTAAAGCTACAAGTAACCGATGTCCGTTCATTGATATTAAGAACCGGACCTGGGTCATCCTGGTAATAAACAAAATCACTTATCACTATGCTATAACATTTTTTATTAATGGGTTCACTACCACTCATTATATTACAATTGAGAACGCCTCTGACCATCACCGTCATCATTACTTCTCGTGTCTCATCTGATACGGAGAAGATTTGAGCAACTTCGAGTTCCCGTATCAAGCTGAAGCTGAACGTCTATTTCCTCATGTACTTGGTTTACATTCTTGGGTGCTTCATCTTTAGCATTTAGTCTCAATCTCTGAAACTGGCTGCAGTGAAGAAGACTCACCACTTACTCTTTCTTTCTTATTCATTTCTCCTACAAAGACGCCCATTATGATCTAGAAATCTGGAACCAAAATGGGGGATTATCAAGTGAGATGGTAATAGCAAGCATATGTAGGATGTCATATCAAAAGAGAGAATTCAAACATACTGGGACATGCTCAGCTACAATCGCGAGGGCCGTAACTTTGTCACCAAAAATTATCTCATTCGGATCTACCAGAATTATATTTAACATAGTGATTATATCCCCTTTACATCTAAGCATATTCGAGGCAAGTAAGTATATGTTATCAAACTGACCCTGCATTAACATACAAATAAATATATATTGAACATGCATTTCGGAGCCTAGAGTGAAAGTATCTTGCTTACATGCCCATGAATGCCTCTTAAGAAGACTGTTAGGTGCATACCTTGTACTCCCTTCGTCCCGCTTGAAATTGCAAAACTTGCCATTTTGGGCGTCCCATAGAAATTGCAAAATCCATAAATGGAAAGTTTTTACCCACTTGCCCACTCACATTCACTAACCCACTAACTATTCTCTACCCCACTTTCTCTCTCCCACTCAACTATCAACACTCACAACACATCACCTTTTTCACTTTTTCCCTTAATACTTGTGCACAACTTTTTTTTTTTTTTGCAATTTCCGGCGGGACGGAGGGAGTATATTAGATCGACAGTTGACTAATTGCAATACCACTAGGAACGCGTAAATCTACTCTGCAAACAGATCCTTAGGCAGAGAGGACGACATGTATACCTAGAAATTCTGTTATTGAATCGTAAAGTTTTGTTAAAGAATATGTTGATATTCCCTTCGTGTTGATTACAGTTGAATAAAATGATTCACACATATTACCTAACATAGAACAATGCACATAAAGAAATACTCCCTCCGTCTCACCTCACTTGAGACTTATTTCTATTTTGGTCCGTCCCACTTCACTTAAGACTCCCCAAAATAGTAATATTTTTATAATTTTATATTCAATCTACCCCACCCACTCATTCTCTCTCTTCATTTTCCACCACACAATTCATTCAACCAACCTACTATTAACCCCACTCATTCTCT
Organism: Campanula takesimana; assembly: GCA_026119855.1. NCBI lineage: Eukaryota > Viridiplantae > Streptophyta > Magnoliopsida > Asterales > Campanulaceae > Campanula > Campanula takesimana. The sequence continues at coordinate 1,054,876 of JAOWBW010000408.1, read as the reverse complement.
CTCTTCATTTTCTACCACTCATTTTCCTTATTTAATTATTTTTCCTTAATTATTATGCCCACCTCTTAGGTCTCATGTGAGGTGGAACGGAGGGAGTAGCTGATCTTATAGAAGTGCAGACAAAAAATCATAAACACAAATAATACAACATTTTAAAATTATGTTAAAGATCAATTGTTAAAGTGAGATAAAAAAGTAAAAATTAGACGCATGCACCTCAAATGGATATTGACATAGCTAACCAACTGTAAATCAGCTTTAGAAACAGGAATAGCGCGAGGGAACCAAGTTAAAACAAAAATTGAGATTGATGAAGGGAGTTAGAGAGACCCAAAATAGTATACATAATTAAATAATGATGAAAGTTTCTTAAAACTCTGTCCCTAAATAAAAGTTCAAATTTCATTTTGAAATGTTGAGGATAGTTATTTCCATGTGATTTTCAATCTTCCCTACCTTTCATTGACTCGTAATATTGGTTTGCACTCGTATATTGAAATGAGAGTTCAACATATATTCTTTACCAAAACAAAAAACAGAGGTTGGAGAAAGTTATTCTTTAACAAAAATAAAATATATACTAACTCATTCCCAAAATGAATTCCCGAAAAAGTTTCAAATTTTCTCTTGATCAAGAGCAAATTTGAAAAAAAAAAAAAATCGTACATTCATCGTCAACATCAATCCTTAATAGCAACAAAATAGTACATAAAAATATATATTTAACTACTCTTACATAAGCACTGCAAGCAAAAATTGACCTCCACAACATACTTTCTCCATAGTCTAAATCAATATAAGAAACTAATTAAATCATTAGTTCTATACTCCCTCCGTCCCATAACTATATATGTGGACAATAAGTTTTGCACAGGCAGTTGTTGCGACTTGCGAGTGTGAAAAGTGAAGTAGGAGAGAGAAAGTGGGGTATGAAATAGTAGGTTGATTGGTGTTGTGAGTAAAAAGTAAGATATGAGAGAGAATGAGTGGGAGGAATAGTAAATAATTTTTACCATTTTAGGAAAGTGTAATTTATCAATGGGACGCCTAAAATGGAAATTTGTCCACATAGTTATGGGACGGAGGAAGTATACCTTAACTGGAAACATGCTTAGAACAACAATGGCAACAACCAAAATATGACAAATTCCACTTCACATGAACAATTAATTGAATCAATACAAAGACCAATATCAAGACAAAGAACAATAATATCACATACATTACAATTAGCATTTCATTAACAATGAATACTATTATTTTTGTACGAGAGCGAAAGTAGAGAAAAATTACTCATTCTAAAGACAAAAAGCTACAAATCAATGCACCGCTACTAATATTGCTGCAATCATGAATTACAAAATCAAATCGATTAATTTATTCGATTTTTCTCAGTCACAAAATCATTAATAAGCCAGATTATTAGCCTACATTGAAATTAAGTGCACTTATTAGAAATATGTTGAAAAAGCAATTCATTCAAACATTTGAAAAAAATATTGCAGCGAAATTTATGGCTAATAAATGAATTATTGCAAGTATGAATGTTTATAAATTTAAAATTGCCTCAAAATTTGTGAAAAATTCTTTATAGACACATTAGTGATCATATCTTATAAAAAAGTCTAAATCCTAAGCTATATCAGAGTAATTTGAATGTAAATGAATAAAAAAAAATACTTAAATGTCATTTGCTTATGCAAACCAAAAAGAGTATGATAATAGTGTTAGCCCATCAAGAATATCAAGAATAATGAAAATAAATAATCTAAGCATTAAGTTTATGCAATTCAAAGTTTAAGCACTGAATTGCATCATGAGTTTTAAGTGAGAAGTTATTTGCTTATGCAAACCAAACCAACCAACATATGTTGAATTAAATTCATACAGTCCATTCAAACTGCCATAAGCTGATCAGTGATCACTTTTTCAAAAACAATAGACTTTTATCATAATCCGTCTTAAATATTGATAGTCTTGTTCTCTCATCAACCATTTTAAAATTACAATAAAGAATCTCGTAATATAAGATATTTGTATTCTAAGTTATAATTTGCATTCTAAAATTATACTCCCTCCATCTCAAAATGATTTTTACATTTGCTATTTCCCATTGTCCTAAAAAGTTCCTTTCATTTCTACAATTTGGGCTTAAAAGTACATGTACAAAACATGGCTAGAGAATCAAGTATTTATATCCTTAAAAAGTTTGAATAGTCAAATGTGAAAATTATTTTGGAAATGAAGGAGTAATAAGGAATCTCATAAGATAATTTAATGATGATTTCTTTACTTTGGTAGCATAATATCTCCATGTTAATAAGAGCACAAGATCTCTATATTAATAAGAGCATAATATCTCCATGCTAATAAGGCTAAAATATTGCATAGAGATCCCACTTGAACCCGTGATCATTACCGTATAGTCGTATACTATCGCTATATGTTACATACTACAGTAGTAGAAGTATTACTCCATGAATAATAAGCAAATTTGGTAAAATATGGAAAAAATCTTTAAGCTGATAACATCTCATATTTTCAAAAATGGTTTTTTATTTTTACTGAATTGAGATTATATGCAAATTGGAAATTTGGCCTAAAAATACGGAAAAAATCTTTAAGATGATAACATCCCATATTTTTGATAAACGATTTTTTTTAAGGAATTGATATCATCCCCAAATTGGAAATTTGGCGTTGAATTACTTATTTTCTCGTAAATGTTTTCCTAAAATCATGCAATTGACTAATCCAAAAGATCATATGGTTATGTTTTCAAATTTCTCTTAAAATTTCAAAATGTAAATTTCCTAACATAAGTATTATATACATTTGCCAATAGAATAATGCCACGTGGACTTCCACATCATAATTCCACGTGGCTTAATGAGAAGGCTTGAAATATTTTTGCTTTTATATATTATATAGATTACAAAGGAAAAAAAAAGAAAAGTAAACGTCAAAATTACAGTAATTATTTATTAAATCAGATCACCTTTATACATTCATTGAGCCTCATTCTTTTATTTCTCCAAATAAAGAGTAAAAGTTTGTTGAATAATATCAAAAGTCTTATATTCAACTATTTTCATATGTAAATCTCTCTCTCTCTCTCTCTCTCTCTCTCATACACAATTATATTGAATGAGGAAGCTTTGTTGGGATGAAGACTTGTGTAGGAAGGACAAGGAGAAGGAGAGGTCATGGAGCAAATTAAGAAGAACCCTAGTAACACCATTCATCTTGTGTTCATTACTTGTCCTCCTCTTTTACCATACTCCCAATCCTTCTCTTATCTCAACCAATCAACATGTTATCTATCAAACAGGTATTCTCTCATTTCCATAATAAATGTCACATTTTATTTTCTTTTTTTAATCCGTCCTATAATAAAATACTGCATTTTTTTCTCAAAATAAGTTTCATCTTTTTAAATACTCCCTCTGTCCCAAAAATGTGTTTTTTTTTAAATGTAACTACGAAGAAATTTTGAGAAATAGTTATAGTGAAATTTAATTATCCTAATGAAAATTTAAACTTGTCATTAATAGTATTGATAATGGAATATCAATAACAAATTTTGTGTTTTCATTAGGATAATTAAATTAAATCAAAATTATTACTCAAAGTTCTTTGTACTAACCTCAAAAAGAAAAAGGAAAAAAAGAAGAGGAAACAACATTTTGAGACGGAGAGAGTAAAGAAATAACATTATTGTTACGTTAAACAATACTATAAACAAGTATATCACATTCTCTAAATACATTGACTAGTCAACTGCATGCGAGTATTCCTTATTTTCTTTCATATAGTATTCATTTTGAGGAATGAATTTATAAAAAGTAATTAGCCAGAAATTGTATTGCTTATTGTTTTGTTTTGATTTGTAATTGAAGGGAAATGTAGGTTGTCAGTTGGACGATGGGTGGAAGATATAAATGGATCTTTGTACTCAAATTTGAGCTGTTCCACAATACCTGAGTCCAATAATTGTTTTAAGAATGAGAGGATGGATATAGGGTTTCTGAATTGGAGGTGGAAGCCAGAAGGATGTGAATTACCAAAGTTTGATCCAAAGAAGTTTTTGGAGATTGTTAGAGGCACGAAAATGGGATTTATAGGCGATTCGGTTGCTCGGAATCACTTTGACTCCCTTCTTTGTCTCTTGTCTAAGGTACTTTTCTTTAACTACGATTTTCTTATTTTTTTCGTCGTGTTTATAATTTAGGAATAAATATCACTTTTTTTTTTTGTATTCCATCCCAAAATATATAATTCTGAATTTCTAAATAAGTAAATCATCTTAATACATTTTTAACAACTTTGTAAAAATATTCACGGATCAAACTCAACATTTAGGACGGAGAGGGTGTGTCATTGTATCAAAATACATGCAATGTATATGAACCCTGAATAATACGCGAATACGTTACTTAGACATTCGATGATAAGATACAAGCTTAAAGCTTCCAAGTTTTTTTTCTTTTTCCTGATGATTACACTAGGTATTTATTTCCTAAAATAGAATAAAGATTTTTTCGTCATAATTACTTGTATCCGAACCACATTGGATGTTGGCTAATTTGGTTCGGAGGCGGGTAAGACTACAAAACGACCAAGCTATCTCAACAAATTTATATCACTGTTGCAATCCCAAAACTTAGAAATTAAAACATCTGATTGAATTAAAACATCAGGTAATCACGTTTGTTGGTGAATACTCCCTCCGGTCCAAAATAACTGTCACTTTTAAGTCAAAATTTTGATCCAAAATAACTGTCACTTTTGAGCTAAATGTCCTTCTTACCCTTGCCTTGAAACTTGTTTTGCTTTATTAATTGTCTTAGTTGTGAGATATTAGTGTAGTAATTATGCATATTTAATAGGGGTAAAGTTGACACTTTTATCACTAAATCATGATATTAATTGCTTTCCTTAAGAATTGTGCAAAAGCAAAAATAGACAGTTATTTTGGACCGGAGGGAGTATTTTTGTGTGACAGGGGTATGACTCATCGGTTCTTGTTCAAAGTTTGGAAAATCAAAGCTTCCTATTCAATCGAAAGGAAAAGGCTACACTTACACAAAATACTTGTAGTTCTAGCGCTTTGCACACATATTAAAAAAAGCAATCAATACATATCAATTAGACTAAATTACCCTTTGAATAATTCAAATACCTAGATAATTAAATGATTTTACAGTCACAACTACATATCATAAATGAGGGCAGTTTAGCCAAAATGAGCCAATGTTTTATGGGAAATACAAAACTGCAAGTATTTTGGGACAAAAATTCTATCATAGAACTGCAAGTATTTTGAAACGGAGGGAGTATCACTTTTGACCATTGGAATGCAATGAATACTACTCATTAATGATGAAAGTGTCAATTTTAAACCTATTTATTACTCTTCTCTCTTGCATTACTTCACATAATAAACTAATTAATGATGTGTAACAATTTCCAAAGCAAGGGTAAAAAAGGGATTTTAATGTTTTTTTACCTAAAAGTGACAGTTTTTTTTTTTGAACAAAAAAAAAGGTCCCAAAACGACAGTTATTTTGCACCAGAGGGAGTATTACCGTAAGTTCCCCCCCCCCCCCCCCAAAAAAAAAAAAAAAAAAAAACGTTCATATTATTGTAAGTTTTATACTGGTCATGTTTGATATTTAAGGTTATTATAGGAGAGCTTTGACCAAACATCAAATCAATTTAATCATTCAAAGCAAATTTTAAAAAGTGTTAATGATTAGTTAATAAATACTCCATCTGTCTCAAAATAATTTTCTTATTATTGTCTCAAAAAGTTCTTCTCATTTCAACAATCTAGGCTTTAAAAGTGAACAAACAAAACATAGCTAGTAAAGCAAGTGTTTGTATCCTTAAAAAAATTGAATAGTCAAACATGAAGATCATTTTGGGACTGAGGGAGTATTTAGTTTAGTAAGTATAAAGTGACTAATGAAAAAAATTGTTAAAAAAATATTTAACAGCATTTTTATTTTATTTTTTTCAAAATGGACATTATTTAAAGGTAGAGGGAGTATGTTATAAACATATACTGTATTTCTTTCTCTCGATCTTTTCTTTCTATATTGTAAAATTAAAATATGGTAATTTTCTTTCAGTATTGTAGAGTTGTTTTTATTGTTGATTCATACCACTTAATATTGCAGGAGGAAATTCCAGAAGACATCCAAAAGAATTCAGAAGACAGGTTCCGAACATCAACATGGCACTTCCCCTACTACAACTTCACCTTAATGGTCCTCTGGTCCAAATTCCTCGTGACGGGCCAAGAAAATGTCGTAAACGGATCCAAGTCCGATGTATATAATCTCCACCTCGACAAAATCGACCCCGAGTGGGCCCAAAAGCTCCCGGGCTTGGATTACGCTATCATATCCGACGCCCATTGGTTCTTCCAACAAATGTACATATACAAAGGCGATACTAGAATCGGATGTGTTTATTGTGACGATCCAAATGTTACTCATTTAGGCCCGGAATTTGCAATCAGAATGTCCGTTAGAGCTGCACTTAACTATATTAATAATTGCAAGGATTGCGAAAGGGTGATGATTTTGGTACGGACATTTTCTCCGGCCCATTTTGAGAACGGGACGTGGAGCGATGGAGGGAGTTGTAGTCGAGTTGGGCCTCGAGATGAGTCGGCGGTTGAATTGGCGGGATATTATTTGGGCCTGAGGGATATGCAGATTGAGGAAATTGAAAGGGCTAATGGATTAAGGAAGGGTGGGAGGGTGAAGAGGTTTCAAGTATTGGATGTGACCAGGCCCATGATAATGAGGCCCGATGGGCATCCAGGGGCTTACTCGGGAAATAAATGGATGAAGGGTTATAATGATTGTTTACATTGGTGCTTGCCAGGCCCAATTGATGTTTGGAATGACTTTTTGTTAGCCATTCTCAGGAACAAGAAGTAAGAACACCGTTTAAAATGGATGGAGCGGTTCCGGGTCCCATGATTTAATATGAAAAAGAGTGACAGATATTAGTTCATATGCATTTAAATCATCTTCCAACTTTCATAGCCAAGTTTCTAAGTCAGCTATGTTAAGTCCTAAAATCTGATTTCATGTCTGAAATTGGCTGAATAGATAGGAGGCATCAGCTGAAATCTGATTACTGAACTATTCAAACCGTTTGATTTTTCATCTGAATTCAATTTCTGAAATGTGTTTGTTTACCATTTTAACCTTTTACTTTTTGGAGATTATATAATTGATATATATTATAATTCATTGCGTCTCATAATAAATTTTCAATTTTATTCAAACTATTCTTGTTCAAAAATATATTTTGACAAAATTGAAATATTCATTACATTAAAACTTAAAAATAAAAAAAAATCATTAACATCATTTTTAGAAGGAGGAATAATTTAATTGTTAAAACTAAAAGAAACAAAGCATCATGTTTCTAATATACCTCCCAAAACCCTCAACTCCCTGGATCCAAATTCTTCAACTCACAACCACGCCCCGACTTCTGTTCTTTTCCCTGCCAGCGTTCTAGCTCTGCTGGTCTCCCTTAGCTCGACAGACCACGCATCGGTCAACACCCCCATCTTCGGTCCCTGTTTGTACAAGCCGATTTAACAGCTCATCGTTCAAAAAAAAAAAATATGTGATGTCTTCTCTGTGTCGATCAACGCATAAATAGGGACGGTCGTTGCCAGAGTACTGCAAGATGGAAGCGAGAACGATGGTGGAGGTGGCGACAATGGATAAGGAAGAAGAAACGACATAGGCGTGATGTTGGGTAGTTTTGAAATTAAGAAAATAGAGTGAGGTTATTAATGTAAAAAGGTAGTTTAGAGGCACATAAGCGAACAATTTAGGTCTGAATATTAAGAGGCTATTCAAATGCTTTCAGATCTGGATCTGGAAAAAAAAAACCCAGACTTAATGGCTTGAGGTTTGACCGATTCAGATGTCCACTCCATTAAGTGCCTCTGAACGGAAAAACAAACGAGGCCTTAGTTACATCACAACAGGGCTCAACATATAGTGAATGACATGATATGAAATTTAAAAACCGGATCCAATCAAAATTATGTCATAACAACATCACTGAAGAGGATATGAAATGTGCGGAATGGGAGGGGGGGGGGGGAGCTTGTAACGAATTCACACCTCAAAATATAGTCCGAGTTAACTAGGAATCTAATGCACAACTGACCAACTCGTTTGATTAACATTATGATGGCAAAGTCAAGCTCCATATTGTAATATTGAACAATGCTCCCAAAACAAGGAAAACACTAAAACTAAAACTTGATTATCTCAAACAGAAATCTGATTCCATTACTATCAGAAGAACCAATTATAACCTACAACCAGTTTTTACAACAGCAAAGACAAAAGATGCCCCCCCAAAAAAGAGACACTAGTTTAACATCAATGCAGAATCAATAATGTTTCCAGAAGGCTCATGAGTCTAGAATGTTACCAATCACGAAGGAGAAGAGCTCACGAACAGGAGAGTATTCAACCAATCCAATGTCCATTGCATACCCAGTAACAGGCAACTTCAAGTCCCTCAAAACAGTGAATGCCTCAGCCATTCGAGATTTAGGCACTTCCTCAGCCACGGGACAGTAAGGAATCCACGAATCAGGGAGATACTCCTCACCAATCTCAATGCCCTCCTTCTTCATTGCATCACATAGCTGCAAATGGAAATGAAGGAGAGACAGCGAAGGAGTCGGTGCAAGAAAGAGAACATTGTTGTCGTTTGGAAGACTTCCAATTGAGCAGAAAGATAATGGCAAAGGCTCTTGCTTTGAAGCAAAATTTTTAACGATGTTTTCAAGCTTAGATAGGTCGACAAAGGGGCTAGAGAAAAGGGTAATGTGTGGTCTAGATTCGATTTCTATGAGCTGAGTGCTAATTTGTCGGCGGGCTAAAACGTTCCATGCCTTTAAGACCTGGTTTTCTAGAGCTGGATCAAAGTAAAGCTCAATTGCATATCCTTGAGACATTGTTTCTTCAAGATGAAATTTTGAAGAGAAGGGGAAAAAATGGATCAAAATAGACAGAACCCTAACAAGAATGAATTGAGATTTCAAAGAAATCCAACTGAATAATTGATTGTAACAAACAAAATTACAAGAATACAAGGGTTTGCAAATCAAACGAGGAACAACAATCAAGAGAAATTGACACAGCAAAAAATCAAACCCAGAAATTAAGATCTTACAACAACCCACAGGTGAAGTAGGCGAGGGAAATGGCATAAACAAAAGAAACAACTAAAATTGGGACATACCAAATTGAGATTAGAGACCGGCGCGCCCAATATCCCTCAAAAGTAAGTAAATTGGGGAAATTGAACAACAAAATAAGGATTTTCACATACAAAAATTAGGGTTTTTAATATGAGGAACAGTTAGTGAGATTGCAATTGATCATACCTTATCTGGCGAATAGAAGAAGACAACGCTGAGACAAAGTATAAAGATTGGAGAGAAAGAAGATGTGAAATTCGGTGATTTTTATTGAGAAGGAAGTAAATTGAGTCGAAAGGTTTTTCAACGTTCAACAAACAGGGGTTAGTCCACGTTCACTCACAGGTAGTAAATGTTAGTTGGTGAACAACAAAAATGTCAAAAATAACAATTTCATCTTTTTGAGGATTTGTCTTTCAATTGCAGTCCCTAAACAATTTTTTCTACATCATCCTAAACCTTTTGACTATTACATTATTAATAGTCCTTTGTCTTCTAATAAACGTTGATTTTTAATGGAAGTTGCTGATGCGATGTCTAGAAATGTAGTTGAAGTAGGGGTGTAAATGGTTCAAACATCATTAATAGTCCTTAGCTGTCTAAAACTAGTAGACGTTGGTTGTTAACGAAAGTTGCTGATGTGATGTATAGAAATGAAGTTGAATTAGGGGTGTAAATGGTTCAAATCGAACCAAAACGCCATGGTTTGGTATATTGGTTCAACTCTCCAGTTCAGACCATAGTACTTTAGATGATGGTTTGGTTTAATATGTAGGCTCTTTTAATGGGCTAACGGTGTACTGAGTACTCAACACACAAATTCATCGTTAATATGTGATTTGGCGGTTAGATATGACGGTTAGATACTCTTTCTCATATGATTTATCATTTTTAAAAACTGGATCGAACAACTGTTTCTTGAAAATCGAACCAAACCATATTATTTGGTTCAATTAATTTCTAAATTGCGGGTCTGAACGGATTACCTTCTATAATTCAAACTAATAACCCATATAAGTGCTGTTATTCATACCCCATAATTTTTTAGGTATATCCACTTTCATAGTTTAAGATACACTCTATTTTACGCATTACTAATACTGTAACACCCCAACTTTCCACAACTATTAAATAATCATTAACTTGGATAAATCCTTAAATCAGAATGCCCAACGGCTACAAATAACTACAATTCAAACTTTAACTAACAATCAAACCCATAACGGCTAGTACAAGTCACTAGCTCAGAATGGTAACCAACGGAAAGATAACGTTCAACTTAACTTAACTTAACAGAAACATGTAACTACTAATTAACTTTAATCGCAAGTAGCTTCTACGCCAACGGTTCCTTGTGACCTTTAGTGTCCTTACTTATAACCTGGAAAAAAATGAGGATGAAAGGAATGAGCGAACAATGCCCAGCAAGTTCATACGGAATCCCCTCGGGTACTAAGAGGAGATAACCGAAAGGAACGATAACAAGAATTCACAACGAAAGGATAACTCAATGATCAACCAAACTCTCAGTTTGAAAACATTTAACTTGATGAAAAACAATTCATTTCTTAAAAACACGTGGCTTCAGAGACAGTATCCAAAACACAACATTTTCACAAAACTTTACTTTACTTTACTTCATTTAGGGATTAAGCACGCGCTGTACCCAGGGCTCGGGTTTCTACTGACCGCACCCAAAATCGGTATATCATGATAATCTACGTTACTTCATCAAGCAACGCAAAAAGGGGTCCACATGTTCAACGTAGAACTATGGATAACTGTAAGGAGTTCACTTATCCGTTTTGGGATTATGGATAACTGTAAGGGGTCCACTTATCCGTTTCGGGATTATGGATAACTGTAATCACTTTACTTATTACAAAACTTCACTTTAAAGAGCTTTACAAAACAAAGCTTAACTTTACAAAACTTTACTTGATTACTTTTGAAAAGGTGTACATCTCACTTTTGACACCAAGTCACAATACGAATCATACACATGATAACCCAATTGAACAACAACAATATCAATAGGGTGGATAGCAAAGGACGGTAACATTCGCAGAACGAAATAGTTCTTAAAATACTATCTAGCCACATAGATAGTTTACTTTAACAAAACAGAGATTGTGAATCCTACACAAAGGATTGAAATCAAATACTACTAAGAGCGTAATCCCTTACCTTAGCCTTGCGTTTTACTTGCTCGCTTACTCCGATTGTACAATCTACAAATATGAAACAGTCTAGCCTTAGACATAAGAAAAATACTATTTTACTTCCGTCCCAATTTACTTCTTTTTACTCGATTAACCCCATGATTTAGTCATCTATAACCTCTTTCATAGTTAACCGATAACCTTAAGAATAACTACAACACCCTTAGGGTTTTTATTAATCCATTCAAAACTCTCAATTTCACTATATGAATTACACACACTGATTTCACACTTTCTGCACACACTTACTGAGTACACCTACTGACAGACACACCCACTCACTCTGATACACACACACTCTAGTACACCCACCATTCTGGTACACCCACACACACACTAAAACACCTTCAACACACACACACACACACACACACACAGTGCATAGAACAGCACACACACACACGCACATATCACACACACACAGACACACACACACACAGCCCAGTCAACACACACACACAACACACACACACAGTACACACACGCACACACACAGTTTGTTCATTCCTAGCCCTAAGTTGACCAAAGCCCTAGTTGATCAATCACCCATCTTAGGGTTTCTTAATTCAAAAAATTTGATTAACAAAGATGAAGAGGAGGGTTTAAGGGTTCTAGGATTACCTTTTGAGAAATCGATCCTTCCTCTCTTTCTCTCTTCTTCTTCTTCCTCCGCGTCTCTCTTTCTCTCCCTTTTCGCGCCTCCTCTGCGCCGTCCCTTCCCTTTTCCCGTTTTTTTTTCTTTGCGGTAGAGAATAATGCTAGGGGTTTAAGAGAGTGTATTTATTTTAAATAGGGTTTTCCCAATTCCTAATGTAAAAGGACTCTCAATCCTCTTAGTAACAGAATTGGGCTTTCTACTTTAACCCAATAACTAAACTAACTATTATTAAAAGTTCGGCCCAATAATAATTAAGAGCTTTAAAATAAAAAAAATATAAAGGGTAATTTCGGGTTATTACATTCTTACCCCCTTAAAAGAGTTTGGTCCTCCAAACTAAACGTACCTTAAATATCAAACAAAGCGGGATACATATCACGCATTTCACTTTCGAGCTCCCACAAGGCTTCTCTTTCCGTGTGGTTGCTCCACTGCACTTTTACGTACGGAATCACTCGCTTCCGCAAAACTTGATCTTTACGGTCTACAATCTTTACTGGCTTCTCATCATAACTCAAGTCTTCACGGAAACGTAACTGTTTGTACTCTATGACGTGGATCGGTCGGCTACGTACTTCCTCAACATTGATACGTGAAACACGTTGTGCACACCAAACAGCACAGGAGGTAGAGCCAACTTATATGCTACCGCTCCTATTCGCTCTAGAATCTCAAACGGTCCCACATATCTCGGACTTAACTTCCCGCGAATCCCAAATAGCATGACTCCTTTTTTTTCCGGTGAGATATTCAAGAATACGTGATCCCCTACTTGGAACTCCAGATCGCGCCTTCGATTATCCGAATACGATTTATGTCTACTCTGCGCAGTTAATAACCACTTGCGAATCTGTTGAACTTTATCCGCCGTTACTTGAACAATCTCAGGTCCAGTTAATTTCCTCTCACCTACTTCGTCCCAACACGCAGGTGATCTACATTTTCGCCCATACAGAGCTTCATACGGCGCCATTCCAATACTAGAGAGGTAACTGTTGTTGTAGGCAAATTCCACTAGTGGTAGATGATCATCCCACGCTCTTTGCCAATCTAGAGACCGGTATCCCATGTAACCTCACGATCTCATCCACGTACAACTTAGCTAACTTTTCCAACGAATCAGTCACCTTGATTGCTAGAAAGTGAGCCGATTTAGTGAGCCTATCTACTATAACCCAAATTGCATTATGACCCTTCACTTTCCTAGGAAGTCCTATTACCAAATCCGTAATGATGTGTTGGTGTTGGTGCCCTAGGCACGTTTGTCAAACGTTGTATAAGTTATCATTTTATTCATGATGATAAAGAGATAATAAGATTATTATTATGGCTCGTGTTTGCTTATAATAATCTCCATCCCTAGAGCTTGTTAAGCACTAGTATAAAGGCTAAATGATCATGGGATGATCATGTTAGATTTATGGGTACTTGTTTGGAACAAGGTACTGGACATGACCCGCGGTATGAGATTTATGTCATGGTCGATGTCATATATAAATCTCATATTAGTTATGTCATTTGAATCCTTAGATATGAAGTTATTATAGTCTTCCACTTGATGAAGATTATGTTTGACATATTCAAACGCTGCCTTAGCACGGTAGTTATAAAGGGTATGATTGGCATGATTGGATTCACGTAGGGAAGAATAATAAGCCAAATGGATTTGTCCCTCTTCGGAGAGATGTCAAGCTTGGGCCCCTCGAAGGAATGATGTTGGTGAAATGTTTGGCCAAACTCAAATGGATTGATTGGATCAATGTCATTTGGATTATCAACATATTCAGAATCGAGAAAGTATTGAACAATACAAGTTGACTTGTTGACCATGACTTGTGTTCAATGACATCGTGGACAAAGGGATTGTGACATGTTCTAAAAGGAATGCGAACTTGTATCTAGTTACACTATTTGGGTAGGTATGACGGTTTGCTAGAACCTAATCATATCTTATGGGTTCATGTTTGGGCTCATTGCCAACTTAGTGTAATCCTAGAGGGTCACACACGAATAGAACGAATCATGAAGGACTGAATTGGAATTATGGAAAAATGCCTAAAAGTTGAACTGGCACGGCCGTGCGCCTTAAAGGGCACGTCCGTGCCATAAATCGAACAAAGGCAAAGTCTTGCGGGGTGACTGGCACGACCGTGCCAAAAGCAAAGCACGACCGTGCCAATATTGGACGGCTGGTGGCAACATGCGCACCTATTGGCAGGACCGTGCCAGTGCAGTCGGGCCAGAAACTCTGCAGCTTAATTTTGTGACGGGATTTAGGTTTCCTAAGTCCTTAAGGGTTAAGGATTAGGACCTATTTAAGGATCCTTTCAGCAGTCATTAAGCACATGATTATGAGTGCCTCCAAAGGGTTTTGGGAGGTTATTTTCTTGTTCTAAGATCCCACAAGTGAAGAACAAGAATATTCATAATTCCATATAGTTCTTACAATTGTGAAAGCGTGTTTCATAATTTGGTCTAGCAACCAAGATCAAGTGTTCTTGATATTCGTTCGTGGTGTGGATACCGCTAGAGGGTGAAACTTATCATCTTCATAGTTCGTGATTCTTGCTTTGTTCGTGATCAAGATTTCAAGCCTCCATCGAATTCAAGGTTGCAAAATCAAAGGCATCAAGGGTTAGTATTCTAGTATTCATTATGTTGTATTTGACTTAATCATATGAATGGATCTATGGGCTTTGGGTTTTATAAATTTTAAATGCTTAATTCCGCTGCGCATGTTACTACGAAACCCAACATGATGTACTCCCGCTTCCACTCTGGAATAGGTAGCGATTGTAGTAATCCCGCGGGTTTCTGGTGTTCACTTTTCACTTGCTGACAAACTAAACACTTGGACACGAATTCTGCTACCTCACTCTTCATATTGTTCCACCAAAATGATTCCTTTAACTATCTGTACATCTTAGTACTCCCAGGATGAATCGAAAATCTTGAACAGTGAGCTTCCTCAAGAATTTCCCTCTTAATACTTCCATCATTAGGCACCCGAATCCTCGATTGATACCTCATAATCCCGTCATCACCCACACAGAAATCTACCATTCCCTTTTTACTTATGGTCTTGTGGATTACTGCTAACTCCTCATCCTCATTCTGAGCTTCCTTGATTCTCACCAATAATGTTGGTTGAACACTCATCTGAGCCAAATAACTTTTAACCCTAACTTCCAGTTTCACCATTTCACTATTTCCCAAATTACTTACCCCCTTAGAAATCATAGCCGCTAATGATCCATGGTTCTTTCTTCTTAACGCATCTGCCACTTTATTGGCTTTTCCGGGATGATACAGAATTTTGCAATCGTAATCCTTAAGTAATTCCAGCCATCTTCTCTGCCTCATATTCAACTCTTTCTGAGTGAAAATATAATTAAGACTCTTATGGTCGGTATAAATCTCACATGGCACCCTATACAATTAATGTCTCCAAATTTTCAATGCAAACACCACGGCTGCTAACTCCAAATCATGGGTAGGATAGTTCTTCTCATGGTTCTTGAGTTGCCTAGACGCATAAGCTATCACCTTGTCATTTTGCATCAACACACAACCCAAACCTTTCAAAGAAGGATCACTATAAACCACAAAACCATCCTTGTTTGTTGGTACAGTAAGAACAGGCGCAAACACCAATCGCCTTTTCCATTCTTGAAAGTTCTTCTCGCATTCGTCCGACCATACAAACTTTGTCCCTTTCGTGGTTAACTTAGTCAATGGTAGTGATAACTTCGAAAATCCTTCCACGAACCTTCGGTAATAACCCGCTAAACCCAAGAAGCTCCTTATTTTGCTAACAGAAGTTGGTCTCTCCCAATTCACTATAGCCTCGATTTTCGCAGGGTCAACTGCTACCCCATTCTTAGATACCACATGCCCCAAGAATGCCACTTCCTGAAGCTAGAACTCACACTTTTTAAATTTGGCACACAACTTTTGTTCTCTCAGAATCTGCAATATTAATTTCAAATGTTCTTCATGCTCCTCTTTTGACTTAGAATACACCAAAATGTCACTAATGAATACAATTACACACTTGTCTAAAAACTCTTGAAATATTCTATTCATAAGCTCCATGAACGCTGCCGGTGTGTTAGTCAACCCAAACGGCATCACTACAACTCATATTGACCATACCTTGTTCCAAAGGCCGTCTTAGTTATGTCGTCCTTCTTCACTCTTAGTTGATGATAACGAGACCTCAAGTCTATCTTCGAAAAATAGCACGCTCCACGAAGCTGGTCAAACTAATCGTCTATTCTAGGCAACGGGTATTGGTTCCTTACCGTTACATAGTTTGATTCACGATAGTCGATACACAACCTCATCGACCCATCCTTCTTCTTTACAAACAATACCGGTGCACCCCACGGTGACACACTCGGTCTAATCAAACCTTTATCCAATAACTTCTTGCAATTGCTCCTTCAATTCCTTCAATTTTGACGGAGCCATACTATATGGTGCCTTCGATATTGGTGTACTCCGGTACCAAATCGATGGAAAAATTCGACTTCTCCTTCATGCAGTATTCCTGGTAAGTCCTCTGGAAACACATCCGAAAACCTCTAATTACATAAAGTGACTCTATCGTTGCTTCTTCCTGGTCCGTAGTACTCAAGTATGCCAGAACTCCTTCACACCCTTTCCTTAATAGTTTACGAGCTTTCATCACCGATATAAGGATCGATCGGGTTCTAGGTTCCGCCTCTAAAACAACACTCTTCTCCGGATAACAATTTGAAATGAACTTCTTCTTAAAGCAATCTACATGGGCATGGAATGCAGCTAACCAGTCCATTCCTAATATTACATCAAATTCTTCAATCTCGAAGTTTATGAGATCAACCTCAAATTCTTTTCCGCCCAATACCAAGGGACAATTCCTATATACCATCGTAATAGGGATCGAATCTTTAGTTAAGGTATCTTCTACTAAAGAACTCTCTAACTCCTCAGGAATCAAATTCATTTTCTTAGCTAAGCAAGCACTTATCATAGAATGTGCAACATTCAACAGTCTTGTGTCTTCTGTCACAGACTTGGCATTTCTCATCAGAACCTTGCCCTTTAGCGTCACTCTTCTTGCCATCTTTGAGGTTTCCATAGCCTTTACTCGGGTACTTACTAGCAGTATTTTCCTTTTCACGATCCTCAGTAACCTTCCGCTTATTGCTCTTACCATGGCGGTTCTAACTTCCCTTAGATCCAGTCGACTCCTTCTCAGTTGATTTTTTTTTCTTATCTTCTCGCTTACTGCGATAACTATCTGCTTCTTCCTCCACTATCCTTGCCCTATCTAACGCTTGATCATAGGTTGATAGCATTAACAGAGTAATTCTGTATCTGATTCGGTCGTTCAAACCATATTCAAACTTTCGGGCTTTCTGCTCTTCATCATCGAAGATCAATGGGCAAATTCTAACAAATCGGTGAATCTAGCACCATAGTCGTCCACCTTCATACTTTCTTGAGTTAGCATCATAAACTCAGACACTCTGGCGTTTCGAACACTTGCCGGATAATATGATACTATCATTAGTATCATGAATACGAAATGTTTTCACGCACTCTCATACTATAGATCGTCTCCACAGACTAACATTCAATTTATAGGTCATTCACTAGACCACTGGTCGCTTCAATAAACCGTCACTATCTTCATTAGTATTACCTAATCCAGGTTAACTCTCACATTTAACACTATTGCTCATGCCAACACAAGCATTGCTACTATGCTTAATACTTTCACATAAATAGGCCGTCCCCAAAGGACGTAACTTTTACAAACGATCGGTTTACTAAATCTCTGGTCGTTTCAATAGACCAACTCTACTTAGCGAAGACATTTTACTAGACTTTACTTACTATCAGGCCGATTCACTAGACCTACTTTCATTCACACTTGGCCGTTTCAATAAGCCATTTACCTTTGCACTTGACCGTTTCAATAGGTCACTTTATTCTTGTTTCGATCATTTCACTAGACCAAAACTAATTTCACTTTGGCCGTTTCAATAAGCCAATTAATACTCATGGTCTTTTCACTTGACCAGTACTTCTTTGTTCTAAATAGCTCACCCGTCATAAAACTTAATACAATTAACAAATCTATTTGTTTAAATGAATCATAACTTTTACTACGAGGATCTTCTTGGAATAAAAGTTAACAAAACAAAATTATAGTATTTTTCTCTAAACTAGAACTAACTATCAATACTATAAATAAGAATAAACTCTATGTCCCACTTTTCAATCATGGAACACCTTCCTAGGCTTTCCCCTAGGCCTTCCACTTGGCACCCTTGGAACTCCCTTAGAACTTCTTGGCCTACCTCTGGGCCTACGAACCGGTGCCATCTCTTGTTCCAGTTCTTCATCATCATCAATAATGATTGGGGTAACTTCCTTGTCCCCAAGGTTAATTCCTACGTCCTCGACTTCCTCTTTAGCTACCAATTCTTCCTTACTTGGTGCTTCATTACTTATGAGTGTTGTCGGTTCCAATTCTCTATTGTAAAGCTTACTCTGGTCTTTTCAGCTTCTAAGTCTTCAGTTAACCTTTGAATCTTGAGTGCATATCTCTGAATTACTCTTTTCTTAATTGTTCTTTGCCTCAATTTCATCTTCTGGTTTCTTTTAAGTCCGTCATTAACTTACAATTAGGATATAACCATTATCAATACCATATGACTCAAAGGTATATGACTATTATCATCAATTGCATAAGCAACTTAAAAATAACGTTCTAGTGTAACCCTTCAAGTGTCACTCCCAAAGTGTTCACTTACATTCCTCTACATTCCTTGAGGAAATCTTATCTTAGTTTTTTTTCTAAAATATCAAGATTCTATAAAAAGAAAGTTTCCAAACTTAGAAAGTTTCCCAAAATGGAAAGTTTCTCTAAATAGCAGGTTTCCTCAATTAGTGCTTTCAAAATAATATTTTGTTCTTATCAGAGTTCTAAAGCCCAACATCGTTAAGTACTACTTCTCCCAATAGTCTTAACTCCTAAGTCTGAGTCTCCCAAGTAATCCTAAACCGGGGCTCTGATACCAACTGTAACACCCCAACTTTCCACAACTATTAAATAATCATTAACTTGGATAAATCCTTAAATCAGAATGCCCAACGGCTACAAATAACTACAATTCAAACTTTAACTAACAATCAAACCCATAACGGCTAGTACAAGTCACTAGCTCAGAATGGTAACCAACGGAAAGATAACGTTCAACTTAACTTAACTTAACAGAAACATGTAACTACTAATTAACTTTAATCGCAAGTAGCTTCTACGCCAACGGTTCCTTGTGACCTTTAGTGTCCTTACTTATAACTTGGAAAAAAATGAGGATGAAAGGAATGAGCGAACAATGCCCAGCAAGTTCATACGGAATCCCCTCGGGTACTAAGAGGAGATAACCGAAAGGAACGATAACAAGAATTCACAACGAAAGGATAACTCAATGATCAACCAAACTCTCAGTTTGAAAACATTTAACTTGATGAAAAACAATTCATTTCTTAAAAACACGTGGCTTCAGAGACAGTATCCAAAACACAACATTTTCACAAAACTTTACTTTACTTTTCTTTACTTTACTTTACTTTACTTCATTTAGGGATTAAGCACGCGCTGTACCCAGGGCTCGGGTTTCTACTGACTGCACCCAAAATCAGTATATCATGATAACCTACGTTACTTCATCAAGCAACGCAAAAAGGGGTCCACATGTTCAACTTAGAACTATGGATAACTGTAAGGGGTCCACTTATCCGTTTCGGGATTATGGATAACTGTAAGAGGTCCACTTATCCGTTTCGGGATTATGGATAACTGTAATCACTTTACTTATTACAAAACTTCACTTTAAAGAGCTTTACAAAACAAAGCTTAACTTTATAAAACTTTACTTGATTACTTTTGAAAAGGTGTACATCTCACTTTTGACACCAAGTCACAATACGAATCATACACATGATAACCCAATTGAACAACAACAATATCAATAGGGTGGATAGCAAAGGACGGTAACATTCGCAGAACGGAATAGTTCTTAAAATACTATCTAGCCACATAGATAGTTTACTTTAACAAAACAAAGATTGGGAATCCTACACAAATGATTGAAATCAAATACTACTAAGAGCGTAATCCCTTACCTTAGCCTTGCGTTTTACTTGCTCGCTTACTCCGATTGTACAATCTACAAATATGAAACAGTCTAGCCTTAGACATAAGAAAAATACTATTTTACTTCCGTCCCAATTTACTTCTTTTTACTCGATTAACCCCATGATTTAGTCATCTATAACCTCTTTCATAGTTAACCAATAACCTTAAGAATAACTACAACACCCCTAGGGTTTTTATTAATCCATTCAAAACTCTCAATTTCACTATATGAATTACACACACTGATTTCACACTTTCTGCACACACTTACTGAGTACACCTACTGACAGACACACCCACTCACTCTGATACACACACACTCTGGTACACCCACCATTCTGGTACACACACACACACACTAAAACACCTTCAACACACACACACACAGTGCATAGAACAACACACACACACACACACGCACATATCACACACACACACACACGCACACAGCCCAGTCAACACACACACGCGCACACACACACATTTTCTTCATTCCTAGCCCTAAGTTGACCAAAGCCCTAGTTGATCAATCACCATCTTAGGGTTTCTTAATTCAAAAATTTGATTAACAAAGATGAAGAGGAGGGTTTAAGGGTTCTAGGATTACCTTTAGAGAATTCGATCCTTCCTCTCTTTCTCTCTTCTTCTTCTTCCTCCGCGTCTCTCTTTCTCTCCCTTTCCGCGCCTCCTCTGCGCCGCCCCTTCCCTTTTCCCGTTTTTTTTTTCTCTTTGCGGTAGAGAATAATGCTAGGGGTTTAAGAGAGTGTATTTATTTTAAGTAGGGTTTTCCCAATTCCTAATGTAAAAGGACTCTCAATCCTCTTAGTAACAGAATTGGGCTTTCTACTTTAACCCAATAACTAAACTAACTATTATTAAAAGTTCGGCCCAATAATAATTAAGAGCTTTAAAATAAAAAAAATATAAAGGGTAATTTCGGGTTATTACAAATACTCCATCTGTCCCAGAAATATAGTCTTATTTTAACTTTTTATGGTCAACAAAATTGAACTTTGACCAAATATTAGTGTCAATCTAATCATCACAACAAAATTCTAAAATGTGTTATTGGTAAATCACTTAATGATTAATCAATTACTCCCTCTGTCCCTATTTAAGGTTCTTACTTTCCTTTTTAATTTGTCCCAATTTAAGGTTCTTACTTTGTTTTATTACTTAAAATGGAAAATGGGACCCACTTGTCATTCTCACAACAAAAACTACATACTTTCTCTCCCACTTTACTTTTCATACTCACAACATTTACTTTTTCTTAATCTCCGTGCAAAGTCAAACTAAGAACTTTAAATTGGGACGGAGGGAGTACAATTTTTAGAATTTCACTAGAACGATTAGATTGACACTAGTGTTTTGTCAAAGTTCATTTTTGTTGACCATAAAAAGTCAAAATGAGACTATCTTTCTGGGACGGAGGAAGTATTTTAAACGTAAAGGTGAGTAAGTTTATAAAATCAAAGGGTGCTACCCAAAAATTCACAAATTTACAATTCTATTGGCAAACATTTCACTTTTAGCAATTCGATCCTGAACGTTAGTTACTTTCTGTTTTGCAAATCAATGACAAATTGAATTGAAACTCATCACAATCTTACCCCATGAGTAGGATGGTTGTAAAAAGCAATGCCCTTAATTGCAAACAAGGCTCAGATCACAAACACAAGCTCATACAAACATTTAACAACTTTTAAAACTGAACATAAAAATCAAACAAGAAACTGTAGGAATTTGTGTTTCCAACAATGCATGTGATTGAGAACCGCATTCCTCCCTCCATACTGAAGTAAAAAAAAATGCTCGAGAACGAAGAAATCTTCGTATCGCTAGTATGATCAAGGCGATTTTCTTAGTCCATTTACCGAGGAAAGCGAAGGTAGAGAGGAACGTGATTGCGAGAATTGGGAGGGGAGTCCCAAACAGAGAATGCACTTGTACAGTTCATCCATTTCATTGTCATCTCCGGATAATGTCGGTCCAATACATCTTTCAAGCTCTCTGTTTTGTTAACCCATTCCATCCCTTTTTTCGTGTATGTCTTCTCATTAAAATGGCTCGTAAAGAATCTATCTGCCTCCAACCTCCTGCATTTTCATCCGTTCATATCAATAGTCATTCATTTTGGGACAAAATAGTCTAAAAATGGGGACGGAGGAGTAATAATACGTACCTTGATGCCATAACAATGAAAATATTGAAAGCGGTTTCGCTAATGGCAAACCCTTTGATTTTCTTCTCCGCCATGAGACCAACTAACAGATCGAGAGCCTCCACATTATCACCATAAACCTCACGAAGCGTACTGATCGCTTCTTTATCATCCGTCAGATCTTCCCACTTGGTTATAGGTACTAGAAGGATCCCCCTGCGAAAATCATTGTACCTAGCAACATTCCTCTCTCTGTCCCTGTAAACTGCATCCATCATCATCATAATATTAACATTAGCGTGAATAAAATCATACTTATGATTTAGCTTGTAATAAAGGTCATTTACGTACTTTCAAGTGCAGGAAGATCAACATGATCAGGTCTTTCTTTGCCATCTGCATCTTGTGCAATAAGGTCTCTGAAAAACATGGGATAATTCCATAGCTCAAGCGCCCCACAAGCTTGGTGTCCCATTGACACCATTTGTCTCGTAAATCCATAGTCTGATAATGCCTTCTCACCTTGTAAACCGACCAACTTAGCCATGTCAACCCTGCATAATTTTTACAGATACAATATGAAGAGCAAATTTGGTTATTCATTTCGGGATGGAGGGAGTTCTACATATAATAAGGGTAAAATAGGTACTTTTCCGTCAAATTTGGGGACTTGTTAGGTCCTGGTGCTGAATTGATATCGCGTAGAAGAAGGTGATCAGGTAGGAGAGAGTGCATCCTATAAACGCTGACAAATTCTTCAGTCAACGAATATGGCACACCGTGATTATTAGTCTTACTTTGACCTACTAAACCTCCAAATGCGGCTCCTCCAACATGCCCAAATCTTTCCTTAAACCTTTTCCCTAACAAGCCATACCTGATCAAGTCCAAAAGAGGAACATTAATGGAAATTTTTCTTTGAGAGCTATACTTAAATGCTGGTAAAGGGGAAATTATTTACCAGTTGGCTCTCATTCCAGCTAGTAAAGTATCGGTTTTAAGAAGCTCCACGGTCCAATCAATGGTGTGGATCTTTGCAATCACAGCAGAAGTTACTAGTCTTGTGCGATGGTATAATTCTTCATCGCCATATTCAGGATATTCTTTCTTAGAAAATGAAGAAAAAACAGTACTGTTTAGTTAACAAAAATGTACATATATACGCTATAAGTTAGAGCGAAGAAAATGGATTTTTTTAATAGTTATATGACTAGTTAGGCAATACCTTCAAGGCATCACATACAGCATTGTGCTCCAAAACGAAGAGCGACTGCAAAGATGAAACTCCAATCCAACTGTTGCGCACGGCACCAGAAATGGCATAACCATCATGGTTATGAAGAAGAAGGCCTTGTTCTGATATGTTTAGTTTCCCCTCGTTAAATGTCCTCACCTTCTCCAATTTCTCCAAGTTGCTCCCATATATAGCACTTGCATCCCTAGTCATTGCACAGGACCATACAAAAAAGAAGGGGAATTTATGCCCAAAAACCATATATTACAACAAGTACTTATGATACAGTTTTATACTAGTCGTTCGTACCACCAAGATGTTTGAATGTTAATACGACCGCTCTTGATTTCATTGTTTCCGGCAGGAACTTCCTTTGTCGGGTAGAACTTGAATGACTTAAGGGGGCACTGATTTGCAACGTCTTCAGGTGCAGTAAGCTCAATCTACAATTTATCAGAGTTAGGGTCTGTTTGTTTGGGCTGAATGAGGCTTCTTTGAATGACGCAAAAGACAACACTTTTGGGCCATTCAGAGGTCTCATTCAGCCAAACAAACATGCCCTTAATTCCAAAAAAAAAAACATGAATAAAAAACCAGCTTATAATGGAGTGTTTGTACAAAGACTGACCTGTTGAACTGACCTGTTGAGTATCCTCCAAATGATCAACCCAATCATGTACCATGAATTGAATCCAAGAAGCCGCAATAATGTTCAATTGCTTCCCCGTGTCAATCAACGTTCTCCTCTGTAAAAGTTTGGTCGCCACAACTATAGGGTCCGGTTGCATAACCTAGCACATTGCAGGCAAAAAAATAAAAAAAAAACACTACAAAATCGAACGAAAAAGATCCCAAACGAGTTGGAAAAATGACAATGCCAAATCTAACTATACCATAGTTGGTTTATTAACAGGAATCATGTTCCTCCCAAACAGAGTTCCTTGACTGCCTGCATTTTTATTGAAGAGATCGTTATATTTACCATCAGACGTTCGATAAGGAGGAGCACGCATATAACTGGTCCCACTATCATCAATTTTGGCCGGCCTGACATTGAACAAGTTATATTGTTGATGGAGACGCCTACGGATAGCAAGATAAACAAGCCCAAATGCCACAGGTAGTCGATGCCACAATATTCCAAACTTATCCGATGAATAAATCATCTGCCAAATCAAGAATTTACGACAACATAAATCAGTACATACATTTTAAAACATATATAGCATAATCTTTGAAGGCGCGCAGTCATTTTTTACGTACTAGAAATAGAAAGCTGTCGGAGAGAGACATTCTTGCTAAATGATCATGAAAGTCTCTCTGAATCAAAATCTTCAGAGGTATGCGAAGGATGGCCTTAATGCAGGCCTTAATGAATTTACACATTTTATTTTTCTTGTTCTTGATGAACTTGTTATATGAATGTGTATATATATACATATACTCCATGTAAGGCTATTTATATAGATAGCAGGGGAAGGGGGGGTATACTATTATATGTTACATGTAATTATGTTGTTTTAGGTGCAATGAGTTTGAAATTAAACAATTAAGACCATTCAGAAAACGCTATAGTTTCTGAAATGAGAATAATAACAACAGTTTTTGATTATTTCCTATTTAATCTTTACAAGGCCGTTCTTAGCCTTTTGTATGCCCGGGGCGAAATCAGATGAAGAGGCCCCTAGTAATCAACAATTTTTGTACGACGCTACATTGCTATTTTTTACCATCAACTATATATATATTGTACTTAATTTGTTTTAATCATAATTTTGCAGTCTTTCTTCAGAACAAATTTATCAATAGCACCTTTTTGTGATTCTTTAATTGCTCTACCATTTTTTTTTCTTTTCTGACATCCAGGTAGATGTTTTTTGGGCAACATTCTCAAATAAAATCAAACGAAATTGTAATACAAAAGGAGCATAAACACGTGGATTCTTTGTAGGTAGATGAAACTGGATAGTTGGAAGAACAAATCAAACTTAATTTGTCTTGTTTCTTCACCAAAACATGAAGAAAAAAAAAAAGATTAGACTAAATAAATGATGCACGGGTCTAAATATTATTGTTGAGACTCCCTCTGTCTCAACATCAATGTCTAGAAAAATTACAAAAATTCTATCAATCAAGAGCAAAATTTTAAATTCTTTAGATATTCATTTTGAGACGGAGGGAGTATTATTATATAACAGTTAAAGCCTTCAAGAAATTGTAAGAACAAACTTGAAATTTTGTTAATCAATTGCAAATCAAAGATTTAAGAACAACTGAAAAGAACCTTTTTTTTAGAAAAAAAAGTCCAAAGAAAAAACTTAAAATATTAAATTTCACACATCAGTATATGCATTACCTTGAAGAAATTGATGTTGCAATTAGCGGAGGAAGCCGTTGGAGATCGACAAATCCTTGATTCTTCTTCGTCCGTGAAGGCGTGAAACTGTGAAGGATTAAGAAAGGAAGGCCGGAAGGGGTTGACTGAGAGTGCGGATTGCGGAGGAGGAGGAGACGTGTGCGATTGTGAAGACTAAAAGGATTAACGTATTGTATTTGCAATTAAATGGGCGAAGAATTCTAATAGACGGACAGTTACACAATCTTCGTGTACTTTTTAATTGATTCTTTAATTAGGTCTAATTTTTTAGCAATTAAATTATATTTACCATAGTTAAATTTAAAAATAGATACATACTATATATATACACTATAGCTTAGGAAAAAATGAGCCCCCTAAAATTGTGGGCCCTGGGCAGTTGCCCTCACTTACCCCCCCCTTTGGGCCGGGCCTGAATCTTTATACACGTATGTATAGTCAGTCTTATTAAAAACATGTTTTACACTAAGAGATGTATAAAACATGTTTTATGCTCGTATTAATTAAGAGATTATGTTTTACATTAAGAAATAAAATACAAGTTTTACACTAAAAGGAGTGTAAAACAAGTTTTTCTCGGGATTTTCACTTAAATGTACTACAATTGTCTACAGTAATATATTTGTTTCAAGAGTGCTTTATATATGACCAATATGTACAGTTTGAACAATGATACTGATACAGTGATACTGCTATATTGCTATAAGGTAGAAAGGTTTATCTGTTTACTACAACAACAGTGCGAAACTAAAATTTTGAAAATGGATCAAGATTATGTAGGGAATATTCCCTCTGTTCGTAAATGAATGTTTATTTTCAAAAATAAAAAATACTCCGTATTCTATTTTTTTTCCTTCTTGTTTCTAATTTTTAACTTGTAGATTTGGATTTCAGGATTTGGGCCTGGGCCAATTACTTGAATAAGGAGTTTAGTTCATTTTAAAAGCGCTTTTTTTAATGGGCCGTAATCGAATAAGTGGTGAAGAAGCCCACTTATCAACTCTTGCTGTGTGAGAAAGAAAGGAATAACGGAACAATTCTAGTTCTTCTTCATTTCCGGCCGGTCACAATTTTGAAATTCGTCGATTGTAGAAAACCCTAATTAATGGATAAACCTAAGAAAAAACGTGTCCGGAAAGTAAAGAATGCAGTTCCTGATGACGCCATGGATGTCCAGTATTCCAACCCTAACTCCGGACCAACCGCCGACGCCGATGTCACCATTCAGAGTCCCGAAGCTAATGGGCGCCGTCGTGGCCGTCATAGAAGGACCGGAAAACCCGACCATGACGACGTGGTTGCTTCTCCTCCCGAACGAAGAGCTTCTCGGTTCGCCGATCAAAACGGCGAGTACGGAGTTATGGAGGTTGTTGAGGAGGCTCCTCCTAGTAGGTGGGAGAGCGTGGCGAAGGTGATGCCGTCGATGGACGCGGTTGTTAAAGTTTTTTGCGTTCATACGGAGCCGAATTTCTCGTTGCCTTGGCAAAGAAAAAGGCAGTATAGTTCGAGTAGTAGCGGGTTTGTGATTGCCGGAAGAAGGGTTTTGACGAATGCGCATTCGGTAGAGCATCATACTCAGGTTAAGCTCAAGAAAAGAGGCTCTGATACCAAGTACTTGGCCACCGTGCTAGCTATTGGAACTGAATGTGATATTGGTTAGTCTATAGCTATATCATCATCTTCATGATCAAATTGTTTCTATTCTTATTTTATTCTGTTATCATCAATGTCTCATATTTCATTTGTTACTTTAATTTGTATTATGGAATGCACATACAGTTTATACAACTGCTACAAAATTTAATAAATTTCACTAAAGCTTCTAATTTTTAACAATATAAGCACAGTAAAAGAAAAAAATTAAATGGGGGCAAGTTCCTCATTACCTCCTATGTAGCTCCGCCACTGTCTTGAATCATGTGATTTGGGCAAGAGATTTAAAATCTCCAGTTTTTATGTAGATAGCGGAACGGGGTGTCTAAGTAACATTTTACTGAAAAAATTTGTTTACTGCTTCTTTTGATGTGATAGCGCTTTTGACTGTGAGCGATGATGAGTTTTGGGAAGGAGTTTCCCCTTTAGAGTTTGGAGATTTGCCCGCGCTGCAAGATGCTGTGACTGTTGTAGGCTACCCCATTGGAGGGGATACCATATCCGTGACTAGTGGTGTTGTTTCACGGATAGAGATTCTGTCTTATGTTCATGGATCAACTGAACTTCTTGGACTGCAGGTTACGATTTAAATTGCGGCTTTGTATTGGTAGTTATATACTTATATTCAGAAGTTTAATCTGTAACAAACTCTCTGTACTTTCTTGTTTATGTGATGCTTTTGTAGATAGATGCTGCTATAAATTCGGGGAATTCTGGTGGGCCTGCCTTCAATGATCGAGGAAATTGTGTTGGGATTGCATTTCAATCTCTTAAACATGAAGATGCAGAAAACATTGGTTATGTTATACCTACACCAGTAATAATGCATTTCATTAAAGATTACGAGAAAAATGGAGAATATACAGGTATAATTTAGTCAGTTTTGATATGCATTACTACTTGATCTTTATCATCATTGTCCAGCATGTTTACCATCAGTATCAGATTTCGTGTTGCATGAATGTAGTGGGGATGGTTAAACTATCTTTTATACTATCTGAGTATCTCAAACATGCAGGGTTTCCCATTCTTGGAGTCGAGTGGCAAAAGATGGAAAATCCTGATCTCCGTGTTTCAATGGGCATGGGAACTGACCAGAAGGGTGTACGTGTCAAAAGAATTGAGCCTACAGCTCCCGAATCTAATGTCTTAAAGCCGTGTGATATCATCCTCAGCTTTGATGGGGTTAATATTGCTAATGATGGAACAGGTGCAGAAAATTATTTTTCTTATTATTAGTTCCAAGATTTTTGCTCTTTTAGTATAGTGGTGCAGTTATAAGTAGTACTTATAATTATTTTGTTTTTAGTTATAAATACTGTGTTCACGCATTTTATTATTTCTTTTTATGAAGTCAACTGTCCCCCCTTCCCTCCATAAAAATAAAGGTGGGACTTTTTTGGGGATGGGGAAGTATTACTCTCTCTTCAGTTCTTTATGTTACCACATTATCGATATATTGAAAATTTAAGGAATAGGTGATGGTACTGCAACGTTATTGAACTGGTAAGGAATTTTTTTGGTGTAGTGATTAGTACTTTCTACTTCGAATTGAGCGATGTGGGTTCGACTACCAGTAGGACATTTTAACCTTGTTTTGGATCAAATTAGATGATGTAAGGATTCATTTAACCGAACCCAATTGAATGGAACTAAGACTGCGTCCCCCTGTTTGTAGATGATTACTTTAGATGTATTTTTCTACCCTTTCTTGTGGCCTCTGCTTTGGTCAGAAGTCCTTTGGAACCCACCCGATTCTGGACTTCTTGACTGGCCAGAGAAGTTTGGATCAAATTAGATGATGTAAGGATTCATTTAACCGAACCCAATTGAATGGAACTAAGACTGCGTCCCCCTGTTTGTAGATGATTACTTTAGATGTATTTTTCTACCCTTTCTTGTGGCCTCTGCTTTGGTCAGAAGTCCTTTGGAACCCACCCGATTCTGGACTTCTTGACTGGCCAGAGAAGTTTGGAAAAGAATTTTTAAACAGACAAATTTTCAAGTTATGTATGTTTCTCAATATCTAGGTCACAAGATGTGGATCAGTTGCGCACGGTGAAGCAAATTGAACATACCATTAGATTTATAGCTGTAAAAGGAGTAACAATAGTTAATGCAGTATGATACTTGAAAGAATTGGGATTTGCGACATACTGAATGCTTTATCACCTTGGGCCATCTTTTTTTCTCATTGGACTGGTAGATGTTAATTGTTTAAAGAGGTGAAGAGATTAGAATTGTATATACATGTATTACTTTGGTCATTTGCATACTGATTTCCTATTTGAGTTGTCCTATGACTTTCATCGATGTTATGCTAGTTGCATCTAATATTTAAGGTGCATTGAATTGAACTGGTGTGTTAGTATGGAATCTTAACCTTCCCAGGATACCCATCTTGTTGATTTTCAGTTCCATTCAGGCATGGAGAGCGCATCGGTTTCAGTTACCTTATTTCTCAAAAGTACACTGGGGATAAAGCTCGTGTTAAGGTTCTTCGGAATTCAGAGATAAAGGAGTACAACATTAAACTTTCCACCCATAAACGGCTGATACCAGCACACATTGGGGGCGAGCCACCGTCATATTACATTATAGCCGGATTGGTTTTTACTGCTGTCTCAGTGCCGTATTTGCGTTCAGAGGTAAAGAACTCAACTTTACCTTCAGTGTTTCTGTCATAATTATTTCATTGTGCGAGCATCTTAGAATGCCTTGTTTTAGTTGCCAATTTTTGTTGTTGTTTGAAACGGTATACTCCCTCCGTCCCACCTCACTTGAGACCTAAGAGGTGGGCACAATAACTAAGAAAAAAGAATAAAATAAAGAAAATGTGTGGTAGAAAATGAAGAGAGAGAATGAGTAGGGTTAATAGTAGGTTGGTTGAATGAATTGTGTGGTGGAAAATGAAGAGAGAGAATGAGTGGGTGTGGTAGATTGAATATGAAATTATAAAAAGATTACCATTTTGGGGAGTCTCAAGTGAAGTGGGACGGACCAAAATGGAAATAAGTCTCAAGTGAGGTGGGACGGAGGGAGTATCTAGTTGCCCATGAACTTGTGCTCACGCACTCTTTCAACACATTTCTGTAACCGAGATTCAAAATGTCTTAGTTCATCTGGGGTTCCTGAATCTAGAATGAATATATGCTACTCCCTCCGTCCCATAATGATCTTCACATTTGACTATTCATACTTTTTAAGGATATGAACACTTGCTTCACTAGCCAGGTTGTGTTTATGCACATTTAAGCCTAAATTTTAGAAATAAGAAGAGCTATTTGAGAATGAAAAATGGCAAATAAGAAGATCATTTCGGGACAGAGGGAGTATTTGACATGCTCAATATTTGCTTGTCCTAGTAATGTGAAGGTAACCCTTTTAAAGTACTTTCTTTTATAACTTATGACTGGTGCATTACAAAATAAAATCAACTCGCTTGATTATATCTTTTTTAGGGCAGCACTGAGAAATGAATATTTATGCATTGTCATGTTAAAGAAATTTGAATAATTCTAGAGAAGGAAAAAATGTCTTCGAGTAAAGAGCCAAGAATGGCTGAGTTCCGGAATGCAAATAATAAATCTGAATGATACAATATAAATTTATAAAGTAGCTCTGTGAAATGGAAACATGCCATACAGTTCTAGGTTGGTATCCCAGTTTATTTCATGGTTGCGTGATTGATGATGAGAACTGCCTTCTGGGTGAGTCCTGAATCTGTCTGTTCGGTTCTGCATCTGTATGCTCGTTGTGTTAAACGAGGCACTGTTGGTAATTTTATGGGAAAGTGGGTTTTCTGATGTTTTTGGTGTATTTGGTTGGAGCTTAATACTAGGATCTGCAAGCCTTGTTTTAGTGATAGAGTTGTTTGTGTAGAATCCTTGCACGCAAAGGTAGACTTTTAGGGGGGGGGGGGTGTGTTCCCGTTTCCGATTTGAGTAGTTGGGGTATGGTTTTGTCTTAAGAGTAGGCTTTGCAATTTTCTTTTCCTTTTGGTTGATGGACTCATTTTCTATCTGTTTGTGCATTCATTCTCCTTTTTCAATACTATTTCATTTCTTATCAACAAAAAAAGGGAACCGCATCCTAAATGCATCCCTCTATTTCACGTCATATATCGCTAGAAAGCGGTTTTCTTAATTGGGGCTAGTTGGTTACTGAATCAAAGGGGTGCAGATGGCTCCTTTTTGAAGAGTTTTATGAACTTGTGCAGAATCACTTTTACTAATAAAACCACCAGTTTAAGAACTCTTCCCTATCTTCTTTCTGGCAGTTCCTTATCCTTCTCCTTCTTTCTCGCTTTTTTTCTGAATGATGGTTGTGGGGGATTATGTCAAGTAAAAGCATCATTGTTCTTATTATGTAAGGTCTGCTGAGTCTGAGTTGTATGCAGATAGAAACAAGGATCCAAGTATGATTAAAAGCTTCTGAAACCGTGTAAGGTATTAGTCTGTGTGCGGTATGCAGAGAAGAATAAGTATGCTTACAGAATTCCCATTTGAGTTTGAAAAATTATAACAAAATCCACGTTTCTGGTTTTTAATTTATTTTTATGCGGCCGTCTACTGTAGCTAGCATAATGGTTAATGGTTTACTCTTTTTATTCTGAGAACAGTTTTGGAGCTGTGAATTTACATGCTGGATGACACCTGTAAGAATGTTGTGAAACTTCCATGATTTATTTATTTCTTGTTTTGTGTTTCAGTATGGAAAAGATTATGATTTTGATGCTCCAGTCAAGCTGTTGGATAAATATCTACATGCCATGGCACAATCTGTTGACGAGCAACTTGTAGTCATCTCACAAGTAGGGTTGCACTTCTTCTTTTTCTGTATTTGTCCATTCATTTCCTGATTTCCTCCTTGTCAGGATACCTTTCCTGTGCAAGGAACTTAAGGGTTCATCACATTTACTTCTTTTCCAAATTTTAGGTGCTTGTGGCGGACATTAACATTGGATATGAAGACATTGTCAATACTCAGGTAAAAGAGAAATTCTCTGTCTCTTTAACTTTTCTTATTTTTTTCTTATTACCATCATAAATATTATTATTTTGTACATAAATTCTTAGAATTTTACACGCATTCACTCTTTTCCGTTGTTTAATATCCTTTGTAAAATCTCGATCAAGTAGGTTACAGCTTTTAATGGCAAACCAGTAAAGAATTTGAAGAGCTTGGCTAACATGGTGGAAAGTTGTGATGAACAATTTCTGAAGTTTGATCTCGATTACGAACAGGTTCTCTCTCTCTCTCTCTCTCTCTCTATCTATCTGTATGTGTGAAAAATTGCAAAAAAATCGTGAAATTACAGGTCACTTTTAACCTTGGTCACTGAAATAATCTTTTTCTCAAGTCTACCACCCAACATCGTTAATCTAAATGGTGAGGGAAGGGTGTGACGGCTGGGTTTGTAAAAGTTCCATTTTCTTCTTAAGCTCTGAAATTAATAGGGAGCCGTGGGAGAAGGGTGGTGTGGGAGGAAAGAGAAGAGTCACAGGTTGGGTCGAGAAGGTCGGTTAGGTTTGTAATTTTTTTTTAACCTTTTCAATGGAGTAATTGTTATTTCATTTTGTTACTAGTAGTGCAATAGTACGTCGTATTTTATGAAGTACTTATTAATGTCTTTAATATACTTAGAAACCAACTTATTTTAATTTTATCTACATTTTACTTCATGAAATTACACAAAGAATCTTCTATTATTGTTTGGGATTTATTTTTCTATTTTACACTTGGGAGTTTGGTCACATGCATAGCATATGACCCACTTAACGGACTCTCCCGTTAAGTTAACAAGGAAGTGACCATGGTTGGAAGGAAAATTAGTTGGGGGTAAATTTGAGAAAAATATTTTAGTGACCAAAGTTAATAAACTAGCCTATAGTTTAGCTACATGTTTTGCCTTATTGCCTATACACACAATGAAAAAAATAAAATAAAAAAGAATAAAAGCAGAACCTCACTAAGCGGCTTTTTGCTTGTGTAGATTGTGGTCCTACAAACCAAGATGGCAAAGGCAGCTACGCAGGATATTCTGTCGACACATTGTATACCTTCAGCCATGTCTGATGATCTCAAGTCTTGAGCAGAGTTTAAAGAGAAAAGGTGCGGAGGAAAATCCTTTCTTTGTATTTTAAATTAGTCAATTGGGAGAATATTTACCCTTATGCTTCAAGCATGTATAATTGCACTCTGTAGTTAACTACCTGTTTTGCATCCTCTTGGTTACAACACTAGCCTTGGCTACATTTGTTTACTTTCGTGACAGGTTACTTTATAAAGTTAGATATTAGAGAGGATGGATGTTTCTAGGAAACTGAGGAGTAACGTTTTGTTTTTTGGTTCGTGTTAAACGCGTAGCTGATATACCCATGTAAAATTTTGTCGTGCTGGAGGAATGGAAAAGGAGAAATCTCAAATGGTCAAATGTCTGGTGGTATCTTCATTATTATAGTCATCTTGCAGTTCCTTTTTCTTTTAACTTTCATGTTCATCTACAAGTGGACGGTGTTCGTATTTCATCCGTCCCTAAATGAATGTCCAAAAAAGTTACAAATTTGCTCGAGTTGCTCTTGATCAAGAGCAAATTTGAATATTTTTTTTGGCATTCATTTATGGACGGAGGGGAGTTTATTGCAAAACGGGGATGCGTACTTTCATTTATTTTCAATTTGACTCGCAAACTTTGGAAACATCAAATGTGGTTTGCGTACTTTCATTTTCAAAATTTTGAGACGACTTTTTTAACACCCGTTAAAAAACATAACGGAAACTCTGTATAAGGGGTGAAAGTGTAAGAAATAAAACTTAAAATCCTAAGATTGGAGATTTTAAGTGAAAAAAAAAAGGAAAAATTCTCAATATCCTTTAATTTGTTGTTCAACCAAAAAAAATAATTAGATTTTTTTTTTTACCAATTCATAATCTAAACTGTTTTCCATTGATAAAATACTGATAAAAATTCTCAAATTAAAATCCTAAACAAAATCTAGAGCTTTCTTTAAAAAAAAATAATAATTAAGAAAATCTAAAATTTCTCAAACGCCCAAGCATTATCCTTCCGAATCGCATCGTCCTCCTCCGGCATTCATTTGACAAACCCAGAACTCCAAAATAAATACCATTGCTTGAATACTATTTTGCTTCACAAAATTAATGACATATCCACAACTAAATCCAAAGAAGAAACAAACACTTTTAAATCCATATCAGAGAGGGTTGCAATCTGGAGAGGTAAGATTCATTATTTGATCCGATTGCTGCATTTCGCCCATCCTCCATATCCACTGTTTGAGGGGAACACGACACTGGTGGAATGCTTGCTTTGAAATTACCTTCGAAAGCTCGCCACTCTCTTCAATTTGGATTTGTTGGGGCCAAATCCAAAACAATCAGCTGTAAAGAAAACTCATGTATCTGTTTCTGGAATCGAGGAGAGGTAAGATTCACCCAAGGAACTTGCAATCTGGAATCGAGATGAGGCAAACAAAATTTGAAGTTGACCGGAAGAGAGTGGCCAGATCTGAGGATAGGCGACCGGATCTGAGGCGATGCTGCGGAAATACGCAGATCTGATCGGAGAGATGAACAGATCTGTAAAGAGACGAAGTAGTAGTCAATGGATACAGATGTTCCGCCGCCGTCGTTTAGAGAGTCCGACGCCGTCGTTTAGAGGGCCGCCGCCGTCGCCGGAAAGGATGAGGATGGTGACTGTTTCGAGAGAGAAAACGAAGTGTGTGTGTGTTAGGGTTCAGTATTTAATTAATAAGTTCCATTAGTTGAAATGTTTTTTTTAATACATCTTTATTATTGGTTTAAGACTTTTAAGTTTTATTTTTTACACTTTCACCCCTTATACA
The DNA here is from genome assembly GCA_026119855.1 of Campanula takesimana. Taxonomy (NCBI): domain Eukaryota; kingdom Viridiplantae; phylum Streptophyta; class Magnoliopsida; order Asterales; family Campanulaceae; genus Campanula; species Campanula takesimana. Next base: position 1,019,244 of record JAOWBW010000408.1, on the reverse strand, counting down.
GAGTGCCCCGTTATGTTTTTTAATGGGTGTTAAAAAAGTCGTCTCAAAATTTTGAAAATGAAAGTACGCAAACCACATTTGATGTTTGCAAAGTTTGCGAGTCAAATTGAAAATAAATGAAAGTACGCATCCCCGTTTTGCAATAAACTCGGACAGAGGGAGTGCTAACTTAGCCCATTGTGGCTGACGTGTGTAATGTATAACCACTAGGGCTGTTATACGAACCGAGCTGGCTCGAGTTCGGCTCGTGAAAGCTCGAGCTCGAGGTGTAGCTCGAGTCGAGCTCGAACCGATTGTCAAGCTCGTTTTTGTTATCGAGCCGACCGTGTTCGACTCGTTTAGCTCGTTAAAAGCTCGAGTTCGGCTCGATAAGCTCATTAAACTTGAATATTTGTTTTTGAACTGCTCGAACTCGGCTCGATAAGCTCGTTAAGACCATATTTTTCTTAAAAAAAAAAGCCTAAGCTCGAGCTCGCCTTGTTAAAACTCGAGTTCGATATCGACGCGAGTTGTTTGCGAGCAGCTCGCGAGCTCGATTCGTCTCGAGCTTGAACAAGCAAGTGGGCTCGAGCTCGATAAAAGCTCGAGCTCGATAAGTTTGAAACGAGCTCGAGCTCGACACCTCAAAGCTCGACTAGGCTCGGCTCGTTTACAACCCTAATAACCAAGATGGATTCATAGCCATGGAATGAATCATATTATTAATATATGATCCATTGTGCGACTTAACATGTAGGGTGGTGATTCAATCTCCTCCCTGACTACATAAACTCCTGTATCTGAACTCTGATACATTAGCCAACCATTGTATCTGAACTCTGATACCATAGCCAATCGTTCTGGTAATCCAGTTTGGGCCTGTTATTGTCTTATGTTTTTCCAGGGTAAGGTATTACTGATATAACCTTTCTGTTAATCGTTATTGTTCACCCCAAATGTTCTTTCAGATCAAATTACCTGCAGGTTTTATATATTTTGGCAAGAATTAAGTCAACAGCTTATTCTTCGCTAAAGGAAAACAAGTTGCTGATAAAAGTTTCCTTTTTTTGGTTCAATTATACAGCTAATATATGTTGTACACTATTGATGTACATTTTCTGCAACAGATTTTTTTCTTTCTGTTTTTGGCATTCCTCAGATCTGTTTTTTTTGCTCTGACGCCTGAAAGGGACCGGACCCTCTCGAACATCCATACTGCTGAGATTAAAGCCACAATTACCTACCCGAAGGTTTGCCTTCATCTGCTCTCCACGTCTTCATATTTGTAACTTTGCAGTAAAGGCACTTTAGGGTTCAAGGACGACTCCAAGTTGATGATAACTTCATTGCCTTCACCCATGTCCTCCTTTGCCTTTCCCCACATCACAGTGTAAAAGCCAATTGATATAACTGCTGCACCAATAACACTGCAAAAAACGCGATCAAGATTTGGTCTCACAAATTGTTTATCATGTCTAGTTTTTTAGGTTGTTAGTTATTTCTGTACTGAGAGCACAATGTGAAAATACTTTAAATACCTTCCAAGATAGAGAGTATCACCGAGGAACAGGACTCCCATAGCTACTGCAATGGCTATAGAAAGCGGCTTAAACATTGCAACAAAGAGTGGCCCTTTCAAACGCAATGCCCATGTGTGGACCGTGTTATTTAGGCCTGACCCGAAAATGCCCTGTAAAAAAGAGAGACAATCGAATGAAGACCAGAACCATCAGATTTAGTAATACTGTAATAGTATATAAATTTATTGCAGTCGCAAGACACCAATATATATAGCAACTTACTGAGCAGAGAATGGAGACGAGGGCTATACTAGGTTTGATCCTCCAAGCACTAGGATCTGGTTCTGTAAAGAAGCCTGCAATTGCGGCTAGAATGGTGACGATCAAGTTGTAGAAGAAGACTACGGTCACTTCTGAAGGGTACTCCTTCATGATTTGCACCTATATATTTTTCAAAAGTTTGAGAACTGAGAAATGCCCAATTATTTCATTCAAGTGAAAAAAATTAGCGGAATGGTATTTGGGAAATCTGTCTATTACCTGAATAATGTACCACATTGGAACCAAAATATACTCCGTGGTGAGGAAGAGGCCACCGATTGCCCAGTTTGGTTGGGGGTTTACGCGTAAAAGGGAAGTTGAAGGAGATGTTGGAGTAGTGAATATGAGTCTTGGACCTTTATAAAGTGTTACAACGAATGCTCCCGCTACTGATATTATTGTCCCTAAGAATTTGGCCCTGCTACTGACGCTGCTCCTCAGGGCAAGCGTTTCCATCCTATATTTTAAGCCAAGATTGAATTTGCTTTTAATTATTTAATGGAAGTCAACTTTGCACGAAACAATTATGACTGTGAAACGGAATTTAAAATTTGTTATTGATAGTATTTTTAATGGTGTAATAATAACAGAAGACATACTATATTTTCGGGAGGAAATGACCTGAAAATGAGGGCGAGAATGAAGGTAAAAGCAGGGACTAAGTTACTAATAGCTGAAGCAAGAGTTGGAGAGCTGTAGATGATCCCAGTATATCCCATCATCTGCGATGTAAAACTGCCTTCCCCATCAAAACCAAAAAATTAGATAAAAAGTTAGTTTGAGCAATTCAATTCCCAATTCTTAATCAGAATCTTTTATCTCCAATTTCCGGACATGAAATTGAATTGCAGAAATGAACATTTTGTGAAAGAAGATACCCGACTAGGCCGAGGAGCAAAATTTTGCTAACAATGGAGAAATTAAGTGGAGGAAGCGTCGTTGATCTGTGCCAAAGGAAATAAACAAAATTGTGACAACTTCAATTCAATTCAATCCAATCGAATCGGAAGTGAGACCGACCGACCTGTGGGAGAAGAAAGGGGAAGGGAGAAGAAGAAGAGCAGCGACGCCATAGCTGTAGACGAGGAAGACATGGTTGCTCATTCCTTGATTAGTAGCAGCTTTGTACAAGGTGTTCAATCCCACGTTCATGCACTCCATTGTCACCATCGCCGGAAACGGAATTACATCCCGGTAACAATTGTACCTCTGCTGCCCTCTCTCCATTTCTAATTTTCACTCTGTTTCTGTTTCTGTTTCTGTTTCTGTTTGTGTGTGTTGTGTGTTGTGTGTTGTGTGTTGTGTGTGTGTGTGTGTGTTGTGTGTTGAGTGTTTGTGTCTATATCTATCTCTCTTGCTATTTGCGAAGAGACAAGATCACATAGAGTATGTGTGTGTTCCACTTGTTATTATTAATGCTTATATTCACTATCAACGTCTGCAATTATTGCACCCTCTATTTTCGTTGCTTCTAACTATGATTGGCTCATTCATCCATATTTAATACTCCCATTTTCTCTTTCGGTTACGAAAAATAAATAGATTACAAAACATTTTTAAAAATTAAGTTGTGAGGGTAAAAAATAAGAGAAAAGTTTGGGGAAACTAGTTTTTCCATAACTTATAAAAAGTCCTGTTTTTATAGGGTTTAAGGTTTGGGGTTTAGGGTTTGGGGTTTAAGGGTTAAAAACATGACTTTTTATAACTTATGGAGGAACTAGTTTCCTCTAAAACACACTCGAAAAATAAAGTACGAGAGAGAAAGTGGGTAGGGAGTTATTGTTGTAAGAATGACAAGTGGGTCTCATGGTCCATTTTAGGTAGCCCTGGCAATTGTGCGGGTTGGGTTGGGTTGAGTCGGGTTGAAGTGGGTTGGCGGGTTAGAGTGGGTCCAACCCGTTACAACTCATTTAATTTCGTGGGTCAAATGGGTTGGGTCATTAACAGGTCGGGTTAACCCAGGTCAACCCGTTGATTTTTCATTTCCTTTTTCCCTTCTGATTAAAATATTTTGTAACTCACAAGTTACCACTTAGACTCGCATTAGTGGTTAATAATTGATACATAGAATATTTAGGCAATGTAAAATAGCGGACATCCCACTTTATAGAAGTAACAGATTAAAAACAATGAACCTGTGCTGCCATTTTCCAACACATTCTGATGAAAAAATAATATTAACCTAGGTAAGTAAGGTAAAGATTAGTAATATCAAAATCAAAGAAGTATTGTTCTACATGATCATTAAAAGTATAAGTGGATTAGTCAATAGCATCAGCAAAACCTCAAGGCCGGAGCTTGGTCCCATAATGGGGGCTTCAGGCTTCTGAGGACGCTTTGATGGAAATCGACTCCACTAGTGGGTTGGAATGGGTAGGATGGGTCAACCTTGTTTAACCTGGTAAAGTTAATGGGTTGGAGTGGGTGACCTGTTTTAACCCAAATTAAGGTTTTTTATTTTACTTTATTATCTAAAATGAACAATGAGACTCACTTGTCATTCTCGGATTTCGAACCAATGCACCCCCTACTTAGCTCCACTCAATGGTTCCGATTGGAGCCACCTCATTTTAGCTCCACCTGACGGTTGAGATGTATCTGAGCTCGGTGGGACCCACAAAAATTGAAATCATCTTAGCCGCACACCCAAACCGCTCGTCTATGTGGCCTTGATCGGAGCCGTTGGGTGGAGGGGTGGAGCTAACTTGGGTGGAGCAGTTCCGGGTCCGTCATTCTCACAACAAAAACTCCCTACCCACTTTCTTTCTCCTATTTTACTTTTCATACTCACAATATTTACTTTTTCTTAATTCCCGTGCATAGTCAAAGTAAAAACCTTAAATCAGTACGGAAGGAATATTTTTATTTTAATGATATCAATAACATATTTTAAAATTTCATTAAAATATTTAAAAATATTTTTTCTTTTAAATATTTTATTAAATTACAATTAAACTATTAAAAAAAATGAAATTATTATTTTGGAACGGCGAGAGCAATACTCGCACATGAGAGTGCTGCCTCATAAGTGACACTTGATTTATGAAATTATTATTTATTCCGAAAGGGATTTTTTTTTTTTTTTTTTTTTACGTTGTCCACGCCAGAAGGAGGCGTGGAGAGAGATCGAACCCTAGCGCTCACCGAGGGTGCTTATGAAATATTAGTTTTTTCGCAAGTTTAATAAAAAAAAATGAATTATTTTTGTCACTTCGCTTAAACACACACACTGACTTCCCTCGCCTGCTGTCTTCCCTACACTAATACTGACACTCGTTTTACACTAATACTTAATAATACATGCACTGACACTTTTTTTACGATAACATCTTTTACCCTAACGCCGACACTTTTTACCTTTAAACTGACGTTCTTTTAAACTGACACTTAATAATACATGCATTGACACTCTTTACACTGACATTTTTTTACACTAATACTGACACTTTTTACCTTAATTAAAAGCGGCACTTTTTAAACGTGCACTGACACTATTTTATAAATGTACTGACACTCAAAAACACCAAAAATGACACTTAAAACATGAACACTGGCAATTCTCTTCAGTCTAATCTTTTTTTTTTTTTTTCAAAACTCTTTGCACTTGTCTTCCACAAATCACCGTTGTACGTTTAATCAAAAAGGCAAGGAGTGAGAGAGACTTGACATTTACTATGTGATAATAATAATAATAATAATAATAATAATAATAATAATAATAATAATAATAATAATAATAATAATAATAATACCTCTGTCCCTAAATGAGTGTCCAAATTTCATTTTAAGAGACATCTGAAAATCTCAACTTTTTGTACAATTTAGTGGCAAAGATTCATATACTCCCTCCGTCCCATTTCAAATTGCAAATACTAGGTTGGCACGGGGATTAAGGGAAAAAGTGAAAAAGGTGATGTGTTGTGAGTGTTGATAGTTGAGTGGGAGAGAGAAAGTGGGGTAGAGAATAGTTAGTGGGTTAGTAGATGTGAGTGTGCAAGTGAGTTAAAACTTGCCATTTTTGGATTTTGCAATTTTAGTTGGGACACCCTTTTTGGCAACTTTTGCAATTTGAAATGGGACGGAGGGAGTATAATCTTGTAATCTCATTTTCAAACATTTAGTTTTGCACATATAAACTGACCGGTGAAAAAAAAAATCGAAAAAAAATATTTAGGGACAAAGTTATGTTAAAAAAAAAAATCATTTTGGGACAAGATTTTTTTGAAAATGGACACTTATTTAGAGACAGAGAGAATAATAATAATAATAATAATAATAATAATAATAATAATAATAATGTGAGATGGCATTGTTGCTTGGGAGATTAGCTTTCTCTCCCCCAAATTGATACCGTTTTACTAAGATTATGAGTTGTTTAATCCGTAGAAGCAACTAATTTGGTAATAGAGGGAGATTATTGAATTACACGCACACGGCACGCTCCATTCGTCTCTCACGTTGCCATCAATCAGAGTCAGACCGACCAGGCGACATGTTGTGGATTTGGACGGACATTAAAATATCCTCCAATTATCACTAGTATTATTATGCTTGTATAGGAGATTTGTTCTCGCTTGTATATGCCTCCATCAAATCGTTGCAATTTAAGCAAACCCCTCTGACTTCGGTGGTTACGTTTGTTTTTTTAAGTGTTAAGTCCTGAAATTTGATTTCATGTCTGAATTTAACTAAACTAATAAGAGGTAGCGTCTGAAAATTGATAACTGAATCATTCAAGTTGTTTGATTTTTCATCGGAATTCATTATCTGAAATGTGTCAGATTACCATTTTAACCTTTTAAAACAATATAGAAAGAGTTTAATTAACTGTTTGTTAATAATAATAAATGTAATATTCAACATCTTAACAAATACTCCCTCCGTCTCACAATGTTTGACCACATTTGATTTTTGATGGTCATCAAAAATAAACTTTGACCAAACATTAACACCAAGCTAATCATTCTAATGAAAGTTTAAAAGTTGTTATTGATAAAACACTAAATGATTTATTTATAACAATTTTTAGAATTTCACAATGATGATTAAATTGACCTTAATGTTTGATCAAAATTCACTTTTATTGATTATCAAAAGTCAAATATGGCCAAACATAGTGAGACATTAGTTATTTTATGCTCAATATAGCTTTACAATTTGAGCTTGATAATTTCACAAGCATACACTGTCCCACACCACCGAAAAACCAAATTATGAAAAGGCCAAAATACATTTTGCCCCTCAAAGTATCCACTGATTCCAACTTTGCACCTTCGTTTGAAAAGTCGGTCTGTTTGGTACCTAAACTTTCAAATTTTCCCACTTCGCACCACAGCACTAACGAATGTTAGAAAATTTAACAAAATATTTAACGAATGCACTAGTTTCTAATGCTTATTAGTTTTTAAGGGTCAAAATGCAAAGTTTTAAATATTATGTACTAAAAATTTATTTATTTATTCCAAATAATTAACATTATCTTAAATAATTAATATTTCTAGAAAATAATAATTAATTTTATGCTAAAAATTTTTTTTCAAAAAAATTTTTTTTTTAATAAAAAAATGAAATTTATTTTTTAAAAAAAATTATTACGTATTTTTATAAATAACAATATAAAAAATAAAGATTTTTTTTCTAAAAAAACATTGTAAAGTTTAATTTATATTTTTCAAAATATTAAATAAAACTTTTAAATTGTATTTTTTGTAAGAATTTTATTATTTTTTTCAAAAAATATTATAGCATTTTTTTAATTTTTTTAATTTTAGAAAAATATTTTTTTTTAATAAAAAAAGTACAATATTCTTTGAAAAATAAATATCAATAAAAATACCCACTTTAAAAAGAAAATATTAATTATTTAAGATAATGTGAATATATGATATTACAGAAATTATTTTAGCAAATTTAAAAGAATAGTGTACTTTTTTCAAAAAATAAAAATAAAATTTTTTTATTAAATAAATAAATTTAAAAATAAAAAATGCTATAATATTTTTTTAAATAAAATTCTTACAAAAATTACAATTAAAAATTTTAATTTATATTTTTAAAAAATATAAATAAAACACTGCAATGTTTTCTTTATAAAAAAAAAAATTATTTTTTTAAATATTTTTATTTAAAAAAAAAACGTACTAAATTTTTATTCTAATTAAAAAATATAAATTTCATTTAAAAAAATATTTCAGCATAAAAAATTAGTATTATTTTCAAGAAATATTAATTATTTAAGATGGAAGATAATGTTAATTATTTTGGAAACAAAAAAAAAATAGTACTTAATACTCGCTCCGTCCCACTCGAATTAGGATTCTTGGTCAATCTAATTATAATTTGACCAATAATTTAAAGAAAAATAATGTTGCTAATAAAAATTTAAGAATTGTTGTTGTATCATGGTTACTAATAAAGTCAATAACTATTTTTAGATTTTCATTAAGATAATTATTTTTCTTCAAATTATTGGTCAAAGTATAATTAGATTGACCAAGAATCCTAATTCGAGTGGGACGGAGGGAGTTTTTAAAACTTTGCATTTTGACCCTTCAATACTAATAAGCATTACAAACTAGTCCATTCGTTACATATTCTGTTAAATTTTCTAACATTCGTTAGTGTTGCGGTGCAAAGTGGGAAATTTTGAAAGTTTAGATACGAAACAAACCGACTTTTCAAACGGGGGTGCAAAGTGGGAATCGGTGGATACTTTGGGGTAAAATGTATTTAAGCATCATATCTTCCTATCTTTTCAACTATTATTGTTTCGTTCTTTTCAATAATGTAAAATATATCTCATATTTAATGCATAAAAAATAGTCCATCCATTTCTCAAAAGAATCTTATCCGCACAGATTAAGGAAAACAATTGACGCCATTAAAATATTGGTATGTTATGAATCTCTCATTGCTCCCATGTAAGAGTGGGAATCCCCAATAAATACGCAATCAGAGCAAGGATAAAATAAAGTAACACTACAAAAAGGAAATATCAGAACATGTATTTTGGGATGGAACAGCCTAAAAAGGAATAATGGACTCTTTTCTATGAATGGAGGAGGGTGGTAACTTAATTGCAATCTATCTATATAATAAATATTAAGAAGCAAAAAAATACTACGCACTCCGTCCCAAAAAGAATGTCCAAATTTAATCAAACGTGAGTAAATTCTCTTGGCATAAATGGAGCTTCAAGGTTGAATAGTGGAATGGGATAATGTCTCACTTATTTATAGAACAACACTGCATTAATATAGAAACCAGATGGCATTGTTGTACTTGTAATACACAATCACAGGTCTGAAAGGGTTAAGCCAACAAACAAATGCAGTCGTTATATTTGTCATAATAGGACTTTCACTGAACAAATGCCACTTATTTCTGGTACAGCTTTTAATCATACCTTGATGAACCACAGCCACTTCCACACAGATTGTTGGCTCTGACCATTTGACTTCAGCAATATGCCCCCTTTATTAGATCTGGACACTGGAAAAAAATGGCTTAAAAAAGATTTCTCACTTGTAGTATAAAATTTTCAGTAGCAAGAACTTGTTTCATGCTTCAACTGTTCTGCGAAGCCATGAAGTCCAAACATTTTGACACAGCCAAAATTGAAGAGTTCTTTTTTCTATCTTCCAAATGTCCAATTGCCGAACTTTTATTGTATTTGAACCTTGACCTCATTGAAAATAGTCAACTTAGGTTACTTGTGGGAAGTTGTGTCATAATGTCACCCTCTAAAGAATGGATTATTATGTTTCACTTTTAAAAATGAAATCTTCAATCGGAGCAGGGGGTGTACATAACTACCTGAAGCAAGTCCCGAGTTTGAGGCTGTTAGCACAACAACTAATCGGTTCTTCAATAATATATCAATGGTGAAATTAGAAGCATGAAAGTAGTACATATAATTTCAGGAAAGTAGTATGTATCCTCCCCATATATTGAAATTAGGTTTAACGAGGAAAACTTTTGCGAGACCGTGTCGTTCAAGGTAATTCTTTTGATGTACATATAGTCTAAGGTGACAGAAATATCCATGCATTTGTGTCCAGAACTCAACTAGAAGAAGACAATCTAAATATCAAGACTGAATCAAGAATTTGTAACCCCATTAGATAAACACTCTTGATCCCTTTTTGTTGATATAAATTTTACCAATGGTCAGAAGATAAAATCCTAAATATTGATGTTAACAATTGGTAAATGTAGAAGTATTGCAATCCATGTTTAAACCTTAAGTATGAACCAAAGATGGTAAATGTAGAAGTATTGCGATCCATGTTTCAACCTACCTAAAGCTTTTGCACATCCAGTCAGCAAGCATCGAAGCTTCAATAGAGCCAGGCTTTACTAGAGCCATAAGACACTGAACGTCAAGATTGTCTTCCAGGTTCATTGTACGCTTAGCAATCACCATGCCCTGCTCGTCACGCTGCAATTTCATTAGAACTAGGAACCAAAGATGGTAGAAGTCCTATTTTGAGAATTTTTTTTTTAAACGATTCAAGTATCTTGTTAAGAACAGAAATATGAAGATCCTAAGTCCTATCAACATCCGGAAATGGGGATAACTCGAGTTTAAAAAGATGATGAAGAATTATGTTAAAAATAGACCTCCTAGAAGAAGTACACTAGGTTATCAAAAAAATAAAATAGAACTCTAAATGGCTTTTTTTGGAAAGAAATCCCAAATTATACCTTTCGCAAGTCTCTGTAAGCAATAGCATCTTCATTTGGATTAACACTTCTCAAATAATTGGTTAGCAAAAAACAAACTAAAAGTTTCTAGAATTTCGAGAAAAAAGTATATCAAAATTTTCAACAATTTGTTTTGGGAAAGCTGTGAAATTGAATGAAAATAGCTAAGCTTGTTTATGCCAATAGCAACTTATTCAAAATACAATCTGTCTATGGTGATTTCATACATCTTTCCATGAGTGCTGTGTTTCGAGACTACAACATAGACACTAAGATAATTGAAATGCTTGTATTAATCATTTTAAACCAACTCGAGGATTGAGCAGGCAAAAGCCCTATTTGAGAAGATGTCCGCCATTCTGAGGTAAATGACATCCTTTTTGGTGTAGAAAAATGGCGAGACTGAGAGAGAGAGAGAGAGAGAGAGAGAGAGAAAGATTGATGCATGTGTCATTACTAACCTTTGCTTCTTCCACTGATTGTGCAACATTTATTTTCCATCAGTAGCAATCTTGAAGTTACTGTTATCCATTTTCTGCAAAGCAAAAGAGCCATATGAAGAGGATAAAAGGGAAGAAATAGAATACTGCACGCATAGGACGCCTTTTAAGCAATCTGCTTTAAATGATTCTAGCAGCAGTAGCAGATTAAGATAATTTAATAAATCTTTTCAAATATGGAAATAATGCATATTGGCCGTAGCATTTTCAGGTTGCACCTTCCCTAAACTCGCTATATCTAGTAACAAACTCTGGAAAAGGTTATATTTAGGGAATTACCTTCATAAAAAACACTCCCTCCGTACCGGAATGATGTTCGCACTTTCTTGGTAATCGATTTGAATGAACTTTGAGCAATAATTTAGGTTAGTTTAATTATCCTAAAGAAAATCTAGAATCTGTAATTGATACTCCCTCCGTCCCAGAGTATATGTCCACCTTTCCTTTTTAGTCTGTCCCAGAGTATATGTCCACTTCCTAAAATGGCAAAGAATCTTTATTATTTCTCCCACTTATTCTCTCTCCTACATTACTTTTATACTCACAACACCAATCAACTTACTATTCTCTTCCACTCATTATCTCTCATACTTTACTCTTATACTCACAACACTTACATCACTTCTACCATTTCTTAATTTCCGTGTAAATGGGAGGGTGGACATATACTCTGGGACGGAGGGAGTAGTATTTAAATGGTGTACCAATAACAAGTTTTTTAGATTTTCAATAGGATAATTAAATTAACCTAAATTACTGCTCAAAGTTCATTCAAATTGACAACTAAGAAAGTGGGAACGTCATTCGGGGACGGAGGGAGCAACATTTTGGGAGATACTTTACACGGTGTGTTTTAGGGAACGTTTTAAATTATGTAGGCTAGTTGGCTATAAGTAGAAAAATATTATGTTAAGAACTAAAAATTGCTAGTTTTATAGAGAAGCTCCTTAAGTATATTATGTGTGATCACACCCAGGTGGGGTTAGATTCCCTATTTTCAGGGAGAAGTGGCTGGGTCTGATCATGGAAACTACTGATACTCAGCATGATCAGGTATATGGTACGAAAATGGAAGTTTACAAGAACAATGCACAGATTTGGAGGATTTCTATTTAAGATCTAATCAGGTCAACTCTGCACTAGTTGTGTACTTGCATGTTCGGTTTAAATTTCAAAAACTTCTACTATCTGCATTATTTCTTTCAAGCTTTTCCCTGGATAACGTCACATATGATTCAAATGTAATAAATTATATTTCTAATCCCAAGAAGATATTATCTCAAAAAACAAGACCAAACATAAGTCATCAGATTCAACCTAGGACTAATTAGAATACCAATCAAACTCGCAAGCCAAATTAAGGCACCTGTCTGGCAGCCTTGCTTACAGGAAAACGATAACTGTGTTCAACGGAAAAGTATGGCTACTATCCTCAAAATCACATTTCGCTAAAACGTATGACTAATGCGAGTTAAACCAGCTAAAGAAATACTAATATCTAAGAGAGAGAGACTCCAAGCCTATCAACACAAAAGCCTGTATGTCACGGCGTTAGCTTGCGTGGGTATTTGTGATGTGTCTCTGAGAGAGAGAGAGAGACTCCAAGCTAAAACTACCTTGGTCTCTTATCTGGCAGGTTCACACCGACTGAACTATGCTGGGGTGAGCCTAGGTTTGTTCAAGGGTGGTGAAAAGAGCCCCCTTGAAGTTGGACATATGTGTGTGGGGGGGGGGGGGGGGGGATGTGTATATATATACATACACACGCACAAACTCACACAAATATATATGGAGGTGGGGGGGGGGGGAGTTAAAGGAAGCATTTTATTAGATCAAATGAGGAAAGAACAGCTAAATATAAAAGAGCGGAAAATAAGTCATCCACTGAGATAAAGATGGAAATAAAAAGGGAAAGAAGCTGAAAAGTACGTAAACAAAAAGAGAGCAAGAATCTAGGAAAGAACAATCTATTAATCTTCCTACTCCCTCCCCAATAAGTGTCGCAGTTGACTTGTCAATCTTTTTAAGGATTGCGCTATGTATGTTTTTTCTTTAGTTGTACCTTTATAGATTAACAATAAACCTATTTCCTTTATAAGAAACGCCACACTTAATTTGGCACGGACCAAAAAGGACCGACACTTATTATGGCTATTTAAAAGCCAGAATCAAAGAGCTAGGAATAGAATAGGAACACCGATGGAAAGACTAGAGTTGTTTGAGATAACCTGCAACATCCACGACGACTATTATTGAGATTCCTGAATAAGTAAAATTCAAATAAAAAGAGATTTTGTTCTAGACAAGAAAACTAGAGATAGGGGCCATGCGTAGTAGACTCAACACAAAAGAGGAAGGAAAATCTGCATAGGAAATTCATAACAGGTGCTCTTCCTAAACCAAATCCCATCCACACTTCCAACCACACCAAAAAATTAGGCAGGAAGGATGTAAGCACTGTTGCAGGACGGGATGGCATAAGTGAGAGAAGGACCAAGGTCCACATCTCAATCATATCTCTGGACATTAAACTTGCTCCTTCTGACTTTATACCAAAAAGAATTACTAGGTTTTAAGGGAAAAGGGCACAGCCATTGAAAAAAATAAAATCTGAGGAACAGACCAAACCTAAACCTTATCACTGTTCCTCTCTAGATCTTTACGACAAAGTGTCGATGTAAAGTGACCGCCCATAAAATACAGAGGACTTCTAGTGAAACATGAATTTGATTCATTTTTTCTTTTTCTCTAATCAAAACATTTGGGTAACATTCTTCAGAGAGTGGTATAAGAAAGAGATTCAGGATCCCTCAGCTTCCTTCAGTTCTAGTCGCTGTAACAAGTTGCATCCTTCGTCTTCAGTTTACTAGAATGACTCTAGTATGTCAGTCCACTATCCTTGGTGGCTCAGTCCTCTCTTCTCATTCTGTTTTTAAGTTAGTTTATCTGAAAGATATTAAGTTTCTTTTTCGGGTGTTTAGTGTTCTTACTGTAAGAGACAATTATCCCACATCTTCTAAAGAGAGAAACATGGACCGGTATATAGACTTGAGGAGTTACTCCCCTTATCACCAATTGGTTTTAAGGTGGAACCTCCAACATAGTCCATTGCCGGCTCAATTCAGCCCATGCTAACACTCAAGCCTCTCGCTTCTTCTTACCACATCTCTAATTATTCAGCCCATGCTAACACTCAAGCCTCTCGCTTCTTCTTACCACATCTCTAATTCTAAGACTTACAAGGTTATAAATGTTGCTGGTTAGTTTTTCTTTGAAAGTTCTCGTTATGTTTTCCTTTTCTTTTTTGGGATTATAATTCCTCGTGTTATTTTAAGCCTCCGAACTTCAAATTTGGAACATATGATTTTTATACGTTAGCTATTGTAATCTAATAAAGTTGGGTTATTCACTTTTACTACATTACGTTTTCTCAAATCACAATCTCCCATTCACAAATATCCACATTATTAGTGTGACCAATCTTTGCGAAGTTCTTTTTCATCGGCACATACAAGCTTGCAACTATACATGCTACTAATATTTTATAACGAGTCCAAAATGTGTCAACTGAAGTATATAAAGAAGTAGCGTAGCAATTTCAAAAGGTTGAATATGTATAGTCAGTTGCTCCATTCCAAAAGCTAGGGGTGATCATGGTCCGGTCTGGTCCATATTTTGACAAAAAATTGCAGAACCAGAACTGGAACCAATACTTCGGTTCTATAAAAATTTAGAACCGAATCCGAACCAATACTTGTGAGAACCAATACACTGGTTCTGGTTCTACTAGTGTGGTCTGGTCCGGTTCTACAATTTATTAATCATTTAAAGTTTAATTGTTTTCAAAGTTTCTTAACTCACAACATTGACGAGATCAAACGCAATATAAACTTAATATTAATTATAAATCAAGATTAAACCCAAATAAAAATTGAAGTACTGTCAACTTATACGATTAAAGGTCTCAATCCACAAAATATAATCACTATGGTATTAATAAGACAACTATTGATTAACAAACAAAAAGAAACATATATTGCTCATCTTGGTTGTCAATCTGCTGCCATCATTCACGAGAAAAGAAACGATATGAAAAATGTACGTTGAAAAGTGAGAATAAGCATTACTAGTCTGGGACTTAGAGTTTGCCGGTTTGAAACCTTGGGTTCGGTACAAAATTACAAATAGTCAATTGGATCTTTGAAAAATTATAATACAAAATAAGTATATAATTTTATTTACTATAAGATATACATATAATAACAATACATAGCATATGTGCACAACTGGTCCGGTCCGGTTCTAACCAGAATTAATTTTACCAAGAACCAGAACCGAACCAATATACTGGTTCTATAATATTTTGGAACCGGAACCAAACCATATGTACTGGTCTGGTCCGAATTTAGCTGGTCTGGTCCGGTTCCTTTGGTCCGGTCCGGTTCTGAAATATTTTTGATCACCCCTACCAAAAGCTCCAGTACCACCACTTGCAGTAAATATTTATGAAGTACAGATTGAAAACAGCTGTGTAAACATTCTGCATGATGATATCCTAAAATAGGGAGAGAGAGAGAGAGAGAATGGCCTAGATGCTTCACTATAAAAGTCTATAACTACTCTAAGTTGAAAGCATAATATAAAAGGCATCATTCATATATCATAGTTTTACTTCTGTTGATAGGAAAATAATAGGTTACAACTCACTTTGAGTAGCAAGGAGACTTGCACGCAAAGTATCGTTCCAGGAATGGAAATGGCAGCAGTGAAACTCGAAATGGTGCCAAGTTTCTTGATTGAGTTCATAGTTCATCAATGACCGACCATCACCATTTGAACCACTGAGTCTCCTGAAAGATAAATAATTGAACAAAACAGCTAAAATTTAAGGAAGTAATACACATGGTCCATCCAAAAGAATGCAGAAAAAGCTATACAGACATGCTAACTGGTGGAAATTGTAGGCTTCACCGTATATAATCATAACAGGCAATAGAAGAGATGTCCAAGTAAAATATCCTCTATGTCCACCTCCGTGACAAATTGATGTGAATTGCGTTCTTGCATCCAATCGCAGATGTAAAAGAAAACAGAAAACAAAAGCAATTATGGCCAACTAATCAACTACTAGAACCTTCATCCTTGGAGTCGGGAACCAGCCAATGGTACCTTGTTTAGATTATTAGATACTGTAAGGAACTTTGTATGGCTCTCTTCAGCAAGCAAGAAGCTTCTGCCATTTACGAAGAAAAAAACTGTCAGAATGAGAATTGAATTTTCATACATAGCGACTTGAAATTCACATTTACCTTGTGGGATTATCAGCAGCATCAAGAGAATGAGGGTTGCATGCAGTGGCATATCCAGGATTTAGAATTAAAGTGTGCAAAACTTAATGCAATAGTATAAAAAACAATCCCAGATAAAATAATATGCATCATTTTTATAAATAAAAATAAAGATTACAATGTTTTTCGACGCAATGACATTTCCTGAAAGAACTTTATGACTTCATCAACGCTTACATTGTCTAGTACATCTTTTTCAACATAAGACACTAAAGAATCATTTAGCATATCATCCCCCATACGATTACGCAACTCGGACTTCACAAGCTTCATTTAAACACTTTGCACCCCTCTTCTTTCAAAAATAACTCTTTACACCCTTATAGTTATTTTTTTATATAAATACTCGGTAATTTTTTTTCAAAAAGTCAGGGTGTGCGGGTGCCCTTCCTGGCACGACACTACATCTGCCCCTGGTCACATGCAGACTCAACGTGCTTGTCAGTAGTGCTGGAAGATGCCTGCACCAGATTCATCACACACAAAAAAATGAAATGTTATTATTTAGTAGTACTAAATTAAAGCAATTATTACCCAATGATATTGATACATCATCAAGTTCAATTAAACCACACGGTTCTATCTTCCAACACGTGCAATAAGTCAGTGAATTCGACAACAATTTTTTAAATCATATGGTCCTAACAGTATATCGATCATCAACAAAAAACGATCAATCGTCTGCTTCTCGCAAACACTTAAATCATATGGTCTTAACAGTATTTCAGGGTATCGACAAAACACGATCAATCATCTGCTTCCGACAAAATTTATTCTTGCTGACAAAATTTGGTTTAATCATTTGTTTTTAATGATTTGACATACTAGACAATAATCAGCACTTACATTATTCCAGCACAGATTAGCGTTACAAACTTTTGCAAGTTATATCCCGACATAATCCGACAAAATTTTCCATTACAAACATAAGTATGATTATAAGAATAAATGCCTAATTTGATAAGACTAAACAATCAAATTCATTTTCACGTTATGCTAGCATATCAACGAGAAAGTTTTGAAGAACAACATGCTTCTGCCAAATTCCAAAGACTAGGAATTGACTCAGTCAAAGCTCTAGCGGATAAAATATTGAGGCATAATATAATCAAGAAAACAAAAATAAGATGGAGTGGCAAGAAATTGGCATACATTTTTCAGTAGAAGTTGAATGTACTCGTTCTCATTCTCCAGTTGCAACAGCTGTAGGTGAAGTTGAGCATTCTCGGCCAACAAAAGCTGTTGTGTTGCAGTTATTTTGTCCCTCAATGCCATGCTTTCCATATCCTTTTTCTTCTGCATCTCACGGAGCCTGTAAGAAAAAGAGTTCAAACTGACAACAAAATACAAGTGATCCCACAAAAGGAGAATATCTATTGAATAACACTAGGAGCTCAACGTCTGTGCACATCTCAAGAATAAGGTATTTCATTAATTTTATCTTTTAATAGTTAACTTAGCAAAGATCAATTATCTTATTTCTCAAGTAACTTTATGTGCTCCATAATCGATCAAACAAATCCCACGTAAACATTAACCGCATCAGGAAACCCACGATGTGATTGTCGATTATGGTGAAAGCGTGAACCCATTCCACCAACCAGAAAGCTTAAAACAAGAAGAATATTGACGACCTAAATAACTACAGATAAAAGTTGTGAACATTCAGATGACAAAATTATACAGGTGAAAACTTATTTATCATAAGAAATTTGGCAAAATCTAAGAGCTACGTGCAGGCATACTCAATACCAAGCTCTATTAAACAAATTACTAGTCATATTAAGAAGCAGGAATTATACCGACGGTTCTGAAACCAGAGCTTGATCTCCTTGGATCCGAGGCTTGAAAGGTATGGATACTTGTTGATCATCTCCAGTCTCTGAGACTGACTTGGCTTTCGACACACATGGTACACTTGCTCGAGCAGCTCAACCTGCTCAGGTGTGTACAGCCCATTCCCCATCTCAGAAATCTCCCCCATTCCTGCCATTTTCCTCACTAAACTCAAGATCAAACAATCAAGTATCAGAAAACTGAAAGCTTAAAGGTTTGAACTAACATCCAGCTTATAACAAAGAACAGAACACTTACACTCACAAAAAGTTGTCTTAATTAGGTTTGTTAGAGATCAATGGTTGGGATGATAAGAGTGCACTCAATTTGATGACAATGGATGCTCAAAGCCATCAGCATTGGCATTTTTCACAACTCAAGAGGCCCAAAGTTTGTTGTTTGCATCTGAAAATTACAAGCATCACCGAAACAAACTCTGTCTTATTGTTCTTAACACTTGCCATACATGCAAGTAAGTAAATTAAGAAAATCAATGTTCAATAGCTCTCAATGTCTTCTTTACCACCCTTAAGCAACTCATTAAATGCTAACTCCACCCCACCCCCTCCTCCCCCCTGTTTCAATTAAAACTACATTCAACTACTGACAGACAGATGGGCAATGCTAGGCTTACAAAAGAAGTTTACAAAATGAAGGATACAAGATGTGGTGGTGATATTTCGTTGGCTACATCGGTAGTGGACCCGACACATTCTAATTAAAAACACCAATATAATTATAACACCTCATTTTGTAAGCCACATTTTGTAGCCATCTTTTGTAACTTTATTATTTCCCCATATATTAATATCACAAGGCTATTCAAACAATCAAAGTCACAAGTGTTGCATTATTATCAGTTCCGCATACTCCCTCTGTCCCGGAATGGCGTTCCCTCCTTTTTTGTTGTAACTACGTACATTCTTTGAGCAATAAGTTTAGGTTAATTGAATCATCCTAATGAAAATCTAAAACTTGTTATCGATAATATCAATGATGATCTATGAAAAACAAGTTTTAGATTTTTATTACCGTAATTGAATTAAACTAAAATTACTGAATACATCGTGAGTATGATTGAAATTTTAAACCAAAATTATTACTCAAAAGTTTGCGCGCGCACACACACACACACACACCAAAAGCAGACATTTATTCCGGCAAAAATTTCTCGAAAAAATCTCGCACTGTACACTTATGGAGATTCGCAATGAAGAAATGCAAATAGAAACGAAAAGATAATGTTGGGGGATTTGGAGATTACGCATAGAGAGTGTGTGGGTCGTTGTAGTCCATTTCTGTGACAAATGTGGATGACCGCTTCATATTTTACCGGCGAAACTCGAATTCGTCAGAGGTTTTAGCAGCTGCAAATTGGGGAGGGACCATTAAACGAAGACGCCGGTGACAGAGATGATGATCAAGTTTCCGTCCACGCCGTTCATTTTTTTATTTTTTATATTTATTTTGTTTTACTCCTCTTTGTTGTCACAAGGGTTTGTTACACACCTCCTGTAAAATTTAACGAATAGTACACCGTGAGTATGATTGAAATTTTAATCTAAAATTATTACTCAAAATTCTTTTTTTTAAAAAAAAAAACAACAACTTCAATTGCATTAATATGAAAATAGACGGCACTCCACAAAGGCCGGAGGCTCATCCTAAACATTCATAATAGATCAATTTTTTAACCTACAACAATTACAATCTCGATGTAAATCTTGAAACATACAGATTCCACTCCAAGTAAAACTTAGAAACTGCCTCGATTCGGCATTCAAAAAATCCCCCTTTGGATAATATTTCGCTTTGAAAACTTGACATGGGGAATCTGGGTTGACGAATAAAAGTCCACCAAATATTTCAAAACCCTCGAAACGTCCTTGAGTAGTAAGAGCAATGGCATCCTTTTTGTTTTGAGATGACGTGAGATTCGTCATTAAATATTGAATTGCAATTGTCCCTACAAAGACAAACAAACAAACAAACATACACACAAACTCTCAACACACGGCCATTACTCAAAGACCGTGTTCAAACTCAATAGCTGCACCACCCCTTGCAGCACAATTCTCTAAGGCAAAACCCTACCTGCCTCCCCACCCTCGACACAACCCAATTGCCGACGCCCTCTCACTCTCTCCATACCACACTAACCCGCCACCTACCACCACATCTACATCACATTCTACCCCACCACCACACCACCTACTGCACCACCGTTGGCAAACCCTCCGGCCGAATAACCTCAGCCGGCTCTCCACCACACAACCGTCTTTCTGATGTAAAAACTCCAAAGGTACCACCACAACCTCTTCATTGTGACGACCAATTTATCTTCCACGTGAGGGGTACAACCCCTACAAAGGTGACGACCAAGTTGACATCACGTGCTTCAAACATTTGCCAAACTCATTACGGCAACATCACCCGCATCCGGGAACTCATCCACCTCAACTGCTTCATCACACCCGGTTCATCTCATGTCTTTCCAAGATTGGACTTATCCAAGGATCGTCCATCTTGCGGGAGCGTATAAAAAATATCATATATTCCAAAGGATATTTTGTAAATATCTTTTAGATATTACTAACCTAGATATTGTGTATATCATTAGGAGATTCAAAACTTGTAACCAAAAATATTCAGTTTTTCATATTACTTCTTCTCTACCATGTAGGATTGACTTCGTCTATCTCTCATAAATCCTAATAATATGGAGTATTAAAGAATTTTCGTGCAATTTCAAAATATTCAGTTCTTTTATGACAATAAACTTAGGTGAAGGGCCTTTACCAGATTGGCAAAAAGACAACCCCACCTCAGCCGGGTCGCTTAATTCATAAAACCCGTTAACATTCCGGGTCACTTTAAACGTTAAACCCTCGGCAGTCTATCTCTATCCCGTCATCCAAAATCTTGGATCAGGTTGCAGAATCAATGGCGGGGAGAATACACCACACCATTCAAAGAAACAATATCTGGTTCTCAATTTCGTCTTCCCCGTTCTACAGTTCAATCAATCGCTCGATAAAAGGGCCTCAACGAACCAATTTCCGGTCGAAATTGATTTCGTCTCCGAACAAAAGAGCTTACATTTACTGCACTTGCAGCAGCAGCAGCAGCAGCGGCGGAAATGGCGAACAAACGCAACAATCGCCGTCAACGAGTAACGAACCCTTTGTTCTCACCACTCCCCTTTATTACGTAAATGCCCCTCCTCACATGGGCAGCGCCTACACCACCATTGCCGCCGATGCTATTGCACGTTTTCAGGTTTCATTTTTACATTACCCTTTTAAATTTCGAAATGCTCCTCCTATTTGAAAAAACCTCAACTTCTTCAAAGTATCTGAAGTATAGTACTCCCTCCCTCCCTTCCTGCCAAATGAATTTCGGAAATAAGTTCAAATTCGCTCTTGATCAGCAGAAAATTTGGAAATTATATGGACATTCATATTGGTGCGAAAGCAGTACTACCTCTGTCCCTAAATGAGTGTCCAAATTTCATTTTAAGGGAAACTGAAAATCTCAACTTTTTGAACAATTTGGTAACAACGATTCATATATAATCTTGTAATCTCCTTTCCAAACCTTTAGTTTTGCACGTATAAAGAAACCGGTGAAAAAAATTTCGAAAAAAAACATTTAGGGAGAAAGTTATGTTCAAAAAAGACACTCATTTAGGGACAAAGATTTCTTGAAAATGGACACTCATTTAGGGACAGAGGGAGTAGTTTTTTTGTTCATGTTTAATGTTTATTTAGTTCTTTTTGTTCACTGTTTTCTAATATTCTACGACCAACTAGTTCACTCTGGGCCAGTTACGATGCATGAGGCGCCCGCTCATATGGCAAGTTTAGAGAATGCAACATTGCATAAAACCAAGCAAGAAGAAGAACCAAAACACACACACACACACACACATTCACACTAGTACAGACTATGTTTGACACCCCAATACTGAGAATTGGCATTGAATTGGACGAGTATATTTTTGGTCCACGCAACTGCGCAAATGAAGGAATTCATTTTGTTTTTCCAATTACAAAGATTGAAATTGTGGTTGACAAACATACCCTCAAAATAGATTAAGTTGCTTTGCTAAGTGAAAAGTAAATTCATTAATAAGGGAAAGAGAGAGTGCATAGGTCAGGAGTTGGCTATTCAAAAATTTTAGGCTAAGACTACGAAATTGCCTAATAGTCCACTAGTCAACTTCTCCCTCAATTCCATGTTAATAGTCCACTATTTTGTTTTTGGGCGTTTCATTGAGACCCCACTTTCAAAAATCAAGCTATAAATATATATTTTTTCCTCAATTTTTCATGTTTACGATATGATAGATTTATTGCATCTTAAAGAAAAAAGTTACCACCTACTCCCTCCGTCCCACCTCACTTGAGACTTATTTCCATTTTGGTCCGTCCCACCTCACTTGAGACTCCCCAAATTGGAATGCTTTTACACTCACAACACCAATCAAATCACTATTCCTCCCACTCATTCTCTCTCCTACTTTATCTTTTACACTCACAACATTTCTTCTCTCTCATACTTTTTCTTAGTTCTTGTGCCCAAGACAAAGGACTCAAGTGAGGTGGGACGGAGGGAGTGTGTCCCAAAATGGATGACCGACTTTGCGCTTGATCAAGAACAAATTTGCGCATTTATTTTGGGATGGAGGGAGTACTAACTTTAGTAGTAAAAGATATAAGAAATACAAAGGCTTGCAAATACAAAATTAACAAGGTGAAGTTTCAAATGTGGACTTTTAAGATGGAACAGAGTTAGCATTCAGAACGCCAAACAACTGGAGATGGTTTTGTTCAATCAGGACCTCTTGTTTCCTTTTGATTTGAGATGGCCCCAATCAGTGACCATATCAGTGGTGTCAGTTTATAGTTCAAATTGTTAAACCTGCTGGTAGGGTATTCAAAAAAAATTAGTTACTCTGTGACTTTTTAGATGTGTCTGTTTTGCTCCATTTTTAGAATAATAGGAGTTTCAAAATTCTATTTTCTTCTTGTGAATTAGCAAAAAATTCATGGGTATTAAAGGTGAACACGTAGTAGGATTGGTTTATAATTTGGACATTGTAGTTCTTATTTCAAAAATTTCAATGCAGAGGATTCTTGGAAAAAAGGTTATATTTATTACTGGCACAGATGAGCATGGAGAGAAAATTGCTACTGCTGCTGCCGCAAGTGGTTCCAGCCCAAGTGAGCACTGTGATGCGGTTTCACAAGCTTTCAGGGAACTTTGGAAAGAGGTATACGTCTTTCTTTTGGAGATCATATCTGGCTATTGTAAGCTTTTGCTTAGATGAATTATTTTATAAATTGAACTTTATTGGCAGCTTGACATATCGTATGACAAGTTCATTCGGACAACTGATCCCAAACATGAAGCTATTGTAGAGGAATTTTATTCAAAAGTTCTTGCAAGTGGTGATATATATAGGGCCGACTACGAAGGCCTCTATTGTGTCAATTGTGAGGAGTATAAGGTACAACTTCTTGCTCTAATTTTTTTCCTATTTGACATTTGAATAATGATGTCTTCAGCTTGTTATGCTATCCAAGAATTTGTCATGGTTTAACATGCTATATATTCTGCATTTTTTGTAGTTTGTCTTCTCCATTTTATGGTATTTTACTTAACATTAGTTAGCTTGCTTATAGAGATGGACAGCTGGTTTGGATTCTGAAAAGACTGGAATAGCTTTTTAGGTTGGTTGGTTTAATCATCTGGTATTTACGTTAAGCAGGCCATATTTAAGGCTGTTTTATCATAGTGTTAACTATTTTGTGTGTGCATTTAGGTAACATGCATTCTTAGATTGTATCCATGTGTTTAGTCATGTTGATGCACTTGAAGTGAGGCTTTTTCTTTATTACTCATGCACTGGACTGCTGTAATATCTTTAGCTCTGTTTATTCAACAGGACGAGAAAGACTTGCTGGAGAATAACTGTTGTCCCATGCACCTGAAGCCATGTGTTTCAAGGAAAGAGGACAATTATTTTTTTGCACTTTCCAAGTATCAAAAAAGGTTGGAAGAGAAATTCATCCAAAACCCAGATTTTGTGCAACCTTCATATCGCCTGAATGAGGTGAGACCATAGTATTATGGTAATCCCAATTTTAACTTTATTAACCCCAAGTGGATTGATGGATTTACGGTGTTCTTGTAGATATGAACTATGCTGCACATTGACAAAAAATAAATAAAATGAAACTAGTAACTTCGTTATTATTGTTAAAAATATGATTAAATAAGTAACTGTGTTTGCTTCTATTTTTGAATGCTTACTGGAAACGGGTCACAATTGTGAAAACCAGGCCCGGTTTTCAGGCTGTACAACCAGCCCAATTGCACAGGGCCCAAAACAATTGGGGGCCCCAAATTTTATATATTTAGTATATACTCCCTCTGACCCAGCTCACTTGAGACTTTTTGACCAAAACTGGTCAACTTAAGGTCGTTTGACCAACACTTTATAGAAATATTTATGATCCAAATAAAAATAAAAAAAATGTAAAATGGTCACCATTAAAAATCCTCTCAATAACAATTTTTTTTTTTTTTGGGAACATAAATATTTCTATAAAGTGTTGGTCAAACCGACCTTAAGTTGACCAGTTTTGGTCAAAAAGTCTCAAGTGAGCTGGGACGGAGGGAGTATATAATAGACACCGAATAAATACACTCAAGCTTAAGTTACCCGGCTGGTAAGTTGTCACATGAAGAAACCAGACTGCTCGAGTTCGATTTCCAGGAGCATTATTGTATTTTTATTTTCTTTTTCCTTCTGGGATTCTTCTCATTTCATTTTTGGGCTTATTTTCTCCTACTTGGGCTTTTCACTGATTTTCTTTTTTGGGCTTCCCTCCCCTTCTTTTCAGTTTAGGCTTCTTTTTTTTTTTTTTTTTTTCAAAACCTTAATTAGATAATTTTGTTTTCTTAATAACATATTTTAATTTAATGAATTATTTGTTTATTACTTCAACATTATTGCAAATAATTTTTGGGCTTCTCTCCCCTTCTTTTCTAGTTTAGGCTTTCATCATATATTTTTTTCAAACCCTTAATTAGAAAGTTTGGTTTCTTTTAATAACATATTTTAATTTTAATGAATTATTTGTTTATAACTTCAAAGTTATTGCAATCATTTTGTTGTGTAAATTTTTTAAATATTTAGGGCCCCAATTTTCACATTTAGCACTGGGTCCCTATGATTATTGAGACAGTCCTGGTGAAAACCATAGTTGCCTTTTTCGGTGTCGCTATCCTGCTTTGTACTTAGCGTTACTTTTTGTGGTACTTGAAATTTAATTATCCAGGAAAACCAAGATTATAACCTAGAAATAAGGAAGTTCACATCTATATTCTTGGACTTGTTTGATGTCAAGTTGATAGAAAACTACAAATTTGTTCTTCGATGCATTGGGCTTATATCTGCAGCTTTATGCATAGATATTTGCATGAAACCTTCCAATTCATATGGGATATGTATTGACTCTGTTTCTACAAATTGGTAGCTGTTAGGTTACAGACTCAAATACTGTCCTAGTGCTAATGTTTGGATTATAATACTTTTGTATACATAAGCACACATATACTCACAAAAACTTAGTATTTAATCATCTCATATACAAATTACCATCACAAAAGAGTAATCTGTTCTTACTATAACGGTAGGCCAGACTAGCATCTCTACTTTAAAAATTCATTTTATAGTTATCTATTTATTGATTAATTAGTTTCCTTATTATGGCATTACTGATCTGGAACTGTTGTAGGTTCAAACTTGGATGAAAAAGGGGCTGACAGATTTCTCTATCTCCCGAGCATCAGTAGACTGGGGCATTAGGGTACCTAATGACTCTAAGCAAACCATATATGTTTGGTTTGATGCATTACTGGGGTAAGTTTATTCGTTCTTTAGTAATTTATGAATATTCCACCTTCAAAGCCATGAGCCTTCTCTTTCAACATGGTTAGTAAGCTATATCAATTTTATGCTTCATTATGATTTGCAGATGTTCATTGTTCTTCTTGGCATATTGATTTTTCTTTCTCTTCTTTTGAACTATTTGTGCCTGTGTAAGTCTGTTCAATATTTAGGAGTCAATAGGTTGCTCTATGCAAGAGCTTGATACGATGTCTTTGATGGTTCAGTTTTGTGTCAACTTAGTAGCATATAGAGTCTAGAGCTACATTTCTACTATTTCCACAATGCACTGATAGCAGTTACCCTCATATTCCTTGTGATCCATAGCAGCTAAATACAACACAAAAACCAGTCTGAACAAATTTACTATTATGCTCCTGTTGAATAACACAATAAATGAAATCTGTTGGTAAGTTTCTTGCATCCATTTGTAAATATGCCCTTCTCTCATTGTGGTATCTCACCTTGTGTCGTTTTACGCAGCTATATTTCTTCACTTTCAGAGGGCAACGAGCAACCTAGTTTACAAACTGCAGTTTCATCTGGTTGGCCTGCCTCGCTGCACCTGATTGGCAAGGTATAGAGTTAACCTTGCACTTAAGTTACAAGTGTTTGTTTCCTAGATTTGAAGTTTTAATCACTCCTATTGTCAAAGCTACATGAATATGAGTTTTTGTTCCATCTGATTTCTGTCCGTGTTAACAAAGAGAAGTTGCCTAATGACTGTAAGTTGCATCGCGATAGAAGGATATAGGAGATATGTGCATAAACTGATTATTGAAAGTTCATAATTAGAGCTATGTTGTTATAGTCCCAAAGTACTCCCGTCCCAAAAGAAACAGTCCCTCTTTCCTTTTCGATTTGTTCCCTAGAAGTTGTCCAATTTCTAAAGGATTATACTTATAGTGCAATTTTAATAAGGTACAAGCAAAGCTATATTTTAAGATAGGGTTTGACTTGTGAAATGGGGACTTCTTTTAGAAGTTGAGTATTTGGTGATTATTGGACTTGGCACTGACATATACTTGAAAGGAGTAAAGTTATCACTTGAGCCTAGAATTCCCTAGTTAAACTTACCAAAGTCTCAAAGGAGTTAAAGTGATTCATCTGCTTGGAGAGTTTGAGATGGTTGGCTTGATTCATGGATTTTGTGAGGGATTAGAAATGTTTTGTAAGATTCATGATGAAAGAGGTAATGATAGACAATATAAAGAAAGGCATATTTGATGCAATTCAGAACTCTCCACTTTCGTTTTCTCGTCCTCTTGCTTGTTGCATATCTCACTTTTCAGGATAATTCAAATAATGCAACATGTTTTTTTTTTTTTTTTTTTTGTTTTGTTTTCTTTAGATTAATGATTTTCCACACTTCTCTGTATGTTCGAGTTGAGGTGCGACAACTTCAGTGTGTGCATGATGGGTGGTTATATAGTAAATATGACTCAAGTTTCATTAACAACTCTGCTATACTTTGAAAAACGACCGCATTGTCTTGATAAAGCATATGTGCTTTGATGTCCGGTTGGTATTATCGCTTCATATTGCTATCTTGATATGCAAAACATCCACTTGCGAACTTTCTTCATCCTATTTAATGTTCCCTCGTTTGGGAGAGGACTGAGATGATTCAACCTTGTGCTATTGCTTGTTGCTTCCTCAAATTTCGCTCCTCCCTCCCAGAAATAAGTCCCCTATTGACTTTAGTCAGGTCTAAATCAAATCTTTTATGTGAACTCCCTTTAGCCCACACAACTTACCATCTAGCGGTGTTAAATCACCGTGAACATTTTTATTTTCTTTTTTGACAGTTAAACGGATAATTGACCTATAGATATTCTCAAAAGGAGATGAGAATCTTTTTGGGACATTCTAATTTGGAATAATGGAATCCTCTTTGAGAGGAAGAGGTTGTACTTTTGTTCTAACTTTTCTCCCATTCCGGACTGAGAATATTTTTTTCATATTATGGTTATTAATTCTGGTTGAGTAGTATGTGGTGCCGTGGCGGCCCTCAGTTTATTATTATTATTTTATTTTTTTTAATTGTGTCTTGACATTTTTTGCAGGATATATTGCGTTTTCATGCAGTTTACTGGCCAGCTATGTTAATGTCTGCTGGACTTAGCCTTCCCAAGACCGTCTTCGGTCATGGATTTCTTACAAAGGTATATCTTAATGTGGATATAATATTGATACTGTCTATTAATGATCTATACCATTGCCATAATAAATTAAGTAGTTCTGTCATTAATTATGTGTTAGAATCTCTGAAATCAATAGTACTCCCAGTCCCACAGTCCCAAAATGATGTTCCCACTTTTTTCGGTGTCACCATGAATGAATTTTTAACAATAATTTTAGGCTAGTTTAATTATTGTAACGAAAATCTAAAACTTGTTATTGATACACCATCAACAATACTATCAATACCCTAGTTTAACTCCTGCATATCTGTTAATCAGGATTTTAGTTCATGATATTAGTTCCTTATGCTTGTCTTATACTTTCTATTCTTGCTACGTGAACTCACGAGCCCTGTAAAATATTTTATTTTCTTTCTTATGATAGGATATTGAAACCACTGATGAGATGCCCCTTACCAACTCCATGTATATGTATCTGTGTGTCTGAGTTAGTGGCTGGTGTAATATGAAACTGCTAGTCTGTTATCTATGATGAGTTGTTATATGATTGCTCTGCTAGTCTGGTAAACTCAGTTTTTTTCTTGTCATGATGCGAGGTTGTAATCAATGATAAGGTGCCATCCCTCCAAACATGTGTCTGAGAAGAAATTCTAGTCTGTTTATTTTATACTCCTTCCGTCCCCAAATAAATGTTGCATTTTACTTGTCAACCTTTTTAAGGAAGGTGATTTACAAGTTTGTACATTTCTTGTATAATGATAAAATTGCACACACTCTTTCCTTATTTAGAAACATGACATATATTTTGGGACGGACCAAAAAAGAAAGTGCGACATTTATTATTGGACGGAGGGAGTATGAGATTGCTAGTATGCTCATCCGAGAGTCAGCTGTAGAGAGATGGCTATTTAGAAATGGTGTTCTGGCACTGTCAGTAGCTCCTCATGAATTATGCTGTTTGTGCTTTGGTACTAAATTAGTGGTTCTTATTCTCGTCCAATAACACATGTTGAAACATGTAAATCTGAGCTATCCATTAAGGGGATTCGGATTCATGTGAGGAATAGAGAAATCAGAGTGAATTATATTTTGAGGAAGATAAAACAGTTGATGCATTGATATTGCGTAATTGAAATTCAATATATGTTGGCCTATTATTTGCCTTTCTGAAAAAATAAAGTGAAGTTTAAGGCTGCTCTCATTTAGTCTGTTCAAATGTCATTACATATTTTATAACGCTCCTACTACTTGAGGATAACTCACTTATAAAGCTTTAATATTCAGCTATATTGATATGTGCACTCTATTATCTAACAGTTAATATTTACGCTTAGTTTTCTCACTCCAGTTACATGGCATTTTTGCATGTTCAACTTGTGATCTTGCGTGTGGATAAAAAACACAAGTGAGCTTGTAAATTTAGCACCTTTCCTCATATATGTACTTTCATTTCATGCAGCAATGCTTTTTATTTGAAAATTTTAGGACGGCTTGAAGATGGGAAAGTCGCTTGGGAATACACTTGAACCAAAAGATTTAGTTCAAAGGTTTGGACCTGATGCAGTCAGGTACTTTTTCCTCAGGGAGGTAGAATTTGGAAATGACGGGGACTACTCAGAGGACCGCTTCATTAGTACAGTCAACGCGCATCTAGCCAATACTATTGGTACCTCTTGTATATTTTATGCAGCAGGGTCTTAGGCATTTCGCTACAACTTTTTGGGATTCAGAACCGAGATATGACATAAATCTGATAATAAACATACTCATACAGGAAATCTTCTAAACCGTACACTTGGACTACTGAAAAAGAACTGCCAGTTGACCTTGGCAGTTGATTCAAGTGTTGCAGCGGAAGGAAATGCATTTAAAGACACTGTAGAGAAGCTGGTATGATTGAAGCATTACTTTTGTATGTATTTTACTCTAGTTTATTTACTGAATTGACAGTTATTGAGGCTTATAATGATAATAATTGTCTACATATTGGCTCTCAATAGACTGTATGTACTATGTTGCATCCAACTGGAATACAGTGCTGTTTAGTGATTACTTCTTCTAGTACATACATGGCCAGCATTTTGAATTAACGAATTTTGAAAGTCAAATCTATCTTGAATGCGAGAAGTCAAACTAAAGGGATTCAGAGCATGGTAATCATAATTTGTTTTCACTGTTCATGAAATGCCAAGAAATCATTTTCTCCGCCTCCTTCCCCATGTGATTATCAGTTACTATTTACTCTGTCTCGAAATATCGTTTAGGTTGAAGTCTAATCTAGAACTTGATTTACTAGGATAAATCTTGGTTTTCTTAATTTGTGTGTGAAAGTAAAGTTACTCACTTAAATTAGTTTGGTACTACCATCCTGAAATCTTTTGAATACACTCGGTACCAATAGTTGCACTCTTTTAAAAGTTCAGCAAAGAATCATCATATTGGTGGGCTAACTTGTCATGAATCTTTTTACGTGCCTCTGAGATGTGGTTCAGCGTAAATTTTCATTTGCTAAGGTCAATAGTAAAAGCTTATACATAGTAGAAAAGATGTGATTTGTGGAGACAAATGATTGGAACTAGAAGAGAGAGAGCAAGTACGCATATTGCATTATGTGAAGCCAGAATTCAGGTTGTTTATTCATGTACTTTTATTTGACAACTTATTGTCACGGAGTTGTTCCCTTAACAAACCGTGTGGTCTTAACTCCTTTTCTGCCCCTCGCAGTAGCTAAGTCAGCTTGTCGACCCTTGTCGTGTGCTAGACGCTTGTCAGGAAAACAAGTAAGAAAGGCAAGAGGGAGATTTTGAGAGAAATGCTTTGTTGACACAAGAATGAGTAGGAGGTCTTGGGTGGTTTGGCAAAATGAGGCCTCCCTTATCAACCTCCTCAGCGGACAGCCAAAATCTATTTACATTAACGGTTTACATCATCTCTAGAATAATCCTAAGCACTATCTAGGATATTTACGAGTACAAGTACATGGATTCTTCTAGAATTATCCCCATATTCTTGAGTCTTTGAGAATTCTGAAACCCACACGGAATGTCTGCTGTTATTTCCCATCCATTTAATGATATACTTTGCATTGGTAGGTTGAGAAGGCTCTGGTTCAATATCAAAAGCTCGCCCTATCATCAGCTTGTGAGACTGTACTGGAGATTGGCACTGCAGGGAATCTCTACATTGATGAACGTGCCCCATGGTCTCTTTTTAAACAAGGGGATGCCGCTTTTGAGGCTGCTGCAAAGGTTTTTTTACACTCCGTCCCCTAACCCAGTACCCATTTTCTAAAAACTCGCATCCAATTCATTTTTAGCAAATACCCCCTCTGTCCCAAATGTCCCAAAATGATAGTCCCGTTTGACTCTTCAAACATTTTAAGGTTGCACTATAAATTTTGGAAATTCAGTAAATTTGAATCCTTAATTTGGGAATGAGACTAACTTTCTGGGACAAACAAAAAGAGGAAATGAGACTATCATTTTGGGACGGAGGGAGTATCATATTGTTAATCCTTAGTTCTCTCCAATCTATATTTTTGTGGTGTGGTCTGCTACCATAGAAATTTCGAACTTAGCGACCTTCATATCTGCAAAAAGCTTATTCGTTAAATTTGTCCTAATGTTATTGCCTATGTAGTAGGACCCTTGTATTGTTTTCAAACCAAGTGTATAACTTATCGGTGTTCTTATAAACAACTTTTAGGGAGTACATCTGATTATTCATTTCATTATTTGGAACTTTAGGACCTTGTGGTGATATTAGAATCAATGAGGATTATAGCAGTTGCTTTGTCTCCTGTGACCCCAAACTTATGCTCGAGAATTTATCAACAACTTGGGTACTCCGAGGACCAATTCAAGGCTGCTACCTGGGTCAATCTCTCTCTCTCTCTCTCTCTCTCTCACACACACACACACACACAAGCGCACGCACACACACAAAAGCGCAAAAGTAGGCTTAAAATCTGTGATTTCTTGTCATGCTTATTTGTGAATAGGACTGTTGATTGCAGAGTGAGACTAAATGGGGTGGACTGAAGGGGGGTCAGGTCATGGCACAACCGAAACCTGTCTTTGCTAAGATTGAAACTGTGTCAGAAGGGGAAGATGGCGGTCAACTGGCCAAGAAAGCAGGGAAAGAGAAAGAAAAGAAGAAGACATAACGGTCGTAGCGAGGCTAGAACCTCGTACTCTTACAACATACTTTCGCCCTCTCCGTATCTTTTAAATGAGATAAAAAAAAAAAAAAATGATTTTAAGCTGCGGGATACAGAGTTTTCACTATATATGTATTCTTTTTCCCATGTTAAATAAGGTGCTTACCTTCAAATTGCTTATCATTGGTAGTTACCCAATTTGTTTGAACAAAGGTCATTATGTGATAATGAACATATGGGGAACAATGGTCCTTTCTATATAAGGATCAAACTATAATTTGATCCCTATGATCAATGTTCAATGTTATCGAATTATCATCTCATATCAAATTCATTGTATCAAATTATCATTTTTATTTCTTTTATTGTTATTTCAATAGTATCAACAATTTAAAAGTATGACCATTGTTTTAAGTAGTTACTCCCTCCGTTTCAAAATGATCTTCTCATTTGACTATTCAAACTTTTTTAAGGATGTGAACGCTTGCTTCACTAGTCATGTTTTGTTTATACACCTTTAAGTCTAAATTGTAAAAATGAGAAGAACTTTTTGGGACATTGAAAGATGGCAAATTGAAAGATGGCAAATGAGAAGATCATTTTGGGACGGAGGGAGTATTTTTTTTTTCTTAAAATAAAAATTTGTAAATAATATAGTAGTTAGATTATTGTTATATAAAAAGCCAATTAGTTTAGAAATTAAAATCAAATGACCATCTCCAACAAATTTGTAAATAATATAATACACATAGGTAAAGTACTAAGCGAGCATGGCTGCATCCGTGCCAAAAAAAATTGACATCTATTCCTTCTGTCTCAAGAAATGAGTGTTTGTTTTGATAAAAAAAAAAAATGTCAAAATGAGTGACCCCTTTTAAGTGAAATTATATAAAACTTCTTTTTAAGTGAAGTTATATAAAACTTCTTGTAGGTGATCATTATGTTTTAGTTTTACTCTTGTGCACAAATAATATTATATTAGTATATTACCACTAATAATATTATACTACTATATGCTACTACAGAAAATGTCTTACATGTCAGCTTATTTAAATTTTACTAAAAGTTAATAAAACTTAATGGAGGTACTTCATACTTCACATAGGTAATAAAATTTGTACTCTGGTCCAAAATAACTGTTGTTTTTGATCTGATGTCTAAAATAACTCTCGCTTTTGGTCAATCAGATGTAACTTTGATCAATAATTTAAATAAAAAATAATGATGCTTATAAAAATCTAAGATTTGTCATTGTATTATAGAGGTGTGCACGGTGCGGTTCGGCTCGGTTTTAGGATAAAACCGATACCGAACCGTAATCAATTGGTTTCTATACGTAAGAACCGCTAGAATTCGGTTTATTTCGGTTTCGTTAAATCGGTCTCGGTTCGGCTTCGGTTTTATTCGGTTTCTACACGTCTTTGTTGACTCTTAATAACTTTTTGATGATTAAACAAACCAAAAGGTTTTGAAAGTGATCACACTTACAAACAAATGGTAGATTTAGAGGAGCTACGTAAAAATTGATTAACAAAAGAGAAATTTGCTTATCAAAGACAAAGTATCTACCATATTCTCAGTTCATATGAGACAATGACTATCAACAAATCTATTCTGCATAGTACTTGGAACAAGATTATGGTAAAATTTATCAAAAAGGCCAAGAGGAGAGGGAGAGAGAATGAGTAATAGAAACAATCAAACAAATAAGGAGCATGAGCTCTCACCGAAGTTTTCTATTTAGTACTACGCATTCCATAAGGCGTTGGAGACGAGAATAGTGGACTAAATAGTCACCAGATTCGCATTAGGGTTAGGCTTTTGACTATGAAAACAAGGAATAGTGAGAATGAGATGGAAAGGAAGAAACAAATATTTATACGTACTATAATTTAGAACGACCTAGTTAAGAGTTTCGGTTCGATTCGGTTTTACTCTCGGTTGCAAAAATTAACAACCGCACCGAAACCGAAACCTTCGGTTTTTTAGAATTTGGAAACCATACCACTTAAATCAATCGGTTACTTGGTTTTATCGGTTCGATTAATCGGTTTTTGGTGCGGTTTTTCGGTCTTTTCGATTTTAATGCTCACCCCTGTTGTATTACTATAATTAATAATACTTTTAATAACAATTTTTAAATTTTTATTAGGATCATTATTTTTTGTTTAAATTTATTGGTCAAACTTATATCTGTTTGACTAAAAGTGACAGTTATTTTGGACCAGGTATTTGATATCTATTTTTGGAGTTGCCCTACGGGCACAATTACCCAAGAAAAAAGATGTTAATCCATCCCCAAATGAGCACAGGTAAAAGTATAAAACGTAGAGATGAACAAAGATTCACATTACCAGATTTCCCTTCTAGGGGTAATATATTAACCAAATAGCTGATAACAAGTTCCCAACATGATACATCATCTCCTTAAACATGCCATTCCCAACTTTTATTTTGATTATATTTTTGAGAGAAACCCAAAAAAAAAAAAAGGGTGATTATAGCGGAGGTGCATAAAATGTATCTCAGCCTCTCATAAAAACCATCCATAACAACGTCGGTTTATAACTTGCTCACTCTGTAGCTTGCACATTCTTTGCAATACCAATACCAAGCCTCTTTCGGAAATCCTCCTCCATAAGGGGAAGTCCCTCACGCAACTTGATCTTGGGTTCCCAACCAAGCAACTCCTTTGCCTTTGTGATGTCTGGCTTTCTCTGACGAGGATCGTCAGGCGTGTTCTCCACATGTATGATCTCCACTTCTGGATTAATCAACTGTCCCACAATAAATAAGACTCAGTAACTATTTAAGCCTTGCAACTACTTCCTCCGTCCCAAAATGAATTTCAAATTTGATCTTTGATCAAGAACAAATTAAAACATTTGTTTGGACATTCATATTGGGACAGAGAGAGTATGGTTTCTAGAAAGTTAAACAAGTATGCAAGTAACTTCAGAACAGACCTCTTTCACATTTTCAGCAAGTTCAAGCATGGTGAATTCACCTGAAGGTAGCAACATAATTAGTAACGGATAACCAAAAAATCATCTCTAAATCATTAAATCCCTTGAGCGTAAAAGAAGTCAAATTAACCTGGATTCCCGATGTTGATTGGTCCAGTGTTACTCCCTTCCATCAGTCGAATGAGACCATCAACCTTGCAATCATTTAAATTTAAGTCAAGCAAATTGAACTGATTAATGCAAAATGGGTTGTAGTGTTAACAGGCTAGGCTCACCATGTCAGAAACATAACAAAAGCTCCGAGTCTGAGTTCCAGGTGATTGAACTGTTAATGACTCGTTACTGCGAAAATTAAATAAAAAATCCAAGTAAACTTCTGTTTAGCTCAACAAAAAGACACTCGACTGGAGAGAGTGGTCAAGTAGGAAAAAAAATTGTGGGTAATAAAAGCTGATTTTTTTTATCATGTTCATAAGGTGGACAAAAAGAAGGTACCGGATTGCTTGAGCAATGAAATTGCTCACAACACGGCCATCATCGATATTCATTCGAGGTCCATAAGTGTTGAAGATCCTTGCAATACGTATTTCTGAAAGCATTACATCATTAATCACAATCTTTACACAGAAAACTATATACCTTCACTGTTATTAAATAAAAGGAAAAACAGAGTACTTTACCTATGCCATGCTGCCTATGGTAATCAAACATGAGAGTCTCAGCCACTCGCTTTCCCTCGTCGTAACAACTCCTAACTCCTGCATACGAAAACGTTGCTCCATTAGCTTGTTGGATATAAAATCATGTCTAGCACGACATTCATTCCCCGTCAATGTTCTCATCTTTCAATTTCTGGATGCCCCCAAAATATTCTTTACTTCAAAAACTAACTATTTGTCCAAAATAAAGCGATAAATAAAACCTACCAATAGGGTTAACATTGCCCCAATAGCTCTCATCCTGAGGATGCACAAGAGGATCTCCATAAACCTCTGAAGTTGATGTCAGCAGAATCCTGTTGGCATAAAATCAGTGCTTAGTGGAATGCGAGTAAAACAAGTGAAATGACAGGATCGACAAGGATAATAGGGATAAGTTGTTTTCCAACCTTGCTCCAACTCGCTTAGCAAGTCCCAACATGTTCAACGTCCCAATCACATTTGTCTTAATTGTCTGTCAATTTGCATTCATTTATGAATCACGGAGAGGAAAAATGTTTTAACATTAGATAGAAACTAAATTGAGATTTAATAGGTGAAACACACCTTCACAGGATTATATTTGTAGAAAATTGGGGACGCTGGACAAGCAAGATGATATATTTGATCAACTTCAACCAGCAATGGCTCTGTCACATCTGCAATTTGAGGGGGGGGGGTATGAAAACATGGTAAACTGATGCTAGAATTTGAAGAGAAGAAAAAAAGAGGATCACAACTGCAAGACATTGGTAGCAAGATTTCGAACGAGTGCGAATCAGGTAGATGATTTGTTTAGATTTAAGGGCATATGTAGAGGTGAAAAAGCAAAAGGGTTACAAAAAACTTTGACTTTCCAAGTAGGACTCTTCTTCAAAGACAAGTGCAGTCTTCGCTCATGCAGATTATTCATCAAAGTAGTATTAAATTACTGAAGCAACCTATATACTCCCTTTGTCCCACCTCACTTGAGACCTAAGAGGTGGGCACAATAACTAAGGAAAAAGAATAAAATATGGAAAATGTGTGGTAGAAATGAAGAGAGAGAATGAGTGGGGTAAATAGTAGTGTTTGTTGAATAAATTGAGTGGTGTAAATTGAAGACTGCACCCACATACCATGACGAATGAGTTCAAATCTCGGATGACCAATCCACTGCTTTAGGTTGTCCTTTGAGCCAGTAAAGTAGTTATCCACTACAATCACCTGAAAACCATTTGAACAGTAATACACACCTTACTTTGTGCATAAATGAGGACAAAACTTTCTTCAGAAAACAATGTTTGCATGCACTTAAAGATTAATTAAATTATGACTACCTCATTCTTCTCATTCTCCATTAGCTTGTCCACTAGGTGAGAACCTATGAAGCCAGCTCCTCCAGTAACCAAGATTCTCATGTTCGCCTGCATAGCCAAGTAGGATTTCAGGATACTACAAAGTGCACACACTATAAGAATGGGAAAGAACTCATCTACTTCTCTTCATCCATTACACTTTATATATATATATATATATATATATATATAATATATACTCCCTCCGTTTCATGTGAATTGAGACTAAAAAAAATGGCACAATAATTAAGAGAAAGTAGTAAATGTGTGGTGGAAAATGACGAGAGAGAATGAGTGGGGTAAATAGTAGTGTTGGTTGGATAAAATGAGTGGTGGAAAATGAAGAGAGGGAATTAGTGGGGTTAAATGGGTGGGGTTGGGTGAATATAAAATATTAAAAAGTTTGCCATTTTGGGCAGTCTCAATTGAGGTGAAACGGACGAAAAGGGAAATAAGTCTCAATTCACATGAAACGGAGGGAGTATATTTTATGGCCCTAACCCGTACTGTGCAGTCACAGTGATGCTTAGAAGCAAATGGGACAAACAGATTAACCATCTCCTATCAATCGCCAACATTGACTTATAAGACTTCCCCCCCCCCCCCCTCTCTTTCCACCATTCCTGATAATATATTCAAATGCATAACTTCAGGGTAAGTTTCAACTGTACAACAGTAAAAAAAATACACTTTTCAGAAAGGGCTCAGGGTGGTACTCAAATATGGATTTGGATACTCAATTTCTGTGAACCTAAATATTGTATAATCATTCCAGAACGTTCTAGAATCGCAAAGTGCATAACAAACATAATTAGGCACCAGTTTGAATAAATGCAAATCAAATGACCAGCTACAAAGTGCTTTGCAGATCACGAGGTATAAATCAATAATTCTCTCAACATCTTCATAGTTTTAACAAACACAATTCGCAAAAACGCGCAAGTAGAAACACACTGATAGCAAACCAGTGCTTATATTTTAGTCACTTTGAAACCACGAAACTTTAACTAGACATAGCAAGAAATCATAACACAATTACAATGCAGCTCCCCAAAATTGAACGTCATACCTGAAAGAATTTGGCATTTCTCAAGGGAGAAGGGCTAGGAGGACTCCTTTTAGTACCATTTGAAACTTCGTTAGCCATCTTTTTTTCAGATCCCTACCTTCTTCAATTCCTAAAACCAAAACCCACACAACAAAACCCATCAAACCCACAACCAATTCACAAAAATATAATCAAAATCAAACTTTGACATAAGAAAACCTTGATCAGGACACCCTCTTCAAGAATTCAACAAAATAAACAAACAAACCCCCCAAATCAAACACTACTTCTTAACTAAATGGTGTGTGAATTGTAAAGATCCCAAGATCACATATATACGCATGCCCAAAAACAGGAAAGAAATGGAATTTATTTAAGAAAAAGATAAATAATTGAATCGTGAAAATTACGAAAAGTAAAGATTAATCAAATCATCGCTGTATGGGAACCCACAACCAACGATTTCGTTTTCAGATCTGAATCTAAGCTGACAACACCACCATCAGCCTACCTCAGATCGATTGAAAGCAATAATAAATAAAAATCAACAAGAAAATCAATTTAATTTCGGGAATTACCTGCTGATCGAATAAATTGGGAGAATTTCTTTTTTGCTACTAGGGAAAATTGTAGAGCTGTATATATAGGTCTGTAGTGAGAATAGTTTGAGTGTGAGTGACGTCATTCTCGTTTTGTCTTATCTGCTTATGGAGCGACATGATATGGAGTTTAAATTCATTCAGCCTACATGCGTATCCATGATAATTCCGTGAGTCCTCATATTTAATTGGTTTAATTGTTTACTACTACGGGTTGATTATTAGAGTGTACAAGTTTATAACAGTTTGGTACAAAGTGTAGAGTGTGTGGTTGTTCGTAGGGAATTAGGACAAAAGAGATAATTACGTGACGGGATTAACTTGCCACGTCGGACACAGATCAGGTTTAACACCTGTTTCCCACGTTTGATGTTACTAGTAGGGATGACAATTCTACCGATCCCGATCTGTATCCGAGATAATCCAGACTGGGATGCGTGGGTTTGATAATAACTTTTCTAAACCCGACGGGTTCGAATACGGGTTCTGTAGTTTCATGAAATATGTCTGTATCCGTATCCGACCCGAATAGTATTTCTATTAGGCTATATACTATTTTACCCTTTCAATAATTATTACTCCCCTAACCTTGAACATTTGATTTATGATCTGTGGAAATATAGGTTGGGCTAAAACCCAAGGCAATGAAAGAGATGGGTCAGGTCAAAAAAAAAAAAAAAATGGGCGGATTCGGATTTGCCCATCGTCGGATACGGGTTCAGTAGCCTCGGGTCGGATACGAGTTTTGCAATATCCAGACCGTATTCGACCCGTTGTCATCCCTAGTCACTAGTATAACACGAATTTAGAACTTTTGTGGTAGAAACGCAACGCGTTTTTATCAGTTTTTTTTTTTTTTTTTTTTTGCCATTTTATCATGATTTTTTTTTCTCTTTTCTCGGCATGTGGACATTTTAGAGTGAAAGTCTGCGTGTGAGACAGACAGGAGACGGGTTATGAGAGAAATGCTTATAGGGGCAAACTGTTTACTCTTTTAACGAGATTTGTCTTATAGTATATGAGACTGTTTTACACAAAAAAAATAAAATTAATGTTACAAAATATAACACGATCATTAAAATAATGTTTCTCATTTTTAATACGACATACAGAAAGGTTTACACTTTTCTTTTTTGCTTTTTACGAACTAGTATACTCCCTCCTACCAACTAGAACTAAGATTGATGTGAGCGGCACGGGGATTAAGGGAAAAGTGTTAAAGTGTGAGTGCAGCGTGTGTTATGAGTATGAAAAGTGATACTCTCTTCGTCCCAAAACACCTTGCACTATTTTGAGTATGAAAAGTGATACTCTCTCCAACCTGATTTGTGAATGCTGCCTACTTCAAAGTTTCAATTTCACTTCTCAAATCTTCAATTAATAGAGGAAGGGGGACAGAGAAAAAAGACGAGAGATGAGGGAAGAGGGAAGAGGGAAGAGATCACGATCACACAAATTAGGATTGATCATGTCGGTAATAGGATTGCTCCATCGCTTGAAATTTGTTTCAACCGATAAGCTTTATATTTCCCGCTACAAAATATTTCCCGCATAGTCGATTTACCTAGGAATGGATATCAGAAACCCACGGTAGATCGTGGGATTCAGTTTACCGTGATTTATGGGTATTTGATACCCATAGGAAACTAATACCTTTGCCCTAATTTTTTTTAACAAAAATACCAAACACAGATAAATGTTTCCTAGGAATAAAATACCAATTCCCAACCCTAAATACCCATGTGACAAACGTGGCCTAAATTCAAAAGTATTATGAGTGGGAAAGAGGATGTGAGTATGATAAGTTGATTGAGATTTACAAGTGGGGTCCAAAATTAAGTGTGTAAGTATTACAAGTGAGGTAAAATAATATAGTTCAATGTGTTTTGGGACAGAGAGAGTATAAAAAAAATGAGGTAGAGAATAATAAATGAAAAGTTGTTGTGCGTGTGAAAGTGAGTTTCACTAGATAAAATATTTTTATTTTGTGGTTGTCTTATTTCAAATATGACACCCAAAATATAAAATTATCATAATTTGAGCGAACAGGGAGTAATGAACAAAGTTATTTTTATTATATTTGTACGGTTACATGAAAAATATACTTAGCTAACCTAACTGTAATTTTATTTTCTTATTTTTTTTGATTTATACATTGTCTATACTCACTTGCACTTGTTTACTCATTTTTTATTATATCCTCAACAAATGTGCAAAATTAAAGTGTAAACATTATTTTGGGTTGAAGAAAGTATTACCAAAAATAATTTATTCATTTTTTTCAGTTATTTTAAAATATTTAAAAAACAAAATAGAAATTTGCTCTCGCTGAGAGTCGAACTCAAGACCTCCTGCTTACCAAAAATAATTTATTCATTTTTTTCAGTTATTTTAAAATATTTAAAAAACAAAATAGAAATTTGCTCTCGTTGAGAGTCGAACTCAAGACCTCCCGCTTACTAAACGGGTGCTCTAACCAACTGAGCTACGAGAGCTGTTGTGCTGTACGTGTTCTTATACATTAAAACTACTAGTATTTGTTATTGTCACTACCATGTTTGACAGCCTTGTTAGCCAATTTTTTCGGGAGTACATGTATTAGTAATAGTAATATTTTCCAATTTTTACTTAAGTAGTCTTGTAATTTTTTCGGTAGAAATAATAAAGCTATAAAAGATAGCTACAAGATATAGTTTACAAACTGAGATGTCATAATTGTGTTGGTGTTTTAAGTAGAATGTGGCGAGTCCACACTCGATACAACAAATAAAATATTGTCACCTCATTTTATTGCATCATTTTGTAAACTTCTATTGTAATCTTAGAATTGGCCGCTTTTAAAACCCCAGACCCGCCCAAGCTTCCTTGGCCGAGTGGCATAGAGCTTGAGATCTCATTCGGGATTTCGGGAAGTATCAGGTTGGAATCCCCTCCCCCCATCCCCAATAACAAGTGGCCTTCACATAGTGGAGTTCCCAGGTTCAACTCCCTCTGGGGAGATTGTGGAGAACTTGTGTTACTATGCCTCATAGGGAAGAAGTTGTGCGGCTGCATGTGATGACTCAGATGGCTAATGACGCCTATGGCAAGCGGACAAGCAAATGACGCAAGAAGACTACCAGATGACGCAAGACGACGTCTATGAGCAATCAACTTGTATAGCGAAGTATCATTTCAACCGTAATAAGTTTCAATAGGGGAGGAGCTTGTAACAGACTAGGCTATATATCTTTAATAGACTTTATAAGGGTTTGTAACACGGTGACAATTTCTTTGGAATGAAATGATATGTTAACTTGTAAAAAAGAAAAAAAAAACAGACCCTCTTTCTGTCGCGAAGACTCAGCCCTCACTCGTAAACGCAGGGAGTTATTTATCCGGCGACGGCTCCAAGCTCCAGCTACCAAGAGGCCCACCCTCAGTTCTACTTCTATTATTCTCAATCGACGAACAAGGTACGTGATCTCTCTCCCTCCCTCCGCTTTCCTCCCTGTATAAATACGTTTGTGATCTCTCCTTCTATACACGATTGTGACTATGTGATTTAGCACATGTAAGAGATGTTGAGATCGAGGCTAGAGATTTGAAGAATTACTCCCTCCGTCCCAAAATGATCTTCTCATTCAACTATTCAAACTTTTTAAGAACATGAACACTTGCTTCACTTTATGTTTATGCACTTTTTAAGCCTAAATTGAGAAATGGGAAGAACATTTTGGGACAACGAAAAATGCCAAATAGGAAGATCATTTGGGACGGAGGGAGTATGTTTTAAGGTTTCATAGCTTGTTTGTATCCATAATGGGTATGTGATCCAGTAAACCCTTTTGATGTTTCTGCCATTTCGTTTGTTTTTTGTGCTTAGATGTTAGATCAGGGATTCACCCAATTTGGGTTTTTTTTTTTTCTTTTTTTTTCTAACCTATTCTCCCCAAGCCTCTTTGAAGGTGTATAAATTTCTCTAGAAATCAATTTTAAGTAAACAAAGTGGTCGCATAGCGAATTGGATATGGCTTTAGACTCCGAATCTAAAGGTCGTGGGTTCGAATCCCACTGTGATCATATCACACACCATTTTTACGGATTAAAATTGGTTTGGTTTACCATATTGTTGGAAGAATTGGATTGGTATACCATTTTGTTGGAAGCATTGGTTTTTGGTTTACCATTTTGTTGAAATGTGTTTTGA
Organism: Campanula takesimana; assembly: GCA_026119855.1. NCBI lineage: Eukaryota > Viridiplantae > Streptophyta > Magnoliopsida > Asterales > Campanulaceae > Campanula > Campanula takesimana. Next base: position 975,934 of record JAOWBW010000408.1, on the reverse strand, counting down.
ACCGTACATGATACAAGAATCGGGTAAACAACTGATGTTTTGGTATATGAGCATGGGAATATTGCATTTGATGAAGAGAAACCGGGCACCTAGAAATCGTGTTCAAGAGCGATAACAACTGAAAGGGTGTCATTTTCCAAAGATACGGCTTAGAGTTAATAACTTCATTTCGATAACAACGGACTAGCTGTTAGGGGCACTGCGCACATAGAGATTGTGTTAAAAAAGAAGCAGCATAATAGCTGGAAAATATTACAGCTAGGAACTATAGAGAATAGGGTAAGATATGATAATGATAAAGGAGGGAAGTTTGTTATGATATGGATTAGTGCTAATAACTTGTCAAATTTTTGGCATAACAATTACTCCCTCCGTCCCAAACTAATGGTTACTTATTTCCGTTTTGGGCGTCCCATACTAATGGTTACTTACCCAAAATGTTCAATTTTTTCTCTCCTATCCACTCACAGCACCTACTTTTCCAACATATTTTCTTAATCTCCGTGCATTCAATTTTAGTTACCATTAGTTTGGGACGGAGGGAGTAACTTGTTTAACCAATAGTAATGGAAGTTATAGTTGCCCTGGGATATGTTATGTAATTACATGTGTAGCAGTGTAGGGCACCAAGTGTGAGACCACAAATTTCCCATTTAGTTTCGTTTGACAGACTTAACTTCATTTTTAATGTGTGATTTCCTTTTTCCTAGGTACAAGGTAGTACAACTGAAATCAAGAGATACATTTTCATAGTAGCCAAGGGACCATGCGAATGCCTTGGCCACTTGTGTTGTTCTCTATATCTGTTATAACAATATAAAGATGATCTTTACAGCCTCAGGCTATGAAAATCTCAACTTGAAATTGGCAGATTCTCCTTATTACTGAATTACCCTAATCTCAAAGTAGTTGCTTTTACAACTTATCCCATTAAACCTCCAAAACCAAGTCTAGTCACAAGATGTGTAAATAAATCTGCAAAACAGAAATCAGCAACCAAAAAAAAAAAAATGAAATACTGCTAAGCATTTGTGGTGGTTAGCTTTAACTTTACCAATTGACGCCACCTCAATTATGAAGAAATGCCTCAATCTGTGTATTATGTTATGATTTTCATTCATGTGCAGAGAACATATTGAATTCTGCTAGGCATTTGTGGTGGTTAGCTTTAACTTTTTAGCATGTCGTAGTGCTAAAAAGGACTCCATAATTGTATGAATTCTGCTAGGCATTCTGGTGTTGAATTTTTCCCCTCCCTCAGAAAAAAAGTTTGAACTTTTTTGTTCTTGTAAACAAAAAACTTTTTTGTTCTTGTAAACAAAAAAAAAGGCTGCTCTCGTTGAGAGTCGAACTCAAGACCTCCCGCTTACTAAACGGGTGCTCTAACCAACTGAGCTACGAGAGCTGTTATTAGAAGTGTGTTCTTATATGTCAGGTATTAGTATGAGCGATGTTCTCTTTTCTTTTTCTTTCTGTTTTCTGATAACCGTTGAGAGATTTATTATAAGCTTTATCTTTTTAATTTTCAATTGGAAAACCCAAAAAGGGCTGAAAATGAAGTAGATATATAAACTACGGTCGTGGAACCTGCTTTATGTTCTGCTTCCTCTCTTGTTTTTATTTGTTGATTTGTGTGATGCGGTTGCTCTTTGTGGATCCACTCTGTGCCTGTGGATCATTACAGGTTGAGTTGTGTGGTCATGTTTCACAGTTCAAGTTTTGGCTTGTGCTTGTGCAGCAGCTTTGTACTCTTGTTGGTTGGTGTTTTGTAAGGTGTATGCTGTTCAAAATGTTAACTTTATACTCCACTTTTAGTATTGGTTTTAGAAAATTAGTCAGAGAGAGAGAGAGAGAGAGAGACTTCTATTATTGTTCCTATTTTACCATTCCAGTTACAATTAATAAGTGTAGAGTTTATTGTGCCATCATTTCATGAATGCTCTCTCCCGCTTAATAAACGGATGCTCTAACTAACTGAGCTCAAGAACAGTGTTAATTTCTCGTTGATTGTGCCATCATATTAAGAATGCCCTCTTCCCCACCTAACACACCCCCCCCCCCAACACACACACACCATTGCACATACAAAATCTTAAGGTGTAAAAATAACTAAAAAAATAATGGCTGCTCTCGTTGAGAGTCGAACTCAAGACCTCCCGCTTACTAAACGGGTGCTCTAACCAACTGAGCTACGAGAGCAGTGATTAGTTTTGAGCTGATTGTGCCACCACATATACGTTTGTTTGCCTTGTTGCTTATCATATACTAGTAAGATTTATATATGGTTGATAGGAACTATCCTCAAAATGTATGGTTGTGACATATTCCACATTTCCAGCTCATGGTTTTGGATCTTTATATACTTGTCTTATACTCCCTCATTAAAAAAAAAAGAGCCTCACTTTCCTTTTTGGGTTGTCCTGAAACAAGTCCCATATCTTCAAAAGGATGTAATATTAGTGCAATTTAAAGGAGGTCAAAAAGTAAAGCTAAAATTTTCAGAAGTTCGACTTGTCAAATGGGACTCCTAATTTTGGGGGGTGGGGGTGGGGGTGGAGGAGGGGACTAGTGGCTATTCTTGCTCGTTGATGCTGCTTGTCAGCTCTTCTTGTTCTTTTCTTCTTACTGATGGAAGGTTGAAATCGTCTAATAAGCTGCCCCTGACCCTAAAAGATCCATATGTGTTTGTTTACAGGCACGTTTTTGTTGGCATATAAATGCTAGTCTGCTATTAACTACTTTGGCAATAGATTTATGTGAGTACTCCAGGGTTTGTTTAGATTTCCCCTTATAATTGTTTGAGATAGTTTTTTGGATTGTGCTACGAGTAGTAAAATATCTTGTTTCATTTTAGTGCCACAATGCATGTTGCAACGTACGAATATGACCTTTTGCCAAGGAGATTTTGCTGAGCGCCAAGAGTGCAAAAGGCAGATTTCGGTTCAGGAGTTTAGGCTGTGGTCCTGATGATAGTCAAACTCAAAACATCCTTCTTAGTAAATAGCCGTTCTTACCAACAGAGCTGCGAGAGCTGTTGTTAGTTTTGATTTGATTACCGGACGAACGCCTTACTTTTTAGCAATTAGCCTAGACAAGTTTAGTTTCTGCGTTTGTTCTGTTGATTAGGATGTCTGTATATATCTATGAATGACTGCATAGTCTAAATGAAGATATTGATTCATTTTGTTTTTCTCTAAAATAAATTGATTTATCTGATTATTTGGGACTGAAACCGTTGATTGACAGTGATGATTTTCAGTTGGTTTGGGTTGGTTCTTTGAGTTATGATGTACTAAAGTGGTGGATTTCTCCTGTGCTCTTGCAGATGATTGATGATCAAGATCTGGGTTTCATCGCCAACTTCCTTGGCATATTTATATTTGCGTTGGTGATTGCGTACCATTTTGTGATGGCTGACCCCAAGTATGAAGCCGTCTGATACTGGGAATAGTTTGACAAGATTGCAGGGTGCTGTTAGTGCAGATATTTAGAAAACAGTAATCTGTTGGCTCTCCTTTACTAATACTATGTAAACTCGAGTTTGTGGTCAGATTTTTGTTGTTTAAACCGACTGGATTTTTGGTAGATTTTAGAAATTGAGACCATTATGTTGAAAATGACTTGAATATGTGAAGACAGTTTATGCAAAACAAAGCAATAGCTAAATACTGAATGTCCGGAAAACTTTCAAATTTGCCCTTGGCCAAAGTAAATTTGAAAATTTTCGGACATTCGTTAAAGGAGGGTAGTAAGAGGTTATGAGTCACTGATAATAAACCTCTCTCCTTAACTTATGTCCTCTCTGATATCCTAATAGAGTGTTCGGGTGGTGGTACTAAACTTCAACAGAATGAACCACATTTTCCTTGTCCTTTATATCCCTTTCTTTCTCCAGGTTCTATGGCCCAAGCATAGCATCACATTAGAAGCCGGTAAAAAAAATATAAGTATACCCATGTGACGAAAAAAATAAGAAGCATGAGACGGACTATAATAATAATACTCCCTCCGTCCCAAAATGATGGACGGAGGGAGTAAAAAGATAAACCGAGACGCATGAAATAATTACGGCCCAAAGTAAGCTTTCTATGTATATTTGCAGCAAATAATAAGATTCAAAGTCTGTCACCTCATGTTTAGTCCGTTCATCATCCACTCATGTGATACAACTGACGAATCATATGTGGATAATACATTTCTAAAACTAAAGCAAAAATAATCCAAAATATTACTGCAACTATCATAGCACTCCTTACCAACTCTTTCGTGATGTCCATGCTAGAGGTGTCACAATCTGGTGAAGGAATAGCTGAATCATCCAAAATATTCAAAGTTTCTCTCTTCTGCACTTCTTCATTAATAACCAAATCATTTGTAAGATTCACACTTTCACTGCTCTGCATGGGTTCCTCATTAATAATCACATCATTTATAGGATTCACGCTTTCGCTGATATTCACGGGCTCTCCGTTCATAACGCCATTAGAGCATTTTGAGCACGAACAATTCCCACCGAGGAAAGGAGGAAGTGTATCAAAGTATTTTGACAGAACCTCCTGGTGATTGTTTCCCACAACCCTCAACTTTTTCCGTGTCTTGGGTTTCAAAACCTGCAAGATCAGTGGTTATCATTTCTCAATCCAGTTTGTCAAATTATATAAGGGATTAACAATAAAAACTACTTCATCTCAAAAATGAATGTCTAAAAATTTCTCAAATTTTCTCTTGATCAAGTGTAAATTTGAACATATTTTGGAAATTCATTTTGGAACGGAGGAAGTACAATTAGTTGAAACAAACAGAGTCCAGACTCATGTAGTCTAATTGTTGGAGTAGAGATCCTCAAAGGAACAAAAAGGAGAAATACCAGGCGGAGGAGCGAGCGGGCGCTCGGGGCATAGCAGGCGGGCGCTTATTTGGACAGAAGGTTGGTCCTTCGGAAAATCAACAACAAGCGGGCGCTTGGGGTAGGCCAGGCGGGCGCCTGGTCCGCTGACGGGATTTCGGGACTCCTTCTTTGTTTAGGTTTAGATCTTATTCCAGGGCTTATATTTAAGCAATGTTCCGCCCCCAAACTTATTGTAACTCAGATTTAACATATTATAGTGCAAGATCCTGGCTTGGTAGTGCCCCCAGACGTAGTCAAACATATTGACGAACTGGGTAAACAATTTCTGTGTCTTTTCTTGCTTTGATTTCTTGTGCTTTGTTTGTGTGCCTTTATTGTTCTTGTGGGTTTGCTTGGGTAGTGGAGGGCCATATCCACAACAACTGGTATCAAGAGCTCTGGTTGGAGATCAGGGTTAATCGTAAGATTGGTTTATCAAGCGATTGGGTGTTGTCAAGCAATCAAGAATGGGCAAAGATAAACAAGCGGTGGAGAAATTTGATGGTTCTGACTACGGGTTTTGGAGGATGCAAATAGATGATCTCTTGTACAACAAAGATCTCTATAAGCCTCTAAAGGGTGTCAAACCGGAAGGAGAAAAGCAAGAAGATTGGGATCTCATGGATCGGAAAGCCCTAGGGGTGGTTAGATCTACTTTGTCGAAGTGGATCGCAAAGACTACCAAGAAGGCGAAGACCACAAAGGAGCTATTGGATTATCTTACTGAGAGATTTGAAACTCCATCTGCTGCAAACAAGGTTGATTTGATACGCAAGATGGGTAGTCTCAAGATGCAAGAGGGAGGATCCTTAGCTAAACACATCGATGAGTTTATGGATGTCATAGACTCATTGACTGCGTTGGATATTACGTTTGATGATGAGGTTCATGCGTGCTTATTGCTAGCGTCTTTACCAGGAAGTTGGAGCGGGACGGTGACAACGATCAATGCTTCAGCGGGTAAGAACAAATTGAAGTATGATGATGTTAAAGACTTCTTGTTGGGCGAGGAAAATCGTTTGAAGAAATTGGGGACATCGTCTACTTCGGGATCGGCCTTAGCTACTACTAGCAGGGGAAGGCCGGGTACTAGCAATAAAGGGAGAACTGAATCAAGGGAAAACGTAGTGGGTGGTAAGGGCAAGGCCGTGGAGATCAGAGATAAACCAAGGGTTGCGAAAGGATCGGTGCAGTGTTATCATTGCAAGGAGTTAGGACACTACAAGAAGGATTGTCCCAATCGTGCGGGCAATTCGGTGAATGTGACAGTCGAAGGTGATGATGTACTGGTTCTGAGTGTTAGTAGTGCACTAGAATCATGGGTGCTGGATTCGGGGGCATCATTCCACTCATGCGGGCATGCAGAAGAGATGGAGAATTATACTTCCGGTGATTTCGGTAAGGTCTATCTGGCGGATGGCGAGCCTTTGGAAATCAAGGGGAAGGGGGATGTCAGAATAGGAGCATCGGACGGGAAGGTCTTACATCTACACGGGGTCAGACACATTCCGGGTTTGAAAAAGAACCTACTTTCAGTTGGGCAGTTGGATGAAGAAGGTTACAAGGTAACTTTTGGCTGCAGGAACTGGGTTATTACCAAGGAGGATTCTGAGATCGCTCGGGGTAATAAGGAGGGGACATTGTATTTGGCGAATAACACCAAGGCAAGTATCGCGGTGGTGTCAGCCAAGGGTGATACGGATTTGTAGCACTGTCGATTGGGTCACATGAGTGAGAAGGGGATGAAAGTACTTTGCTCAAAGGAAAGACTACCGGGTTTGAAGACAGTCGACGTGGGGATCTGCGAAGATTGTGTGTTTGGCAAACAGGCGAGGAGTAATTTCTCGATGACAGGTAGGGCTTTGAGGGAAGCAAAGTTGGATTTGGTCCACACGGATTTGTGGGGGCCGGCCCCGGTAACTTCTCTAGGTGGTGCGTCATATTACATGACCTTTATTGATGATTCGACAAGGAAAGTCTGGGTTTATTTCTTGAAACACAAAGATGAGGCATTCGAAGTGTTTAAGAAATGGAAGGCTTTGGTGGAGAATCAGACATGACTTAAGCTTAAGTGCTTGAGGTCAGATAACGGAGGGGAGTATGAGCTCGGGGAGTTCAAGGAATATTGTGCAGCGAATGGCATACGCATGGAGAAGACTCCAAAGGGCACACCGCAACACAACGGGGTTGCAGAGAGGATGAACATGACATTGAACGAGCGGGCTAGAAGTATGAGGTTGAAGTGTGGACTTCCGAAGACGTTCTGGGCATATGCAGTTGACACAGCAGCTTTCTTGATCAATCGGGGACCATCGGTACCATTGGGGAATGAAATTCCAGAGGAAGCATGGAGTGGCAAGCAGATAAATATGTCCTTCGCATATTTGGTTGCGTTTCATATGTTCATATTGATTCTGTTGATAGAACTAAGTTAGATGCAAAATCTGTAAAATGTACGTTTATTGGGTATGGCGGGGATGACTTCGGGTATAAGTTTTGGGATGACCAAAACCATAAAATTATTCGTAGTCGAGATGTGGTATTCAATGAACAGGTATTGTACAAGGACAGAAAGGGGGCATCTGATGATATTAGTTCGGAACCGGAGGTTGTAGAGGTGGATATTCCAGACTCGGGTGGGAGCAGGACGGTTCATGATGACCATGGTCAGGAGGTCACTGAAGATGAACCACATACTCCGGAACCGGATATTCCGCTGCGTAGATCCAGCAGATTGCGTGGATCACCTGACAGGTATACTCCTTCAAATTACTATTTGTTGTTGACAGATAGTGGTGAACCAGAATGTTATGCGGAGGCTGTTCGTAGTGCACTTTGTGATAAGTGGAAAGCTGCGATGGATGATGAGATGGACTCATTGAAGGTCAATAAAACTTGGGAGTTGATTAAACTGCCTAAGGGGAAGAAGGCATTGCATAACAAGTGGGTTTACAGGATTAAGGAGGAAGCAAACGGCAGTAAACGTTACAAGGCAAGGTTGGTTGTAAAAGGGTTTCAGCAAAAGTACGGTATTGACTACACCGAGGTATTCACTCCTGTTGTGAAGATGACCACTATCAGAATGGTTCTGGGGATAGTAGTGGCGGATAACTTGTTGCTGGAACAGATGGATGTAAAGACGGCCTTTCTTCATGGTGATTTGGAGGAAGAAATTTACATGGTACAACCAGAGGGATATTTGTCTAAGGGTAGCGAGGAACTGGTTTGCAGGTTGACTAAGAGCTTGTATGGCCTTAAACAAGCTCCTATGCAGTGGTACAGGAAGTTCGATGGATTCATGCACGATATTGATTTTATCAGATGTGAGGCGGATCATTGTTGCTACTTCAAGAACACGGACAATGGGTATATAATCTTGCTGTTATATGTGGATGACATGCTAATAGCGGGCTCTAGCAGTAGAGAGGTAAACAGATTGAAGGCTCAGTTGTCAGAACGGTTCGAGATGAAGGATTTGGGGGAGGCCAGAAAAATCTTGGGCATGCGGATTGACCGGAATAGGGAGTCGGGTAAGTTGGTTCTTTCACAAGCAGAATACGTTGAGAAAGTCTTGGCAAGGTTTTGCATGGAAGAGGCGAAGCCAACAGGGACACCATTGGGTATGCACTTCAAGCTATCCGAGAAGGACTCACCTAAGGGCAAGGAGGAGCGTGACAAGATGGAGAGGACTCCATATGCTTCGGCAGTGGGGAGTCTAATGTATGCAATGGTGTGTACAAGGCCGAACATTGCACATGCGGCGGGAGTAGTCAGCCGGTACATGAGCAATCCAGGGAAGCAACATTGGGAAGCGGTTAAATGGATCCTGCGTTACTTAAAGGGTACTGCTGGTAAGGCTCTGTGTTTCTCAAGCAAGGAGGTCGTGTTAGTGGGTTATGTGGATGCGGATTTGGCATCAAGTGATCTTGATAAGAGGAGAAGTACTACGGGTTATGTTTTCATATTAGGTGGTACGGCTATCTCCTGGGCTTCTAAATTGCAGAAGATCGTGGCTCAGTCGACTGCGGAAGCAGAATATGTGGCAGTGACAGAGGCAAGTAAAGAGATGGTATGGTTGCAGAACTTCTTGGGTGAACTTGGGAAGACGCGAAGTGGTAATGCTCTCTACAGTGACAGTCAGAGTGCAATTCATTTGGCTAGGAATCCGGCGTTTCATTCTAGGACGAAGCACATTGAGCTGAGGTTTCACTACATCAGGCATCTCTTGGAAAGGAAGATCTTAAGGCTGGAGAAGATATTGGGATCAGAGAACCCGGCTGACATGTTGACCAAGGTGGTAAACCTTGAAAAGTTGAAGCTATGTAAAGCTTCAATTGGGCTTGGAGAATAGGAGAGGAGGAAGGCACTACCATAATCGAGGTGAGCACTAGGACGACACCAATGATGAGTTGAAGACGGATACGGGGCTTGTATATGCGGTTGATCTCTAGGTGGGAGATTGTTGGAGTAGAGATCCTCAAATGAACAAAAAGGAGAAATACCAGGCGGAGGAGCGAGCGGGCGCTCGGGGCATAGCAGGCGGGCGCTTATTTGGACAGAAGGTTGGTCCTTCGGAAAATCAACAACACGCGGGCGCTTGGGGTAGGCCAGGCGGGCGCCTGGTCCGCTGACGGGATTTCGGGACTCCTTCTTTGTTTAGGTTTAGATCTTATTCCAATGCTTATATTTAAGCAATGTTCCGCCCCCAAACTTATTGTAACTCAGATTTAACATATTATAGTGCAAGATCCTGGCTTGGTAGTGCCCCTAGACGTAGTCAAACATATTGACGAACTGGGTAAACAATTTCTGTGTCTTTTCTTGCTTTGATTTCTTGTGCTTTGTTTGTGTGCCTTTATTGTTCTTGTGGGTTTGCTTGGGTAGTGGAGGGCCATATCCACAACACTAATCAGGGTTCAATTTGGTTCAGATGGCTAGCTAATTCTAAGTTGACACTCTTGTAAGTAACCGAAACCAACTCATGTTTCTACGCATAACATAAGTTGAGCCATGAACAGAGAGAATTGGGGTGATACCAGTGTATGAAAAATGGATTCAAGTTCAGAAAAAAAGATACTACCTCCGTCTCAAACGATCTTCATTCTTTTTTCGCTGTTACTACGAAGGAACTTTGAGCAATAATTCTAGGTTGATTTAATTATACTACTGAAAATCTAAAACTTGTCATTGATACACAATCAACAATACTATCAATAACAGTTTTAGATTTTCATTAGGACAATTAAATCAACCTAAAATTATTGCTCAAAATCCCTTCGCGATAACTAAAGAAGCAAGAAGATCATTTTGGGACGGAGGGAGTATGAAAGAGCATGTAGCTTTAATTCACGAAAACTTCTTTATACTGGTGGATGACAATTCAAGACATCACGGCTCATTAGGAAGTCCAAAAGCTTTCACAAGGTCAAATAGCAGACTGGCGTATGCTCTAAAAACAGCACAGAGAGAGTAAGAATCTCAAAACACAAACCCCCCCCCCTCCCCCACCTTCCCACCACCTCGAACCCAGCAAGAAATGAAATAAATTAACAGCAAGACGAAAAAGCAGAGACAATAAACACTAATAATGTAAGGATAGAAAAATGTAGATCTTCTGAATATATGTACAAAATTTTAAAAGCCAAGCCATGCCATTCAGGCCCCAGGGTACTCTGCCTTTGTTTCCCCAATAAGAGAGTCTGAACTTTTCATTTGGTTCACACACCCAAAAAAAGAGCCAAATTTCAAAAAATTTAAGGCTTTGTTGTTGTTGTTGACAATCTTCGTATCATCAAAAGCGTCCATCCCAGTAGCCTCTTTTTTCCAATTTTCTTTGTCTTTCTTGTAACATGATAATCATCTTAATTGCGCAAAAGATAATACTCCATCCGTCCCATTTGAAATTGCAAAATTTTCCATTTTAGGTGTCCCACTTAAAATTACAAAAAGTCTAAAATAGAAATTTTATACTCTCCCTCTATCCCAGTTTAATGTTCTTACTTTCCTTTTTGGTTTGTCCAAGATTAAGGTTGTTAGTTGCTTTATTCCTTAAAAGGCAAATTATGAACGGTGTTTTGTACAATCTTATCCTCATAAAGTTCATATATTACCAAAAAAAAAACCATTGCTCACCTAATTTACATTTCACGCGCTTGCTTTATAAATAGTGTTTTGGACAATTATGTTCCCAATTCCCTACTATTGTTGACCCTATTTTGCTTTGCTTTCTTAATAAGCGTGCAAAGTCAAACTAAGAATCTTAAACAAGGACGGAGGGAGTAATAATTTTTGAATCAATAGGGCCCACTTGGCATACTCACATCAACTAACACACTTGCCATTCCCTTCCCCACTAATAATTCCTATCCCACTATCTATACTCACTGACACCTTAATATTATATACATCTCCTTAACCCCGTGCACGATGTTTTTTTTTTTTTTTTTTGGTAATTTCAAATGGGACAGAGGGAGTATAACTTTAGTGATATTCAAGGAAAACATAGAGAAGCAAAAGTTCTACTCGCACTGTCCTTAAATGGATGTCCACAATTCATTTTAAGAGATATCTGAAAAACTCTATTATTTATACAAATTAATAGCAAAGATTCATATATATATATATATATATATATAATCCTGTAATCCTCTTTCCAAATGTTTAGTTTTGCAAGTATAACGATACTAAGTGAAAACAATTTGGTTAAACAAACATAGAGAAGCAACGTTTATTTCTAAAAAAAGACATTCATTTTGGGACAAAAATTCTTGAAAATGGACGTTCATTCAAGGATATAGGGAGTATATTTAAAAGTTTGACTTGTAAATGCAATTTTTTTTTATTTTTTTTTTTGGGGGGGGGGGGGTGGGTGGGGGGGAGAGAGAGAGAGAGAGAAAGAGAGTAATAGGAGACAGAAACATTAAAAGTTCCGCTAAGGTATGAAACTTACTTGGAATAAAGTTTGTGTAACCACACGTGCAATGGCAGGAAGCCGGACAACTAATAACCACCCAAGTCGGTTTGGGTAATGATCTTGTAAAAGTACTGCACAAGATCTCATCATTTGTACGGGGAAACCAAATGGAGATAGTCCCCCACAGTCCATCAAAACCGTAAGCTGAGGATGCTCCAGATCAATCAAGTTCAGAACTCCATATTCAATCTGGGAAACTGAAGGGTGAAACAGAATAAAATGAATATCCTAACTTACTAATAGTGTGAAAATCACAAGAACAGAAATTGACTAAAGATGACAGAGTATCTGTGGTTAAGCTGTTCAAAGCATATAAATTAAAATAATCACAGGTCAAAAAGTTCAAGAGACATCCAGACAAGGTGGCTATCTACTACTCCCTCCGTCCCGGAATGATGTTCCACTTTTTCAGTTGTCAATATGAATGAACTTCGTGCAATAATTTTAGGTTAATTTAGTTATCCTAATAAAAATTTAAAACTTGATACACCCTTATAAATACTGTCACGAACAAGTTTCAAATTTTCATTATGATAATTAAATTAACCTTATATCATTGCTCAAAGCTCATTCAAATTGACAGCAAAAAAGTGGGAACATCATTCCGGGGCGGAGGGAGTATTTCACAAGGACAATTTCAGAAACCCCGGTGGCGTAGCTCCACCAGTTCTTCGATTGATGTTTCAGAAGTCAGCTACGTACCAATAGATAGTTAGTGCATGTGCAACAGCGCTCTAGAGTGCATGCTAAGTGAAACTTCTTGTAGTTTGTCCAAAAACGTCTCATTTAAAAGGAAAATTCCAATGCCTTACTTTGAGGTTTGTCCATAACCCAGAGCCTCCCTCCTTTTTGGCCAAAACCCAGGGAATCCCTTCTGTCCATTTCCGTCCATATTTTTCCATCTATCGAGGGGTGCTTATGTCATTTGAGTATAAAAAAAACTCCTTCCATGCCAATATGAATGTCTATGTCGTTCTTGACGAAGAACAAAAATGGTCATTCAGATTAGGAATGAGGGTGTTGGAAATTGGAAGCATATTACGAGTTAAAGAGAAATAGAATCAAATATTATAGGTTTGACTTTGTTTGAGGGTTACACTAATTCATTTCCAACTATTCCCTCAATTGACTTCTGGCAAAATATTGAAATTACTACTCCCTCCGTCCCGGTTTAAGGTTCTTAGTTTGACTTTACACGCTTATTTAGAAACCAAGGCAAATTTGAGTCAACAATAGTAGTGTGTGAAGGATATAATTGTCCATTCATAAAGCAAGTGGGTGAAAAGTAGATGGGTGAGTGGTGGTTTTTTTGTAATATATGAACTTTATGAGGACAATATTGTCCAAAACACTATTCATACTTTGCCATTTAAGGAATAAAGCAACTAAGAACCTTAAACTGGGACATACCAAAAAGGAAAGTAAGAACCTTAAACTGGGACGGAGGGAGTATATCGCTCTCAAAAACATTACTTTTCTGAATGTGAAGCCTATAGATGATTCAAAACGTAGTTATTTGTTACCCTTGGAATGATTTTGATAACCAAATTACAATCTTCCCTCTTCTCTCTCTCTCTCTCTCACACACACACACACCCCCAAAACCTACGTTTCTCTTTCTTTATATACACATTTTGTCATGTTTTTGTACTTACTCCTCATGCTACTAGATAATACGGAGTAGTAATCAGCCCAAAACAAACATGTTGGGCCCAGGAAACCAGTTGACACAGATACAATGTTGGTATTCCCTCCCATGTGTTGATTTCTACAATTGGAGTTCTATCATCTATGAAAACATAGTCCTCTATGAATGTTGTTTGTGATCTAAACCTTCCTTTTATATTGAAGTTAGTTTGAAGTTTGTTGATTTGGGTTGGGAGGATTTTCAATATCAGCTCCGACGCATTCACTATCACTACTCCCTTACTAGTTTAATAATTCTAATGAGAACGACCCTTGCCAGCTTGAACTAACACATGAGATCTTTTACATCAGTATGACCCAGTACAGTATGAAGCATTGATAGACCTCCAGGAGTAAGAATGGAAAGGGAGACAAGCCGCTGAAATTATGGCTAGGATCAAGGACCTGTTATGTTGGCTAAAGTTGTTATGCTGAATTACGGGCTTGAAGATTGCTTCAGTTACTTAGTTTTCTTTTCTTTTAAGATTATAAATAAGAGGCAACATGGAAGAGAACATCATCCAGAAAATAGTATTGGAAGTCCATTGACTTGGGAGAGTTCCAGCCTCTAGAATAGCTGGTAGGAGAGTGCCAACCTCTATAATTGTTGGTATTTCATTGTTCTGTAGGAGAGTCGCAGGAGAGTCCTTGTTATTGTTGGTGTTCCTTTTGTTTCGTTGAATAAAATAAGTAAGTCTTTTCTTTACTATTTCAGTAGTATATATTATCTGTGTCTATCAATTGGTATCCAGAGCAGGCCCAGGGGAGATGGAGACCAGGAGCAATACTCAGCGAATTGAGGCGGTTGAGGGAGCTATTGAAGCAGTCAAGGAGGATTTCAATCGGAAATTCGACCTATTGATGCAGGCTATTGAGAATTCCAACCAGAGCAGATCCGCTGCCAAAATGAAGGAGACCACCGCTGACAGTGGAGGGGAAAATTCCAAATCACCAGCGCCTGGGGGACGGAGCGAATTCCGCAACCGAAAATTGGAAATGCCAATTTTTGACGGAACGGATCCAGATGGATGGATATACAGGTCTGAGAGGTATTTTTCTACCAATCAGTTCACAGAAGATGAGAAGTTGGAAGCTGCAATGATTAATTTCGAAGGAGACGCATTAGCTTGGTTTCAGTGGGAGGAACAAAGGATGCCGATTGCAACGTGGGAACACTTGAAAAGGAAACTACTGAAGCACTTTCGGACAGGTCAGGAAGGGACATTGCAGGAACAATGGGCTGCGTTAACACAAGATGATACAATTCAAGAGTATCGAAGGAAATTTATAGCCATGTCTGCCCCACTCAAAGGTATACCTGATGATGTAGTGTTGGGGAAGTTCGTAAATGGGCTCAAGCCTGAAATCAAGGCTGAACTCAGAATTTTAGAGCCTAATACTTTGAATAGGGCCATGGAATTGGCCCAACGAATAGAAGAGAAGAATTGGGTTTTGACCCATGAAAACCCTAAGCCAAAATGCCACCCTCAATCCAACTCTAATTTGCCAATAGAGTATTCTGTTGCCACGAAGGGAACAACCCCGACACCACCTGCTATAAACTCCACCACAACAACCGGTTTTAGAGCTTCGCACGAGCAGGCGACAGCAACAAACAGATCAACCAGCGAAGTGCGACGACTCACTGACTCAGAATTCCAAGAGAAGAAGAACCGTGGTCTCTGCTATAGATGTGATGAGCGTTGGTCTCCTGGGCACCGTTGCAAGAAGAAGGAGATGAGTGTGTTATTGGTTGACGATGAAGCCAACAACGTCGGAGATAGAAAGACATGGATAACCAGCAAAGAGGAGTTGGTAGACCAGGAAGTTGCTGAAATGAACCAAATGATGGAAGTTTCTCTAAATTCAGTTGCAGGTATCCTTACACCCAAGACTTTGAAGTTAAAAGGGAAGATGGGGGCGCAAGACGT
Organism: Campanula takesimana; assembly: GCA_026119855.1. Classification (NCBI taxonomy): domain Eukaryota; kingdom Viridiplantae; phylum Streptophyta; class Magnoliopsida; order Asterales; family Campanulaceae; genus Campanula; species Campanula takesimana. The sequence continues at coordinate 960,456 of JAOWBW010000408.1, read as the reverse complement.
CGTGTTGTTAGTAGATCCAGGAGCTACACATAATTTTATTTCTCAGGGGTTAGTCGAGAAATTACAAATTCCGGTGGCAGAAACGGCAGCATACGGGGTAACGTTGGGTACAGGAAGTTCAGTTCAAGGTTGTGGGGTGTGTCGCGGGGTGTCAATACATCTGCAAGGAGCCGAAATAGTGGAGGATTTACTGCCTTTAGAACTGGGTAGTGCAGACATAATTTTAGGTATTCAGTGGCTGCAAAAACTGGGAACCGTGCAAAAAAACTGGAAAACTCAGATTATGGAATTTCAGGTTGGGGATCAAACAGTGACTCTCAAAGGAGATCCTTCACTTGGTCGTTCACTGGTATCGTTCAATTCATTGATAACGAATATTGCATGGGAAGGCAACCCACCTGTTAGTGTCTGGCCGTACCGCCATCATTATGTACGAAAAGCTGAAGCAGAACAGGTCATCAAAAAATGTTAACCACGGGCGTCATAAGAACAAGCATCAGTCCATTCTTCAGTCCAGTTCTATTGGTGAAAAAGAAGGATGAGTTGTGGCGGCTCTGCATAGATTACAAAGCGCTGAGCAAAGCAACAATTCGAGATAAGAGGTATGTCCAAGCAAGGAGGGTACAGTAGGAGAAAGAGAAGTATTGATCAAGTGGAAGGACATACCTGATTTCAAAGCGACATGGGAGGAATATTCCAGAATGCCAAATCAGTTTCCTTATATTCACCTTGAGGACAAGGTGAAAGTTTGGGCGGGGGGTAATGATAGACCTCCAGGAGTAAGAATGGAAAGGGAGACAAGCCGATGAAATTATGGCTAGGATCAAGGACCTGTTATGTTGGCTAAAGTTGTTATGCTGAATTACGGGCTTGAAGATTGCTTCAGTTACTTGGTTTTCTTTTCTTTTAAGATTATAAATAAGAGGCAACATGGAAGAGAACATCATCCAGAAAATAGTATTGGAAGTCCATTGACTTGGGAGAGTTCCAGCCTCTAGAATAGCTGGTAGGAGAGTGCCAACCTCTATAATTGTTGGTATTTCATTGTTCTGTAGGAGAGTCGCAGGAGAGTCCTTGTTATTGTTGGTGTTCCTTTTGTTTCGTTGAATAAAATAAGTAAGTCTTTTCTTTACTATTTCAGTAGTATATATTATCTGTGTCTATCAAGCATGTAGGAAATTAAAAGTTCAAACAGCTAAAGGAAGTTTCTTAAAACTGAAGACCTGGATGCAGGGTCAAGAATGCACATCCAAGGAGGGTGAACAGCGTGAATTACCAATTTGCTAATTTTATTAACAGTCTTACCCTTGCTATAGGTAACAGCAGTTAGAAGAAGACCAGGTTCCTAGTCTTTCTGATTTAATATTTTTCTATACACTATAATTTATGCCTTAGCTGAAGCCGATTCCATTATCCTAGATAGATATGCATAAATTCAAGTTACAAATAAATATAGCGTACCGACTGCTTTAGCAAAAAGACCTCTGTCTATTGACGTTGAGTTGGAACACGCATGTCCAAGGCGTATGATTAGGCAATGTCGTTCTTTCACATCACGCCCATGCCAAAACACCAAATGTGACCACGCCTCTAGTTCTTGTGGTGAGAAAAGAGTGTATGTCTGCCTCCAACGGATTGTCTTCTTAACAGATGATAATAACCTTGAAAAGTCACCTTCTGAAGCTTCATAAAATCTCCGAAGGTCTTCCTCATTCAGCCTGATAAAACACTAGCATTTTAGTTATTAAAAAAAGGAAGAATAAATATATATTTGGTCTCTCATCCTCGTAAGTTTTATTAGTTTGGTCCTACATCTATAAAATTATTAATGTGGCCCCTCATATTCATTTTTGCAATCAGTTTGGTTCCTCCTGGTGTTTTTTACGTTCAGTTTTTCAAAATGACAAAATACCCTCAGAATGATGATGTACCAAACTTACTGCAAAAATGAAGATGAGGGAATAACTTTTATCCATGTAGGACCAAATTAATATAACTTACAAAGATGGGAGACATAAAATATTTCAAATTCCAAAACTGGCGTTCAAAGCATATTAGAATGATAAATGGAGTAATATTAATTCCATTTTAGGAAAAGACATTTCTTTAATGTTCCAAAAGGATGTATATAGTTTTATTTGTAATAAAAATACTAATTTTGATATTAATAAAGTTTTATCACATTTACTGTTGTCGTCACCACCAAACTATTCATACCATTTTTATTAGTTATTGATGATACTATGTTCTTGTAGCAGAAGGTTGACCCTTCCCTGGACCCCACAAATAGTGTGAGCTCTTGCAGCACCAGGTCTCCTTTTCTTATTGATGCTACTACGGTTTGCCGAAAGGTAATACATCAAGATGAATTAACAAGAACCACCTTTAATATTGCGAAAAAAAATAAATTTGAAATGAAATAAATATATATTTGGTCCCTCGTGTTTGTAATTTTTTTTAGTTCCGTCCTACATCTGTTAAACTTTTTCATCTGGGTTCTCATCTTCATTTTTGCAATCCTTTTTTGTAAAGGTATCATTTAGCAACAAAATTAAACCGATATTAGACGGTAACGCCATGAGGGACCAAACGAATTGCAAAAGTGAAGATGATGAACCAAACGAATACATTTTAAAGATCTAGGACCGAACTAATAAAAAATACAATAATAGGTACTAGTTATGTATTTAATTTGAAGAATCACGTAGGTATCACGTTAAAGCTATTAATATTTACATTTACACTACAGCTGAACATTGGGGTAATGAAGAAAACAAAAGAATCAGACTTAAAACTTGGTATCAATAATAAGAGCTTACTGCCAGTACAAAGGAACTGTCACATGTAAAACTTGGTGGAAAGAAATAAACTATTGAATTGTGCTAATCATGCCTGAATCAGCAAGTTATAAAGCAAAAGTCTTAGGTCACTGTAAGTAGTATCACCTCTCTGGTATGATAATACCCTGCTTATCAAGCTCATTATAGAGATCCTGCAACCACTTCTCAGGTACAAGACTCCTTGGAACTCCATCAAGCAACCTGTAAATAATATATTTGTAGTCATAACATGGAAAAGGATATATAAACAGTAATATCCTGAAGATATGAATGCCTTTAACAAATTACTATGCCAGAAGTGATTGCACAACTGCAATCAGAATCAAAATAGCATAATAACCATAATTTTCTTGCTTCTGTTACAAAATAATATAGTGATACAATTGCAGAGCTGTAACGTAAAGAAAGAAAATCTAAGAACGGGATAAGAAAACAAAGAAAAAAAACTGCAATAGAATATGTGTTCTCAGAAATGTTAGATAAATAGATAAAAAAAAATGAGTCGAGAAAGGAAGAAAGAAATGAAATGGGACTCGGATATTCATTTTCATCTGAAAACAAACTCAATACCGTGTTATACTGTTTTGAGTCCTTTATTTCTGTGTTTTCTTTATTGTTTTCTTTGTTGATTTCTTTTGTTTCATTCTGCATTCTCTGGTTAGGAGCAGCAACTGAAATGTTATAATCTAAGCACAAGCATAATTACATTTGGCTCAAAAGCTTGACTATTCCAAATGGGGAGTATTCTAGAAACTTTCTGCCAGAAGTTTAACTGGCACACTGTTGTTACAAGGCACATAGAAGGTTTGTGATGGTACAACAGGTTTGGTGTGGGATGTTTCTGATTCTTAGTTGTTTTACAAAAACAACCGCCCTTGGCAATCCAAACGCCCATTGATACAAAATAAAACCTGTGTGTTTTTCACAATTTTGAAGCATCTGCTATCAATCCTGCCCTTTTGCCTAACTCCCATAAGGGCCATTCACAAGTTGAATCATTTTGAAGGACACACACAAACACACATTACTAATAAAAAATTACAGCATACTTGATACAGTGCAACGTTGCATTCAAATATTTTGACGTAAACTCTTGGTGATGTTAATTTGAGAAATGGCCATATAACTTTCATTTTAGAATTCAGAAGGAGATTATTCATGCCATTCAAATAGAAATGTAGATATGTTGAATGATCTTCGTACTCCAGATTTCTTAAATATAGATACGTTGAATGAACTTCATACTCCAAATTTTTAAATATTATTTTTTCTTATGGGTATCCCTAATCATGTTTTCTCTTTATCATAATAGTTTGTCCTAATATTTTTCTTTTTTATTAAAAAACGTATTATGCAAACTATATAACTAATATCGTTAATCATATGAGAGTGCATTTAAAATATGTTTTGATATTTAATTATATTAAAAGTATTTTATATATTCCATGCACCGGAAGGGTGCACTGTTAGTTACAAGAACAACAAAGTCTTAATCCCAAAATAATTTGGAGTACGCTAGCATGAATTGTCGTATGGAATTTAATTATTTTTTAGGTTGATTTTTTTAGTTATTGTTTTATTTTAATTTTTGCAATGAGTTTCGTATTTTACTCATAATAATTTGGCCGCAGGGACTATGCATGCCTAGAAAACGTATAACATATGGTTGTCGTAGTGGCAGGGGCCATGGGTGCAACAAAATATAGTTATATGTGTTGATGCAACAAAAATTAGTTGAGTGATTGGTAGTCACATATCAAAATTTATCTCACCTTGACTAAACATGCACTAGCGTATGCTTTCTTTAAGTCAATAAAGAATCACTGAACCCAGCAACTCGAGTAAATTACTATTTCAGTTGCCTAAGGATTTATCCCATACTTGAATTTCTGCAATATTTTAACCAAAGCATAGTGAGCACCTTTCGTTTGGAGGTAACGTCTGAGCAGATGCCTCTGCTTGTAATGTGGTAGATGTTTGTACATCATTGGAACCACTGAATATTCCTTCTGTTGATGCTGATTCGTCTGAGAAAATTGTTGCAATTGAGAGGACCAACATTGGCTTTGACAAAGTCTAGTATGAAGGCAATAGACAGATTATCAGGTTCTATATATAATTTAAACAGTAATATTAAAAAAGGGCAAACGAGTACTATATGCAACATACTTTTGCGATTTGCATCAAATAAAGAAATATACTCCTTAGTGTCTAAAAAATGCAGCGTACTTTTGAATTAGTTTTCAAATGATGCAACCAATTTTTTTCCCACTAACTGTGCTAAAATAATTAACGAAATTTCTAATGGGCGAAATGAGATGTTTAAGTGTTAACAGTATGTTAACGAGAAACTAACTTTATGCAACCTCTATCTTCCCTCTCAAACCCCTCCATCACTACTACTCTCAAAACTGACAACCACCCATGCTTAACTACCACCATTCCACCACCATCATAGTCACCAACACCAAATCAAAATCGGAGGTTTTTTCACCATATCCTGAATCAAGAAAACCTAACTAGGACAATACAACAAAAAACATTGGACGACGACAATCAGACTATGATTTTACACCGCCCTCACCACTATCGCCACCACCGCCCATCAATACCGCCAATAATATCACTATCACTGCCACCACAATCAAAATTACCCAAAAAAAAGTTATCAACCAAGAGTGACACCAAACCACCCAAAAAAAAAATAGGCGCAGGGGAATTTGAATTTGAATTTTTAATTGGATATGTACAACATGCCATTTTGATTCCTTCCAAGCTTCCTCCACAATCTGGGTAAAAAAAATCACAGGTATAAATTTTTGACTCCTCTCCTCTCCAAACCCAACCCACCCCCTACCTCCTCCCCCTCTCTGATCTATATATATTAAGAGCAAAAGCTCAATTCACAAAACATCCACGAGTTATTTAATAAAATAATCGACAGATAAAATTTTGATTTACACAACACATCAAACTCACTTCAATTTAACCCCAAAAAATAAATCAGATAACTTCAATGGTCAGATCTAGAAGGCAATGGCCGCTGCTGAGAAGTGATGAGAAGGGGCGGCGGAAGTTAGAAGAGAGGAGGGGGAGGAAGGAAGAAGGGGTGAATAGTGAGTGAAATTTGTGGCAGAAATTGGTGAGCCCAAACTGATGAGAAGATTGATTTTGATTAGGGGGTTGGAAAGCGGAGAAAATCAGGCGACCTTAGGGTTACCTCCGCTGATGACGGCGGCGAAGAGGCGACAGAAAGTGGCTACAACTTGTGTCGGGGTAGGGTTGGGTGGGGTTGTGGATGGTGGTGCATTGAAAATATGGAAGTGTGGGTGGTTGCTACCGAAAGGGGAACACATGAGGTGAAGAAAATGATCATTTTTTGAAAGGGGGATATAAAGGAGTTACAAGTTTAGGGGAATGGGATAAAAACATTTACACTCTTTAAATATTTAATGGGTGTTAATTCTGTCATCAAACAATTAACTATCGTTAACGTCATCCATTTTTTATTTTGAAAATTGCATTATTTGAAAAATGTATGTAAAAGTATGTTGCATTTTTTAGACACTAGAGAGTACATTGTTTTATTTGATAGAAAAGGGTAAAGTACGTTACCTTAAAGAATAATTTTCCTGTAAAAACAAAGCAAGCCAAAAGGATAGGCATGAAGAACTTAGTTACATTAGGACAAAATTTTCTTTATGGCAATTTCCATACCACATTAGAGGCATCTTGTGTTTTTGATCAACAAAAAGTACACCCACAATTACGGAGTTGTGCCTCCATCTCACACAAGTAGAAATAAAAGGTTACTAAAATGCTGTTTCTCATTCAGTTTGTGATATATTTGGGAACGGCCCAAAGGTAGACACTATCACACAATCAAGTGCAGAGGACTGTATAACCCATACCTATCATACCATTTGAACCAAAATGATGCAACATCCTAGAGCCTTGTGGATACCAACCCTTTTGAATGCATGGTCACCTGAATCATATTTGGCTAAAAATCTTAAGCTATTTTACATGTGCCCTAGAGCATTACTACTACTCCATTTCTAATCTAACTTGATACATGAATGCTGACAATCTCTAGTTCATGGTTTAAGGCTCCATTTCTAATTTAACTTGATACATGAATGCTGACAATCTCTAGTTCATGGTTTGGCTCCACACTTTTCTACACAACCAAGAGAGAGTAAGATTGTTTTATATTCATCTTTTTGCAGACCTTATGCCATATGTCAAACTTACTCACCCACAAAATACAAAATTTCTACAACGATTTTGACTCCTGCCTCAGTCTGCAAGTACAAACCACTCATAATATTGCACTTTAAGAGCACCATCTTGATGGGAGCCTTCCAACTTTTGCAGGAAAGAAGCAAGCTCAATACACAGTGTACCTTCCCAACGCAAAATGTATGCTTAGAACCTAAGTTCAATTGAAAGCTAGAGGCAGACGTTTAGCCTCATCAAACATCTAATCCGGTGTGATTAGTTATCTCATGCAAATAAACAAAAAGCTTTACTGTGCCCTACTCTTCAAATAGAATTGAATCCTTGTCAGCTAGGTAAGTCATCTACAATGAGAACTGGATTATCATGCTTGTAATTACATTTTACCATGAATATTTATCCATGTTTTAGCGTTCCCATATTATGCCGGGATGAAAATGACAACCACTTCCTCACGTTTTGTAGTTTAAAAGCTAACAATAATAAAAAGAAAAACCAGATACAACAGAATCCCACTCGTACCAGTATGTAGTATTGAATATTAAATGAAAAACTATTTAATGCACTAGATATGGAATACGCACAAATGTAAATCCAACCTGCATGTTTTTTGCCAGCCCCTTGAAGGGAGCCCATCTCTGGATCCACTTAAAAGGTGGATAGTTAAGGAGCTGCAATGCCTGAAGACCCCGCCAGATAAAAGGACACTTTGCGTTTGAGAACCTCCGGACAATTTCTAGTGCTGCAGTCGTTAGCAGAAAGACTGCCGCATCGCCAACAGCACCACTAACAACCCCACCTTGTTTCATTGAAGAGAAACATTTTTTAGCCTTCTGCGTGAAGACCTTTGTGGATAAACGAATTATACAACCCCCAGACAGCTTTCCACTTCCACTAGTACTAACTCGTGCCTCTAACCCCTTATTTGAACCCGATACACGTACTGAGTCTCCCTTCATATTTGACTAAACAATCCTCAATATCATATTCTCAATCACCAACAAACTTGATGTTCTATGGTACCGAATACATCACCAATGACATTTGCAAATTTATCGAGAATAACTGCTCATGTCCTGAGAAAGATAAACACAACACAGGACAATCTACGAATCAGAAACCACAATAATCTCCCTGAATAAAGGAAAATACGCCAAGAACCTGAAACAAAGCTCAATCATCAAATAGCAATGCCATGTTTCATGCATAATTTAAGTATTTATATATCACACGGCATAGGTCCACTATTAGAAACTGCTAGCCTATTTCAAAATTCTTCAAGCAAAATGGGCAGATAATGCTAGACTCCCGCCAGGATATGTATTGGTTACATCGTCATCAAGAGGCTCACAGCTAAGTAACTTGAAGCAAAACAATAATCACACTTTGACATTTCAATTGTGAGTCAAAGTTTGAACTATTATTTCCCGGATATATATCATTATGAATGTTGTTGTACATGTACTCCATCCGTCCCAAAATAAATGTCGTACTTCTAAATTAGGAAAAATTCTTAGGCCATTTTTACCATCGTAAATGCAATGAACAAAAGTGTAGAGCACATTTCTTAGAAATATTGACAAGTCAACTGCTAAGTTTATTTTGGGACCGATGGAGTATATAGTGACCTTCATACTTATGCATTCAATAATTAAAAAATTAAAAAAATTGAACAAGCTTCATTCCAATTCCAACAAACTCCTTAGGTTAGTCAATTTCAAGGCATTTAATTGAAACAGGTCAAAATATCCGCCTCGAAGTCAATCAACAGCAAACTATCAACAACGAAGAATCAGAATGAACAATTAACCTTAATTTTTGTGAGTCAAAAGGTATCATATCAAAATCAAAGGCTAATATAGAAATATTTACAAAATCATAGCAAGGATTAAAAAAAAATGTGTTGACTGCTATTTCGTTAATTTAAGAGAATTACGAATTAACGATCAACATCAAGCGCGCGGGATGAAATTTCGGGAATTATATTATAGATGATAAAAGGAGAATACCTTAATGATTTGAGAGAAGGCGCTGTAAAGAGGTCGAAGGTAATGTCGGGGGTATGAAAAGGACTGGTATGGAGGAAAGGGAAGAGGAGGGCTTGGGCTGTACGAAAAGAAAAATGATTGTAGAGAGATAGGGACGGAAGGACTAACAGGAGGGATGGTGAGGCACGTGACTTTCTTTAACCCGCGTTTGTTTATTTTCTGACAAAGATATTTAGCCCAATCTTTAGGGTTAAATATTGAGATTAGACTCTCTAATAATTATTTTTATCAGAGTGCTTAAAGCAAAATGCTATTCGAAGAAGTGACAAAGACTTGTGTGAGACACGTGAGACGGATCTCGTTACAGAGAGAGTAAATGGCTTGTTGCTCTATGGGCGGGCGGGGCAAACTCGTTTCTTCTCTCGAGATCCGTTTTACGTGTGTGAGATTGTCTCACACAAAACTTCTCATTCGATGAGAGGTTTTATTTGAATGCGAAATAAAATCAGTGTCTAAATTTTGTTTGAAAAGGAATTAAACCGCTTGAAATTGTATGAAAGATACTCCCTCCGTTTTAGCTTAAGGTTTTTACTTTCCTTTTTAGTATGTCACAGTTTAAGGTTCTTAGTTACTTTATTCCTTAGATGGCAAATGAGGAATAGTGTTTTGGACATCATTATCCTCATAAAGTTCATACTCCCACCGTCTCATTTTAAACTTAAAAAAAAATTGGGTTCAAGAATTAAGAAAAAAATGATGTGTTATGAGTGTAGATGGTTTGGTAGGAGAGAGAAAGTGGGTAGGAAATAGTTAGTGGGTTATTGTTGTGAGTATGACATGTGGGACCCACAAATAAAGAAGTATAAAAATTTTTCTTTTTTGGGTTTTGAAGTTTAAAATGGAACAACCAAAATGTAAATTTTTAAAGTTTAAAATGGACGGAGGGAGTATATAAAAAAAAAAAAAAAATTACCCATCGAATTTTCACCCACTTGCGTTATGAAAGGACAATTATATCCTCCACACACTGCTTTCTTGACTCAAATTTGACTTTGGTTTCTTAATAAATGTGTAAAGTCAAACTAAAAACCTTAAATTTAATAAAGGTGTAAAGTCAAACTAATAACCTTAGACCGGACTTAGACCGGACGGATGGAGTAGATAAAATTAACATGGATTAAAAGTACACGGTCTCCTACTAAAAATATGAAAATATTTTTCTCAAAAGGAAAAATATGAAAATATTAAATTGTACTCTTTTGCGAAGAAGTTACATTTGAAATTAAAAAAATAGTGGGCGTATTAATCAAAAAGGTGGGTGTGTATATCCCACACTTTCTCGAATTGGAAATGGAAGGTAATAATGGTACAACGTGTATTTTTTGAGTTAGTCTCATGTAAAACGCGTGTTTCCTAGTGATTAGGAAAAATGTGTTTTTCATAATCATCTAGCGTTCATCAACACGCTCGATGGACCTTCATAACACATTAACTGGTCATCCAAAGCCCTATCACTGATTATATATTAACACATCAACTGCTCCTCAATTTTTTTCTCAGAAAAAAACTTTCCGGTTATCACTTTCAAAAGTTCTGGCATCAGTCTCAAAGTTCTGGATATCACTCTCAAATGTTATTTTCAGTTTTTTTTCTCACTGGAAATGCTTCATAAATTATATCCAGAAGACTATAATATCTATATGTAGAACCTCTTGAGCTTGATATCCAGAAAGTTTATTGGTCATAACCGTCTTCAAATGTCCCAATCATATCCAAAAGGCTTGTTATTGATATCCAGAACCGATGAAAAGTTCCGATCATTTACAAAAATGCCACCGAGCGTACTTTAAATAAGTTTCACATATTTTCAAAAATACCACCGAAAACACGTTTTTCTTGAAACTTATGTAAAACGCTTTTTTACCCAAGATTTTTTTTTTTTTTTACAGGGGTTAATGATATGTTTGGTTCATTCAAGGTAGTAGTCAATAGTCATTAAATTTGAAATTGTGTAAACTGATATATTTTTTTTAAAGTTTAAATTGCTTTCTCATTTTTAGTTTTTTTAAATTTACTTGCCATTTACTTTTTCTATGAGAAAGTGTCAGATGGTCTCATTCATACATGAGACGAATCTCGATGAGAAAAAAAATAGACTTGCCTTGCCATGGTCGCTCATAAGGGAACAAATCATTTACTCTCACGTGTAAGATTGTCTTACACAAATTTTTGAATTGACCGATACTGTCGTTTATTTATTCATTTTTAAGTTCTTATGCTCAACTGTTACAGTTTGAAAGTATTGTACAAGAAGAACCAAAATTAGACAAATGCTTGATAGGGCTTGCCATAGTTAGTCGCATCTTAACATGGCAATGAATAAATAAATAAAATCAGTAATGGAAAAAAATCAAACATTCCGTACAATTAATCAAACAAATAATTTACACACACACACACACACACAACAGCTCTCCTCGTGACACTACACTACCAGTACCAACGCGACACGAAAACATCAGCCGGGCCCTACCACCGCATCAGCTCCGGATTGTAGAGAATCTGTACCCCTCTCTCACACTCACTACAGATGAAAACGAGAGCCGTTGATTATGAAACAAACGACTCTAAACCCAGAAAGCAAAGAGGAGAGCATCAGAAACACGAATCCGGCGTACCCCAATGCTACCGATATGTCCGATTGAACGCAGAACCCGTTTCTACCCGTACACGTGTCCATCCCTCTCAATGCCCTCGCCAATTCCGTCCCCGTCGACACAGCCGATAGCAACATGTACGCAAACACCTGCGACAACGACACCGTTTTGAAGATGATCAAATTAGGGTCCAGTTTCCCCCAAATTACAAGAATGAGATTGAGGCGCCCAATTTTGAATTTTGGTACGAAAACAAATACTGAAATTTGAAAAAATTGAAGGTGCAAATAGACCTGATCATGGCCGAAATCGAACCAGACTTGGCAGAATTCGGGAAAAATGGTAGCTCCTTGTGAAATTTCCCAAACGGAAGCTCCCATTTCGAAGAGTGAGTACAAAGCGACAATTACATTAGCAGCAACAACAAATCTGTAACGCAAAGATGAGAAAATTAACAAACACTAAGCTCGGATTCCGAAAAGCAAATGGAAACTTACTTACCGAAAGGCGCCGAAGTCGTACCAGTGAAGGGAATTGGAGTGACGATAGTTGGTGAGCATGAAAATGGCAGCGGAGAGAGAGAAACAGAAAGCCCCGAAGCGGAAAGCTAAAATGAGGGAATTGAAACGGCGGAGCTTGCGTTGGGAGACGGTGGAGTGAAAGTGAGGATGAGGGTGGTGGGAGTGGATGCGAGGTCGAGGAGAGGGGGTCTCAACGCCGCCGCCGCCGCCGTTTCCATGTGAATGAGGGGACAACATATCTCAGAGAGAAAAGGAAGAAATCATGGGGGTTCAATTGATGATGATTGAAGAAGCAATTATTTATTTATATATTGTGAATTAAATGGGGGATAGGGATAGGGATAGGGATAGGGATTGTATTAGGTCACGGGAGAAAACATGAGTTCCATGAGAGGAGGGGAGAAATGGAGATCAAGTGGGTAGTTTTAATGGAAAGAGAGAAGGAAAAGGAATGGGAAAGGGGAAGGTGGGAAAAGAAGAAAGTGAGGGAATAAAAGGGGGGTTAGAGCAGGGAGACAGGATTGGGAGGAGGCAGGAAGAGTGTGGGAGAAGGACAGAGATCGAGGGTTTTCCTTTTTTAAAAATCCACTTTTTTTTTTTTCCTTTGCTTTTCCTACCTTTACATTCCTTTTCCTTTACATATCTTTTGGTTTGTAATTTAGTTATATGAGTTTGTCGTCATGTTTCAATTGATTATCCAATTTGTGTTTGCTACAATTTGGTTGATGTATACTCCTTCCGTCCCAGCACAAGTAGGACTAGAGGGGTTTCACACTAATTAAGACAAACCAGTTAATGTGTGGTATAAAATGAAAAGAGAGAATGAGTAGAGTAAATAGTTGTGTTAGTTGGATAAATTGAGTGGTGGAAAATGGAGAGAGAATGAGTGGGATAAATAGTAATGTTTGTTGTATAAATTGAGTGGTGGAAAATGAAGAGAGATAATGATTGGGGTTGAAACATTTCCATTTTTGGTAGTCTCACTTTTAGTGGGACGGCCTAAAAAGGAAAGAAGTCTCACTTGTGGTGGGACGGATGGAGTATGTCTTTTTGTTGCAATCAGGTGTATTTTTTGTTAGCCCGTCAAAAATCTAACGAGAATGGATGAAAAACGCAACAAGCTTCTTTCGAAATTGCATTGATTACCCCTACAGTTCTCACTTCACCCCCAAATAAACTAATATCAAAATAATAAAAGGGCAAAACCAATAATATCCAAATTATAAAGGGCTAATTCTTAAACTTGTAGATTCTGGTGAGTTTCAAACCCTAATCCTTCTCTCTGTTCCCACTCATGAACAACTCTCCCACTTACCCCTCTACCTCTTCTCTTTGCGCCTCCACCTCGACACCAACTCCGGCTATCTACTCTCATCCCCATTAAACCATTTTGGCGACCTAACCTCGCTGAATTATTGTTCGACATGGTTGCCATGAACAAGGCCACACCCTCCGTTATATTTTAAAGCGAATCCATTTATCCCTCTCGTCCTTCAACGTCGACGATAGATTAAAAGTTCCGAAGAATCCATTGTATTCCGCTGAGTCTTCCCCACCTCCATACCCCCTCTCATTTTCATGAATGATTTGGGATTATTTTTAATTTTTGTGTTTGATTTTGATATTTTGCTTGGTTTATTCAGATTTGACAGAGTTGATGCCATATCTGGGTTTGAATTTGAATTTCAAATTTTGAGTCCTGGGTAATTTGATTTCAGATTTTGAGTTCTAAGTAATTCGATTTTTGTATGATTAAAGTTTCGGGCATTTCAATTTTATTTTGAAGAAGTTTTCTCCCCCAGTTTCTTGAATTTCTATGTTCTAATTTTATTTCAAACTCCCTCTATGAATCGGCTCTAGTGTCTGTCTGGGTGAACCGTTGGTGTGCAACAAAATTTCCCTTATTGTATGTGTGTTGTTTTTATGTATGTTAGTGGTTTTAGTGAGGTTACTGTGGTGGGTTAACTGTTATTGGTGGCAGTGGTGAAATGGTGGTAGCATGGTAGTGAGTTAACTGATTTTGGTGGCAGTTAACAATGGAATGACGGTTTCACTGGTCTTCTAGTGGTGGTTTCGGTGGTGGTATTGTTGTGGCAAGGACGATTTCGATGGCAGTGCTAGTGTTATGGCAGGTATACTGGTGTAGGGTTTAATAGTAGTGTTCCTGGTGTTAATAGAAGGGTTGGTGGTGGCTGCAACCATGGGAATATGATGGAGATTGTGGATGGTGGATGAATAGTGATGCCATGTTTATCAAATTATGTTAGTTTCTTAATATTTGTTAAGAGTAAGGGGGTGTAATGAATAATTTAAACTGTAGGGATGATCATTGCAATTTTGAAAGAAGTTACTTGTGTTTTTTATCCATTTTCGTTAAGTTTTTTACGGGCTAACAAAAAATACACCTAATTGCAACAAAAAAACAAATTCAGAGACCAAATTGTAACAAACACAAATTGAGTAACCAATTGAAACATGATGACAAACTCAGGTAACTAAATTGCAATTTGCCAAAAACCAAAAAAAAAAAAAAAAAAAAAAAAAACAACACAAACAAACAAAAAACCCCAAGAGATTGAAGGTGTTGATGGATAGTTTAGCTTAGGTCGTAAAAATAAAAAAATAAAAAAATGACAGAACTGAGAACTAAATTTGATGCAACATAAGTTTACTCCAACTCGCTGCAACAACGGGCATGATTTCATACATTGTCATATATTTTAGCTCGACAGATTGAGATGTTTTTAAACTCGATGAACTCACAATTTGTCTAATCGATCTCAGCCACACCCATGGACGTGGTACAATGAAAACCTAAAAAGTCATAATAAAATACAATGAAAACCTAAAAAGTCATAAAATACAATTAGATCTAAAGTCACGTAACACTTGACTTTGTAACACATTGATGAGGGGGTTACATTAATATTAGCTTGGTACAAATTTAAAAGGCTTATAAGTATGTAGCTTGAAAATGTACAATTTTGTAACACATGATTTCTTATTATTTTTTTAACATGCCTTAAATTAAAAATGAACATTCATTTATAGGCAGAACGAGTAGTATTAGAGTGAAAATATTGAATTGTAGAGTGTGATTAGTATTTTGTGGTAATTGAAAAAACAGGGAGGGAAGGGAGTTCGAATTTCAATCTCCCTAGAAGAAATGATTAGTATAGTTGAACATAATCCAAAATGGTCCAAGTTTTCAACGGTTGGTCCCATTGTTAGTTGCATGATTAAACCTTACGGATTATTCTAGGGAATTAATAATTTAATTAATTTGTCAAGAAAAATGGATTACTCTATGTATATAGAAATGTAGCAATGAGAATGTCACAACCTCAATAGTCAAAACAACAACAACAACATTACCCCAGTGCCGCAAAGGCTCCCACCTATGGTGGGGTAAGGGGGGTCGGATGTACGCAGCCTTGCCCCTGTATTAATGCACAGAGAGGCTGTTTCCAGATGACCCATGATGAAAATTGCGTCGAAAATTGCATGGACTGACTGCTGCTTCATCACAAAGAAGCGCAGACAGTTTAGTGACCCATTTTGCTTTATTTCATCATATTCCCAAGCCAAAAAATAGTGAGTCTTTGGCTCCATCGGAAATGATGGAAAAACCTCAATAGTCAAAACAATAAAAAAAAAAAAAAATAGGAAATAGCACTGCACTTTCAATTGACAAAACAAAGGAAATGTAGCCAACTCAAATCTCACAGCCATTTTTCAAAACACAAATTGAGATTTAATCTTGTAGCACACCTAACCAAGTTTTAACATCAGCCTAAAATGCATCAAATATTCAACAACTGCCACTGGTCCCAATGTTGGTTGCATGATTAAACTGGGGGGATTAAATTACTCAAGTACTATTAGTCAATTTTCCCACTCACAATAGTATACTATCAACACCTTTTTTCACTCACAATACTTTTAAATAAATATATATGCTCGCTCATTAATTCCCGTGTTCAACAGTAAGTATACAAATTGAACTGGGCTGAGGGAGTAATAACATGCTGTATGAAAATATGCCCATATTCGATACCAAGATGTTTTCAAGTACAAAATTCATTCAATAGCATGGAATGGAAATACAATTATTTCACAGCAAATGAGCACTAAACAACGGGAAATTTTGAAACAATGGATGAGCCCATATAAGTGGTCCAGCAATCTACGCAAATGATACCCACCCCCTCCCCAACACACACACAGAGTAGCAAGCTTGCATGTACGCAAGTGCCCAAGGGGGAGATGGGCAAGAAAATATTCGTGCTAAGAGCTATCTTTATCCCCAACACGAAATGAATTTAATATAGCTAAAGCATACCAGGCAGCTCTGTGGTGTCAAGTCCGATGACAAAATTGCCCAATGTCAACCATCTCTATTCACTTGACCTTTCGTGGGAGGAGTTGCCCATTGCTAAAGCATAACTGCAGGAGACTCTGTTTGTTAAGCCATAATAAATATTGTTCCCAGAATTACTGAAACACTAAGAGGGGAAAACCATGTAGGCGTAATGTAACAAACAAATAAGCATAAATTAAGACATCGAATTTCATCATCTCAACAAAAAAGAAACCAAGTTTCCAGAGGAAAAAAACTGACAAGAAAAGAATTAACTTGACTTCTTTCATGGAGAAATATCTTTAACTCAAGTTTAACAAGTCAGTCTCAAAACAACCAAAAGAAAAGAACAACAAGCATAGGGCAACAGATATAGAATAAAAACATTAATGGTAATTCTACAGAGTGAAACAAATAGCCAATGGGCAGCTAGATCCTCACACTCGGTGCAATATGCTTTTCTTTGGCATACGAGACTTGAGCTCAAACCAGTGGCCTTCTACATCAGCTCTTGTGATTTTCTCACACATCGACCAACTTTCTTCCTGAAGTCATCTCTCCTTTCTCTCCATTCTTTCTGCAACAAGGAAACAGTTTTCTATGAGAAGATTACCAGAAACATATAGAGTAGTCTTAGTCAAAAATCTCAAAAGATTCCATAAGTTCCACCACCAGATCACAAAGAAACCATACAAAATAATCCTCCGTACCTAGATAATGACCTTTTTTTTCCTAAAATGAAAAACCTTTTTCATCCCAAAATGTGTCCCTAAACGATTTTTTACACCTTTTTTTTTCTTTTTTTTTTTTGCATATTTCATTTTATACTAGCAAAACCAAAAGTTTGAAAGTGGATTTTATTAACTTTACTATTAAAAGACAACATTTCAGAGTGACCCTTAAATAAAAGTTAGTTAGTCATCTTAGGGAGTAGTATCATTCTTTATAAAAGTGAAAATCAGACACCGCTTCAACCTGCTCTACAATGCATCCACATAAAATATAAGGAAAAGGAGGAGAGCAACTTTCCTGAGCCACTTTGATTACTAATTTTTGTATATGGATAAAAATTTATGCTCCTTTATTGGTGATTTAATCTCAAGGCCATCTAAAGTAATAAAACCTTAAAAAGAAGAAACTGAAAAAGCTAGCCAACTTTTGATGCATCTATTAGCAGGCACAGGGACTTTTCTAAGATAATACGTGAATACCTAGCCCTTGGCATGATGTCCATTTTGTTTTGCTGAACCGTTTGAGAATCTAGAGTTTCTGTTAAGAGCATTTCTCCAAGGTTTTGTAAGATAAATGAGCAGGTACTCTTCTTCAAAAAGGTTGAAGTGTAATACTCGTAGAAGATATTTTCTAATGAGGATGACTTAGGCCCTGTCTGGTACCACGTTTTGGCTTAAAACGGTACTCAAAACGGGCCGTTTCTTCCAATTAAGCGTATCAAATGTCCGTTTAGTTCCGCTACTTCTTAAAACGGATCCTCCGTTGAAACGCTCTAAATTGTAGCGTCTTCCGAAACGGCAATAATAGAACGCAACAAACAAACGATGTGGACAAAAATTAACCTTTTAATTTTGGGAAGAAGTGGAGTTTCAGATTTGAACAATTTGAGCCAATGGAGAGAACAAGAAGGAGGACGGTTGTATGGTTATGTAATAGAAGGTTAGAACAATCTTTTAACTTACCTGGATGAAGAGGAGACTCATTATGGCAGAAATCTCATGGTCATCGCTATAATGGTGGGTTACAGAGTGATTATAATAAGAGAGCAACATTGGAAGGAAGGGAGAAAAAACAAATTTGGAAGCTGAACAAAGAGAAACAAGAAAAAGAAGTAGAAGAATATCACAGTTCAAGCATCAAATAACATACCTATAAATCCATCGTATGAAAGAAACGAAAAGTATGAAGTTTCAAATGGAATTAGAAAGAATGGCTGGAGAAAGAAGAAAAGAGGATTAGGAAAGTGATACAGGTGAGACAAAAACTTGCGTAAGACGGTCTTACACGTGAGACGGGTCTCGTTGAGAGAGTAAATGGTTTGCCCCCTATGGGCGGGGCTGGGCAAGCCCATTTCCCCTCTCGTCGAGATCCGTCTTGTGTATGAGACCGTCTCACACAAGACTTCCTCTACCTCTAGAGTAGAAGGGGAGGGGCATGGGGAATTAAAAAATGGGGATGACTGTATAGTGACGGTAAAGAGAGAAAGAAAGAGGAGATGTGAGGACAGGAGAATTTTAGTTTTTTTATTTTTTTGTTTACACAAGTGCTTAACAATTGAATAGCTAAATTAAAAAATTACAAATATTTAGAATCTAAATAAACATCTGTTCTGAAAAGATGCCCAATGCTCAGTTTTAAAACAGTTTGTTCATTCTTTCAAAAATAAAAATAAAAAAAAATAGTTTGTCCTTTGAAGTAAGATTACCATTAAAATATATACTTCCTAACAAAATATGTTTAGTATAAACTACATCATGTCCTTTATAAAAGGTTAAAAATGTCATCATAAACAAATAATTAGTTTTCAAATGAGCGTTTTGAATTGACGCACCACACGTATTTAAGGAAAGTGCTCGGTTTCATATAGCCCCGCTTTACAAAGTACTCCGTTTTTTAAAACTCTTTGTTTTTGAAATGGTGCACCAGACGACGCCTTAGCCTAAACAGTAAACATTTCCTTACCACGTTTCTAGAGCTTCCTCAGACTTCAAACCAGGGCAGTAAATTTTCAGACAGGCTGTGGAGCCGTCAGCCATCAGATGAATCATGTACATAGTCTTTTACTTGGTATTTCAGCTTTGATTTGCTAATGCTTCATGATAATTGATATGGTATTCCATGTGCATTTGCATTAAATGGCATGCACACCTTTTGGTAGTTCCCCAATTGATTGTGACATAGATCCACACAGAAGAATTTTAAGAGAAAACAAAATAACAAAAAGCCCACTGCAAATAAATAATGGAAGGCTATGAGACGTATATAAACCTACTGACAATAACCTCTGTGATATCTAGCACTCCAAAAGAAACAAGGATTATCATTTGAACGAAGAGAATAGGTATTACCGCAGCTTCGACATTTGCTGGAGATTCATCATTAGGACTGGAAAGCATAGATATAATGCTCAAGACTATACTCTCCACCTGAAAATACAATGAGCTTTCAATCAGTTGGGACAATGTAGGTACAATTGGGTATAAGTATGTGAAAATGCACAAGAGATAATCTACTCGTATCAAAATTAAGACAGTGTTGAAACCTACAAGAAGCACAGCTCCACAACCAATATACATGATGACACACCAACAACAGCCCATATCAACTACTCACACTGTCCCGAAGTGATCTTCTCCCTCCGTTTCATGAGAACTGAGACTTATTTCCCTTTTCGTCCGTTTCACCTCAATTGAGACTGCCCAAAATGGCAAACTTTTTAATATTTTATATTCACCCAACCCCACCACTCATTCTCTCTCTTCATTCTCCACCACTCATTTTATTCAACCAACACTACTATTTACCCCACTAATTCTCTCTCTTCATTTTCTACCACACATTTTCCTTATTTTATTAGTATTCCTTAGTTCTTGAGCCATTTCCTTTAGTCTCAGTTCTCATGAAACGGAGGGAGTACTCATTTGCCATTTTTCATTGTCCCAAAAAGTTCTTCCCATTTTTACAATTTGGGCTTAAATGTAAATAAACACAACATGGTTAGTGAAGCGAGTGTTCATATCCTTAGGAAGTTTGAATAGTCAAATGGGAAGATCATTTTGGGATGGGGGGGAGTACAATACAAACATGAAAGACCAATAAACAGCCCATATGAACTACAGAAATAAAAGAGGCACGATCACAGCGGAATACTTCGACCATATATCCACCTTCGTTTTTCAATTAAAAAAAAAACTATAAACTAAGATAACCGTCAACTAAGGTCCCACCACATGAAATTGTATCATCAATAGTATGATTACACGATAATAGCATCCATGATCCTAACTTTGCTAACAACAACAAAGTAAACCTTTTAATACTCTATCTCTTTCAGAAAAGGGGGGAGAAGCAAAGAAAGACCACCAAGGATGAGATGATCAGATGTTTCTAATCTTTCTGCACACTTACATAAGTACTTTCGTAACAGAATTGAAGACGCCAAATAATAAGAAAAAGACGTGTTGATATATTATAAGAGAAAGTGGAATTCTGTTGCAGAAACTGGTGAACATTGGTGTCAATTGAATACCAAAGTATAACTAGCAAATTTAACCTAAGATACTGACCCAATGAAAAAAGGACAGGGGAACTATGTAGTAGTCGTTAACTGTTAAGAACAATAGGCTTTTTCCTTTCTAAAAAATCTCAAAACCTTCATTTTCGTCTTTAGAATAGGAAATCGACTTCAATATGATATGGTCTTCCCGATCGTTGCTTTCTCTCTCGCATTAGGCCAAAAAAGCGACGCCCGAGCTTTGCCTGTAGCACCTCGCATCGCCTAAACTTTGGGAGGCGAGGGATGGCGAGGGGGGTGGTCGCCTTTGATAACTATGTTTTCCTCTCCCCTAGAAGAGAAAACCAGAAAAATTTGAAAAATATACTAAATGATATTATTGTGCACACATTATATTTAAGAAAACAAATCCCCAGCCACGTTGCCACCCAAGATCAGAAAAAGCTTCACGTCAAGATAGTATCACTTTTTCACACATATTTTCCTATGCATCCCATTGAACAAGATTCAATTAATTTTTCTTTGAAGCAGCATGCTCTGCCTATTTAGAACAGCATGCAGCACCTACTCCTATCAAGCTAAGAGGTCAGACAAAATGTAGGTTTCAAGTCACTGATATCAATTTTCCACATGGCTCAACCGTGCAGCCACTATGGCTGACAAACTAAGTACTTGAAGAGACATGATTTCATCTCTCTCTCTCTCTGTGTGTGTGTGTGAGAGAGAGAGAGAGAGTGAGAGAGAGAGAAAGTGAAGTTCAAATCAATTAACTTAAGTCAACTACAGACAGCAAATATACAAGTAAAAAAAGAAGTGCCTTCTTAATGGCATACCGTATGGACCGGTGTCCAGCGTTCACTTGCAAGCTCATAGCCATTTGGATCGTCACCGGGTGGGTGAAGAATTGAAATGCAAACCTTCCCATCAGGATAAACTGTTACACATATAAGAATCCAAGGAAATAAGTTTCCATGTTAGATGAAAATAAATACTCCCTCCGTCCCAAAATGATCTTCCTATTTGCCATTTCTCATTGTCCCAAAAAGTTCTTCACATTTCTACAAATTAGGCTTAAAAGTGCATAAACAATACTACATGGCTAGTGAATCAAGGGTTCATATCCTTAAAAAGATTGAATGGTCAAACGTGAAGATCATTTGGGACGGAGGGAGTATTCGGGTAAACTAATACACTACGATTCTACATAAATGAACTTCCATATTACAGGAATCAATGGAATAGGATGGGAAGAGGAGAGGAAGAAGTAAATTATACGAATCCGATACAATGCACTTACCATTAGGATGCCAGACCTCTGAGGTAAATCTCACTGTCGGAGGGCTGTTTGGATAATTTTGAGGGAAAGTCATGATGGCATTAAAGAAACCTCCATCACTGAAACATCAGAAGAGATCAATGAATCAAAAACAAGTTTTTTTTAAGGATTTTAAGTTTGCCAACAAGGATACAGTTTGCCCCACACCAATCATTCTGGATTCTATATTACAGAAAAAAAGTGAAAAGGCGAAATGAGTATTCTTGAGGAAAACAAGTGAACTAATCACCATCTCGAATACAACCCAAATGGAAGACACGTCAACATGATCTGAACTAGTAACAACAAACTCGCTTCTTTATCACTCCTCTACCTTTCCCCGACAAAAAGATAGCTATCACGATCTCTAAGTTCCTTTCACTGCCACATGCTTACAGCTAATATCATACTCATCGACAAGAAAATGTAAAATACACGAGACAAACTCAATCAGCAACATGCAAAACGGCAATCTAATAAGTTGTCAGCAAATGAAAAAACTGGTATCCGAAAAACAGGCTAATATATCCTCTATAGAAGAAAAAAAAAAAAAAAAAAAAAAGAACCCACAAGAACCCAATTAGACACAGTACCCCACCAAAACACCAACAAAATTATCTAATTGGCGGCCAAAACCCCAAACCCAAGCTGCTTTGGCCAAGAAACCGTTGCAATTATACCAAATCTTTCATTCAATCAAAATTAAATACAAACCATCCCAACAAGCTAACATCACATGAAATTTGAACCTTTATACAAAAGCAGTAAATGAAAAAACTCACTATAATGTATCGGGAGGGCCAATTATAGTGACACTCCATTCAAAAAGGTTGCTTTCATCGACCAAACCGGCCGAGAAGCCATCAACGGGGTTTTTACAGAGATCTACAAAAAAGAAAGACCGGATCATCACCATTTCGAATTCCCGAAAAAAAAAAAAATCAAAATCAGAAACCCTAGAATTGTGAAAAGAAAGAAACAATCGGATGAATGAATTGACAGCTAAAGTATTTGGAGAAAAAGAATCTACCCTTGAGCTGCTTCTGAAGGAGGAGGCTGGCTTGTGAGGTAGAAGCCATGGAAGACGGGGAGAGAAAAGGGAAAGTTCTAGGCCGGGCCGAAGGAGATGGCGAGGGAAAGAGAATTAGAGAAGGTAAGCGTAAGCCCTTTATAAACCGTCACACATTTCTCTATAAAGTCATAAGCAGCGGAAAGAGATAATCACTCCATTGCAAAATTGACACGCGTACTTTTAGTTTTTATCAATTTGACTTGCATACTTTAGAAACATCAAATGTATGTTGCGTACTTAATGCTTTGAAAATTTTAATACCACTTTTTCTAACACACATTAAAACATAACGAAACACTCCATCTAGGGGGTAAAAGTATAAGGAATAAAACTTAAAGTCCTAAAACAAGTAAAACAATAAGTAGTGACATTTTCATCAACCCAAGACTCAGCAACACTTTGATTTTGACTCATGTTCATCAACATGAAACTGAGAATCGCCAGAATTACTTCGATTCAGACTCCATTAACACCTCTAAAATCTTCCCGTCGGCTTCGAAAAGCTTTACCTTATCAAACTCATTATCCTTCATCATCTCCACCACTTTTCTCCGCCGACAACTGGTGGCTGGCCGTTGTTCCCCAATTCACCCCTACACTAGACGCCGCCGCTGCAATCGTTAACTTCCCACTCTCCGTCAAAATCAAAATCAAAATCATTGTCGTCATTGTGAAGAACAAGTGATTGGCGATTAGGGATCTTGGTTCGATCATTTCTTGATTTTCCTTTAGATATCTTTAATCAAGAAAGATGAAGGGAGAGAAGGGGGAAGAGGGGATTAAAAGTCACATTGACGGAGCCAAAATTGCTTGTTGCTTGGCTGGTGGTTTGGAAGAGGGTGATTATAAGTTTACTGGAAGGTGGGAATCGTTGGAAATCGGGTAAAGAGAGGTATTCTAATAAGAGGTGGTAGCAGAGGACGTCACTGATGTTGGTTGGAGAGGAGGACTGGTGGTAGATGTCAGAGGAATGAGTTGGGTACGACGAGGAGGGTGACGGAGGTTCGCCGTGAAAAGTCATCGGCGGCGGAGGTGGTGGATAGAAGGTTGGAGAAGTCGGAAAGATCAGGGAGAGGGGATAAGAGATGGGTGATGTTAATGGAGAGTTATTTTGTTTTAGGACTTTAAGTTTTATTCTTTACACTTTTACCTTAGATGGAATGTTCTGTTATGTTTTTAATGAGCATTAAAAAAGTGGTATCAAAATTTTCAAAATATTAAGTACGCAATACACATTTGATGCTTCAAAAGTTTGCAAGTCAAATTGATAAAAACTGAAAGTAAACATGTCAATTTTGCAATAAACTCGTCCCATAACTATGTGCACAAATTGTCATTTTTGGTGTCCTATTGATAAGTCACACTTCCCTAAAATAGCAAAGAATCTTTACTATCCATCTCACTCATTCTCTCTAATACTTTACTTTTACACTCACAACACCAATTAACCTACTATTACTTACCCTACTTTCTCTCTCCTACTTCGCTTTTCATACTCACAACAACTACTTACTACTATTCATCCCTTAATTCCCGTGCAAAACCCATTTTGTGTACATAGTTATGGGACGGGGAAGTACAAGGAGTTGGAGATGGAATATTTTTTGTTCCCACGCTTGACTTTTAGACTTTTTACCAACGACTCCCTCATTTATGGAGTTGTGCCCAGTATACCCCTATAAGTTGTGAAAGCTAAGGACCATGGACACCTGGTGTTAGTATGATGTGCATGGCCTTTTTTTTATGCCCGGGTTCCTTGCTTGTGCCACATTAATCCTGGGGATAGTAGTTCCGGTTCGTCATTGCTACTACCAGTTAAATCGCGGGATGTGCCTGAATGACCATGGTTTGAGCATATGTCAACTAATATCACATACAATGTTCAACCACATAAGAGAGTACACTGCTCCCACTAGCGATCGAACACACGCTACATGCCTCTAACAAGATCGTATGCCCCCTCCTTTGTCATTCAACTATGCCCCGGGGGACGCATGCCCTTCATTCTTTCGTATATGGAAAGTGATGAAGTTTACTCTATATAATGATATTTCACCTAATTTGAGGTAGTGACTAGAGAGAGCCCTAATATATGTTAATGATTGCATGTGGGCAGCATCAGAGCTACGATGCATATATGCAGCAGTTGCGGAGCCAACAGATTTTGTTAATGGGGGTAAATATCACATAACATAAAAAATTTAACTTATAAATTTTAACTGTATTTTAGTCAATGGGGGAAAAAAATAAATTTAGTGTATTATTACTTTTATTTTTAAAGGGGCAAATTTCACCAAATTGCGCTAAACTCCCATTTTTTTTTTTGTAAAATTTGCACTAGTAATTTTTTTATATAAAAAAATTAATGGGGACAATTGCCCTTTTGAGCCACATGTAGCTCCGCCACTAATATGCAGCGAACAATGCATTTGGCCAAATAACACTTGTGCTTACATGGTCTTGTCCACCACCACTAGATCGTCAGATAGTCCATGAATGATATTTATGTCATAATATGTTTGACTGTTTATGTGACGACCCGTCCCAATTTCATATAAATTTTCTGCAAAATATTATTCTATAATTTAATTTGTGTTAGTTTGATTATTTTAAAAGACTTACTTGATTTATTAAAATATTAAATAAAAATATTTTAAATGAAAATTGGCTAATTAGCATTATTAGAAGCTAAAGTAGTTGAGTTAGTATTTGTAAATAATGATAAGGAGGTCAATTGTTAAAGTTGAAACCTTAGGAGTCTGGGTGAAAATTTTAATTCAAGGATTTAGATGTTCATAGTTAAGCTTGGAGGGCCATTTGGGAGAATAGCCAAAACTTTTAGTGATTGATTACTCCCTCTTTCCCCTCTCTTCCTCCACGCACACAACACAAACACCACTTTCCCATTTCATCTTCTCAGTTTCTCTTCCTCTGCGTATTCAAGGTAAGAGTTCCATCTTGTTTGATTTTCTTCTTTTAAATTACTCCTTTGTTTTAAAAACTAATTACACCCAAATGTTCAGGGCGTCGAATAGGTCGTTTTGAGCCGAATATAATTTATTTTGGTCAAACTTATTTCCGTAGCAAGTAAGTTACTATTCCCCCTTTAATTATAAAAATGTTCGTACATATTATATATGATGCTTGTTCTGGTAATTGTTGATTTGTGGGTAATAATTTGAGCTACTTGCTATTCGGCTATTTTGTGGGTATTCTCACTGTTGAAATCATTTGTTGGTTCATATTTAGTAAGATAGAAGTTGGAATAGTACTTTTGAGACGGTGAATTGAGTTAGAATGATTAAATAAATATTCGGAATAAGTTGTAATAGTACTTTTGAGACGGTGAATTAGAGTTAGAATGATTAAATAAATATTCGGGAGAAGTTGTAATAGTACTTTTGAGACGGTGAATTAGAGTTAGAATGAAAAGAGTTACTTGCTATTTTGGCTATTTTGTTGGTTTATATACATAAGATGGGAAGTTATGAGAGTATTTATGGGTCGGTGAATTAATATTAGAGGAAAAGAATGAATTCGTCAGTTCAGGGGTTTAGGCGGCCGCCCAAATGGGGCCGGCGATCGCTCATCCTATCTGAAAGGTTTTAGGGCTTGAGGGATGTGTTTTGGGCGACCGCGCATATTGATGTGGGCGACCGCCCAGGTAGCTGGAGAAACTGAACTGTTTTTAATTCAATTGATTTAGTGTTCAATCGTGATCTAGGTCTTATGTGATATCCTAGGGTACCTAGATAGTTATTGTGGAACACAAAAGTAGTAAGTTTGGTCCGTATGTGATCAAGTATGAATGAGTGTAACCGTTTGGGTTCTTTTTGGTGTTGTACATCTTTATGATGCTTTTGTGGGATTTCCTACTTTGAAATCCTTTGTTTGAGAAATGTTTATAACGCACTTGTTTGTTGGGTTCTTTATGGGCAGTTTATCATCTTCATGATGTACTTAGTATGGTTTCGTATTTTGGAATCATACACCGATTGTGCTATAATTAAAAGTTCAGCTGGTCTTACTTGGTTGAGTCGGACAGTGATGAATATTATAATGGCACCCGAACCAAGTTCAGTATAATGTTCTTCATTGGTAACCCCCTTTTTACCCCTTCCTGACTGTGTGGTTGGGATGAGCTAGCTCCCTTGTGTGAGTATTATAGCTACACGTTTTAGGGTTATGACTTTGTGTCATTTTCCCACCGTTGTTCTTGTTATTGGTTGGTTCCGGAACCCCTGCTTCAGCTATTGATGCTGCTTGTTGATGCTGCTCAGATTATTATATCATTTCAGGTTGAACCTTGGCTCAGTATCCTTTGTTATGTGTTTATTTCAGCTTTGTGTGCGGCATGAAGAGTTGGTCGTTATTTCCAACCGGTATGGGACGGTTGGCGATAGGGAGTCTCTCTTGTTATGTGTTATCTGTGATTCAGTTATTCTGTTGATTTGCATGATATTATGCCATGTAGCTGCATTAGTAATTTATTACTGAGATTTATCTCACCCCGTTCCCTTTCCATTTGTTTTCCTTAGTTCTCAAGAAAGCTAGAAGTAGTACGCTATTAGATCTAATGTTGCGGGAATTTTCGGAGCAGGTTATACTCTTTTGGGGATAGTTGCTCTATGGAGCTTTCGTACTCTTGTTGTGAGGCTTTGTACAGTATTTTAGAGATGTAAATTGTACATCTTGATATTTATGGAAATTTGAATTTTCGGGGCGTTACAGTTTATATGCCTAATTTTTCATTCTGAAATTTGAGTGTCGTGAAAGGCACAAATTAATGGGTATCGTAAAAGCCATTTTAATGTAGCGGGAAATGCAATGTAAATTTTAGCTTGACAACTTTTTTTCATCTTCCATTTTGCATCCACGGAAAACAGTGGTACATATCAAATCAAGACAAACATTCGCAACCTCCTTCATAATTATATGTGCAACATATCACGAGTTAGAAATAATATACTCCTTCTGTCTCAGAGTAAGAGCCTCATTTTCCTTTTTGGTCGGTCTTAGAGTAAGAGTCTCATTCTTAAAATGGCAAAGAATCTTTACTATTCATCCCATTCATTCTCTCTCATATTTTACTTTTATACTCACAACACCAATCAATTCACTATTCTCTCTCACTCTTTCTCTCTCATACTTTACACTCACAACATTTACATCACATCCAATATTTATTAATAAGCGTGCAAATGAGGGGTGAGACTCTTACTCCGGGACGGAGGGAGTAATATAATTGACTATTGAATTAGTGTAAATTCATAATGTTTACACTTGTTAAGTTGTTATACTCGTATTATAACACCTTTAAACCAATGTTTCAAAATTGAAGTCTTTTTTTTTTTTTTCTTTCAATTCTGTGGATTCTGTCATATGAGATGCAGGACTAGGAAACAATGAACATGGTAATGCATTGCCCAAGTGAAAATGGGTGGGAAGAACCTCATGTCATTTGTATTTGATTAATTTATTATAGATTATTAAGCAGCAGGCAAGGGCATTTGGTCTAGTGGTATGATTCTCGCTTAGGGTGCGAGAGGTCCCGAGTTCAATTCTCGGAATGCCCCGTTTCTGTGTTTTTGTGATAGTTTTATTTTGTTTGGGGTTATATATGTAATGGTTATTCGAAACTGTGTAAAGCTTTCATATTTTTATTTTTTTTTGGCATGGTTTTGTGGAGAAGATTAGGATGCTTGGATTTAAAGTTGTCATATTTTAATGTGAGAGTTTGTAAAGGTCATTTGAAAAAGTAGGAGAGCAACATATAGAAGGAACATAAGAAGCAGAACAACAGCAAAACAACGTTACGACTTAGGAAGCTGTTTAGAGAGTTGGTTTTGGGGGAAACTAGTTCCTCCATAAGTTATAAAAAGTCCTGTTTTAACCCTTCTTAAAGTTGTCATATTTTAATGGATCTCTTTTGCAAGTGCATGGAGCTTGTCGAGAACTGTTTGGGAGATGCGAAGATGAAGAAGAGTAATGTAGATGATGTTGTGCTGGTTGGAGGGTGTAGCAGAATTCCAAAGGTTATGCAGCTATTGAAAGAGTTGTTCAATGGGAAAGAGCTGTGCAAGAGCATTAATCCTGATGAAGCTGTTGCCCACGGTGCTGCTGTTCAGGCTGCTAAACTGAGTGGTGAGGGGAATCAAAAGGGGCTAGATTTTATGCTTTTGGATGCGACCCCTCTTTCCCTTGGGATAGAGACTAGTGATGAGCTCATGTTTGTGTTAATTCCGAAGAACACTACCATCCCCTCCACGAGAGAGGAAATTGTCACGACACATAACGATAATCAACCCAGTGCTACCATCCAAGTGTATGAAGGAGAGAGGCCAGTGGCAAAAGGTAATAACCTGCTGGGCTGTTTTGTGCTTACTGGAATCAGTCCTGCTCCGAGGTGTGTCCCTCAGATTAAGGTTCGCTTCGACATTGATGCCGATGGAATTTTAACCGTTTCGGCAGTGAACAGGGCAACAGGACATAGTAAGGGTATTACCATTACTAATAATAAAGGAAGACTGTCCAAGGAAGAGATTGAGAAGATGATCCAGGAAGCTGAAAAGTTCAAGGCTGAAGATGAGGAGCTAGAAAAGAAATTGAAGGCCAAAAGCTCTCTCGAGGGGTATGCATACGATATGAAGAATACCATTAATAAGGCAGGTTCTAAGATTCTTTTGTCTGACAAGAAGAAGATGACAGATGCTATTGACCGGACTCTTGAGTGGCTGAATGCCATTCAGTGGCTGTCTGCCAATCAGCATGTAAGAGCGGAAGACTTCAAACATAAGATGGAGGAGCTGCAGAGTATATGCAAACCAATCATTGCCAAGACTACATAGGTCACGGGTTGCAGCATGTCCTTGTTTTGCTGCATGGTGGAATTATGACAGCACTTTAGTAAGTATAACTGGTTTTGGACTTTTGCCACTGACATTTCTAGTTTCTATCGTAATGTAGATCGTGTCAGCGAAACACCTTTTGGATCAAACCTGTGAAAGACGTTCTAGTTCTTTACGGCTCAAACAAATTCAATGTTTGCGCTGCCTTTATCATTAGTTTTTGCAGGTTGCAACTCCATGGAAGTTGCCTTCTTATTGTGATTTAGAACTTTATAGTCGAAAGGAAAGTTATAGTCACAACTCACAGGTATATTTGGAAAACTACATCAAGAATGGCATTTTCAGCCTTCATATTTCTATCAAGTGTCTGATTTTTCGGAGCCATTATGTTCATTGCTGGCCTATGGCCCTATGAGATCAACGCAAGACTACGGTCCCCAGAAAATTACTCCCTCAGTCCTTTAAATTTAAATGAATATTTTTAAGAATTTTTTATCCCAAAATGAATGTCTTTTTAGGAAATAACTTTGTTTTTATTTGTCCTTTTACCAAAAGGGCTATGGACCTTAGGGCCCCTGGGCTAAATAAAAAACCCATAAATACCCAGACGAGATTCAAAATTCCTTAAAAACCCACAGCTTCAATTAGGCCCAACGGATTCTATACCCGGCCCTGACCCACGCCCACCCAGCACCCGTTTTTACTCCAGAAACCACCCACGCCCACCCAGTAGACCCAGGCCCATTTTTTATTCCGAAAAATAATAACAAAATATGTAGAGAGTAGGAATTGAACTTGAGACCAAACACTTAGGCTCCGTTTGTTTGGCGGAAAACAACTTCCGGAAAACATTTTCCCCATTTTCCGGTGTTTGTTAAACACCGGAAAATGGGGAAAATGTTTTCCAAGGAAGTGGTTTTCCTCCATTCCTAAGGAAAACGTTTTCCTTACCTCCACCTAAGGAAAACGTTTTCCGGAAAATGCTAACACTTCAATTGTTGTTTTAACTCCAATTTTTGTTTTACGAAAATTATTTTTTAAATATACACAGTTAATTAAAAAATGTTTAAAAATATTTTATTTTTATGAATATTTTGCAATATGTTAAATTATTAACTTTAGTCCATTTTAATTACAAAACTACATTTCCATTTTACTTTTACTTTATAATTGAAATTGGAGATAATGACTAATTTATTGATTATTTCTTTTTAATATATACTCTAGGTGATCAAAATTAATGTATCTAAAAAAGTTTTCCGGAAAGCATTTTCTTAAAATTCACCAAACAGTGAAAATTACATTTTCCGGAAAACATTTTCCAAGAAATCGTTTTCCGGAAAACATTTTCCAAGAAATCGTTTTCCGGAAGTTATTTTCCGCGAAACAAACGGAGCCTTATAAACAAGGTCTTAACAACTAAACTAACAACTCATTTGTTCTAAACTTTACAATATTTGTTATTACTATAACAATAAGAACAAAAATAAATGAAAAAAAGAATGAGATTCACAACCAATTTATGAAATTCTAGAATATTTACAAAAATATCAACTTCAAAAAATACAAAATTTTTAAATGTTTTATTTAAAAAAATTTTAAAATATGAAACACATAAAATTTAAAATGTCTCATATTTTATTAACTAGTCCTCTCATATGTTAGGTATAAGACTAAGTTACTCTATATCTAAGGTATAAGAGTAATTCGCAATTTTCACATTTAAAAAGAAAATCATAAAAAACTCTCATATTATATTAACACTAGTACTCGTGCCCCCGGCACGGTGACGGTATAGACATGATGAAGGTGGAAGCACGATGATGACATTACATGTTATTTGAGTTTAAGACTGACGTTTTCAATGGGTTCACTCGAGAAAAAAAAATTATGGGGAAAACAATCAAGTGTCAACTAAAGAAATTAAGGAGGGAAAAAAATAAATTCAATCTTGTCTCCCTACTCAACCCCCCCCCCCTCAAACATGTAACCCAACACAGTCGTCTTGTCTTACCCAACTTCCAAATCTATGTTATTTTGAAAAACAGAACCTCATCTACGGAAATATATATTCAAATCCCTACATTTGTAATAAAATAAATTTATCTCACTGCATGAAATTCATAAAAATCAAACCAAATCCTTTTTCATTATTAAATGCTAGAAAAATGTCTGATGATGAAGTAAAACTAATACCGATTACATGATCTGACAACACCCATTATGACTTCCACCCACCATATGCGTAAATGCCCTCCAAAATGTTTTCTTGCAAACCCATGCATCAAACACTAACAAACCGAAGTGAAGAGAGTGGACGATCACCTGAACTGTAAAAATATACTCCCTCCGTCCCACTAGAAGTGAGACTTCTTTCCTTTTTGGGCCGTCCCACTTAAAGTGAGACTACCCAAAATGGAAATGTTTTAATATACTTATATTCATCATTCCCCACTATTTAACCCCACTCATTCTCTCTCTTCATTTTCCACCACTCATTTTATTCAACCAACACCACTATTTACCCCACTCATTCTCTCTCTTCATTACTACCACATATATATCACTTTATCTTAAATATCGTGCCCACTCCTCTAGTCTCACTCTCAATGGGACGGAGGGAGTATACAAAACAGAAAAGACATGAAAACCAGAACGTCCATATGCATGAAGTATCAACTATTTTTCAAGCATGTTAGAGCTCCAACGCCCAACGCCAACTCAAATTAAGTTAGGATGAAATCAAAAACTTCATAATAAGAAAGCTCACACAATCATAGCTTGAAGTCAACACCTCTCAAAATTACAGTAATGCATACTCGCCCGTCTCATAATGAATAATTAAGAACTACTTTGCAATAGTGAGCAGCTACGTTCATGGATTTGAGCTAAACAGAACCAAGCAAAGCAAGCACGAATGAGATCAGCCAAAGAGTAGGGGTTAAATTGTTCTAAGACAATAATCGTATGGCTTAACCAACAGATTAATGTGAGAAGCACGGGGTGGGGAACCGGGGATAATAATGCAGTGAGAGCAAGTATGAACTTTGAACATCCTACTCCTCCTCACATTCTTATCCTTACGCAAAGTCACCTCTCCCATATTAGTAATGGAACTTTCTAACAGTAATTTATGCAACCAAAAAGTAAAGAGACTCCTATCGTAATAAGTGAGATAACAGAGGAGAATCAAAAAGTTTAAGGAGATACCAGAGGAGGATGCAAAAAAAAAAAAAACTTGCTGGCACCCCACCAACGCCTAAAATTCAGCTGCACAACCTAATTCCAGAAAAACAGATTGGAAAAAAACTCACACTTTAACGCACAACATCAACGCACTTCAAAACAAAACATGAATATGATCGCTGAGAGTACCTGACAGAGTGCGCTAGGAGCTGTGTTGGGCGAAGGGAGAAAAAAACTTTTGAGAGAACGCATTGACTGGGTTAATAAGTGGAATCCTGAGAAAAATCAAGTACCCATTTTTCCTACGGAGAGGAATGGTCGTATTTGAATTGATTGTCGTCTGATTCTAGAGTTTGAAATCGGCAATAGGGTTGTCACTAAATTTGAGACCACACGAAAGAGAAATTTGAATCGATCTCTTCTGATTCAACGCCGGCGGCAAAACAGCGGCCTGGAACTAAGAAGGGAAGAAGGGAAAAGATGGAAACCGCTCTGTGTAAGCCGTAGGATTAGCGTAAAAGAGGAATAATCTAATGATCAGAAATAAAGCGTATAGAAACCAACTAATATCAGCCATTGGATCGCAGCAGTTACCTATTGATCTTAGCCCTTGTTTGTCTATAGTCAATAGGCAGTTGTTTTTTAGCTCTATTATAATATAGAGATGTTCGCTCCTATACGTATGTATAAGACTAAAATTACTCTTATACTTAAGGTATAAGAGTTATTTATTTATTTTTAATAATTTTTCACATTTCATAAAATCATTTAAAAAAAAGTCTCATATTTTATTAATATTAACTCTTATATTGGAAGTATAAGACTAGATATTGTCTTATACTTGAGGTATATGAGTAATTACTTTCACATTTTCTTAAATACCCCTATACCTAAGATATGAGACTTGCAAATGGATTTTTTATGACTCTGTTATTATATGACTTGTGAATTGTCTCATAATATCAGAGTTATGAGCCATATTTAGGTCTCATAACAGAGTTATGAGTCCATTCACAAGTCTCATAGTTGCCTCATAAGTCCATTTTTATTTTCGTAAAAGACCTAATGTAATGTGCTTGTTTTTACGACTCTAGTTTTATGTTTTAAATGTACTGTGGCGTTGGTGTCAGACTATGGTCTCATGAGGCTGTTATCAGACCTGTTAATATTAACTCTTTTACATAAAGTATAAGACTTGATTTTGCCTTATACTTGAGTTATAAGAGTCATTATTTTTCAAAATCCATAAAAATGTATTTTTTTAAAAAAATTAAAATTGCCTTTTGCATTCTAACCGTAAGACCCATTTTAGTCTTATAATTTAGCTGAGATATATGACTATAATTACTCTTATATCAAAAGTATAATTGTACAAAAAATTCACAATTTTCAATTTTTTTAATCATAAAGAAATCACATACTCCCTCTGTCTTTTTAGTTTGTTCACACTCTGACCAAAGCACGGGTTTTAAGAAAAACTGTTTTATATTAGTAGTTGAGTGGGTGTTGTGAGTATGAAAAGCATGATGTGATATGTGAGTGGTTGGAATTGTGAGTGAGATAGTTGTTGTGAGTATGACAAGTGGGTCCCATTGAATAAAGAATAATATAAACCTTCCTCTTTGGGAGTGTGAACAATCAAATGGGACACCAAAAATGGCAAAAAGTGAACAGACTAAAAAGATAGAGGGAGTATTCTATAACTACTCCGCTCCTATACTTACATATAAGAATTGTAAGTACTCTTATACTTAAGCTATAAGAGTTATTTAATTTATTTTTTTCATAATTGTCACACTATTATTAATAAATGAATTATCTAGTGTCATTTATGTAAATAAGTGCTTTAATTGAAAGGTAATAATGAAAAATATAAAAGTTTCTCAAATACTATATTTCACAATTGAAATTTAATTCCTTTTTAGGTCTTTAATTTTTTTTCTTTCTAAAAATAGATTTAGATCTCTGATATTTTTTAAATCTTTTTTTTTTTTTTAATTTTTGATATTTTTTTAACAAAATCTGATATTTTTGTCAATATTATAAAATCTCATTAATTGATTGTGAAATCTCAATGTTGTCATTTATTTTGTCTATAGTTATCAGTATTATAATAGATATTGTTAGACTAGAAACAAATATTGGATTGGTTTAGTGGTTAAGGCATAGCTTTCCCTAAGTTGGTCTTGGGTTCAAGACCCATTGGCAACATGTTTTTTTTTGTTATAAAACGGGCGGACTTGATGGATTTGGATCGGGTGGGCGGGCAGCAGGTTAGGGGATCGGGCCTGGGCCGCCTGGTAGTGGGCTTGAGTGGTAGGTTTTGGGTTTATATGGAATTATGATCTGGGCATTGGGTGTAAGTGGACTTTTAGATCTCACCTGGGTTTTTATGGAGAATGATTTGGATTGAGGGGGCCTCAAGGAATTATTCCTTACTAAAAAAATTTCACTAGTCTTTTTATACATGCAAAACTAAATGTTTGGAATGAGAATTACATAATTATATATGAATCTTTGCCACTAAATTATATAAAACGTAGAAATTTTTAGATATCCTGGAAAATGAAATTCAATTTAGGATAGAAGGAGTGGTATATTTGAGCCCCAAATTATATTACTTTTATACTGTAATTTTTATTTCCTTCCTTCTTGGTACTAGCTTATTGAAGTACTTAAACCATCTAAACATGAAAGGTTTGAGCCAACACCCTTGCCATGGCATCATGTTGAGCTTTACATATTACTCCCTTGATCTCATAAAACATCAATGAAAAGAACTTTGGTTTTGATACTATTTATTTAATGATCTATCTCCTCAGTACCAAAATAAATATCATGATATTGATTTTTTAAATATTTTCTTGGATGACATTAACAATTCATACATTTATATGTATATGTGTACACACACGTATTCCCTCCGTCTCATTCAAAATCGTAAAAAAAATAAAAAATCGTGTGGAACACCCAAAATGACAAGTTCAAAGTTTTCTTGTTATCTCTAAAGTTCCTTATATTTAGAAAAAAAAAAAAAAAGTAGAGGGAGTATAGTTTTATATTGTTCATTCCATTTCAAAGTATATGTCGTTTTTTTTTTTTTATGAGTTTATCTGTTTCAAAATATTTGTCATTTTACTAATTTTTAAGAAATCATTGATATTGTATACCAATTTTGCCCTCATTTGTTGATTATGAACTACTCCCTCTGTCTCAAAGTAAGAGTCATACCCCTCATTTGCACGCTTATTAATAAATATTGGAAGTGATGTAAATGTTGTGAGTGTAAAAGTAAAGTATGAGAGAGAATGCGTGGGAGAGAATAGTGAATTGATTGGTGTTGTGAGTATAAAAGTAAAATATGAGAGAGAATAAGTGGGGTGAATAGTAAAGATTCTTTGCCATTTTAAGAATAAGACTCTTACTCTGGGACGTACCAAAATGGAAAGTAGGACTCTTACTCTGGGTCGGAGGGAGTATCTCTTATAAGAGTATTTAATTAAATAAATAATTAAAGACTTTTAAAGATTTACATGCATTAGCATATGTAATACTCATCTATCACACTCGAATTAGGACATACTCACTCCGTCCCACTCGAATTAGAATTTTTGGTCAGTCTAATTATACCTTGACCAACAATTTGAAGAAAAATAATAATGCTAATAAAAATGAGTTAGTTTTATGAAAAACTTGTTTTACACTAAGAGATGTGTAAAACTTATTTTACATTAAGAGATTCTGTTTTACTTTAAGGGATGAAAACAAGTTTTACACTAAAACGAACGTAAAATAAGTTTTTCCCAAGATTTTCATAATAAAAATTTTAAATTATTATTGTGTCATGGTTACTAATAAATTCAATAACTATTTTTTGTGCATGCGCCCTTTGCTCATAAGACTTTTAGACCAAGAAAAAAAAAAGTTTTCTTTAAGTGTAACAGTGTTATCTTTTTTCAAGATTATTTCGTACTTCCATTTTTATGCAAGATTTACAAATTTGTACCAAATCTGCAAGCAATAATCGGGGGCGGAAGGTAGCAGCAACGTCAACAAAAATTCAGATCTGGGTCGAGAATTTGGTCGAAACTGTAGAAGTGAATGGAAGTGAACAGGGAGAGGGATTGTGGTACTTGGCCGGAGGTGGGGGATGAGAGAGGGTTGCCGGTGTGGATAGGTCATCGGAATTACAGATCTGGCACGGCAGATTGGCTCGGAGATCTGGTCACCGGCGTTGCTAGCAACACAAACGGTGCGCAGGAGACGCCGCCGGAAAACTTGGTCAGATCTGGTCGGAGGTCGGGGAAGGGAGATGGTCCCCGGGGTTTGGAAAGGGGAACGGTCGCCGGATGTGGAGAGGAGGAGTCGTTGAAGGTGGGGAAGGGAAGGGTCGCCGGAGATTGAGGTGAGGGTAGCCGACGGATAAAGCCGGAGGGAGAGGAAATGAGTCGCTGGTGAGGGATAGGAGTCACCGGAATTGGGAGGGGAGTCACCGTCACTAGGACGTAAATAAAAAAGACAAAAACTTGTGTGAGACGGTCTCACACATGAGACGGGTCTCGTTGAAAGAGTAAATGGATTGCCCCCTATGGGCGGGGCGGGGCAAGCCCATTTCCTCTCTTATCGAGACCCGTCTCACACAAGACTTCCTCAATAAAAAATGTGTTTGTCCTTAAACTTAGATTTGATATTACCTAGGGATTAAGAGGTAATTTTCTCATTTTTTTTTTATCTCGCTCTTTTTGATAGCTCGACAAACAAGATGATTTTGAAGTTAAGTGAGACTCACATCACAAAATTTTGGGAAAAATTAGTTTTTCTCTAAATTATAAAAATTTATGTTTTTTAAACTATTCCTAAATGTTCGTCAAATAATTACAAGTGAAAAAAAAGAAAAATCTGTAATTTAAAAGATGAATTAGTTTCTTGAAACCTACTCTCTAAATTAATCTTATGAAATAGAAACGACTTAAAAACAAGGGCTTTGGACTCTAGGCCCCCTGGGCGAGATCAAAATGCCATAAGAACCCACAGCCAGATTAAAAACCAAAAAAAACCCACCAAAGCCCACAGGCCCGCACAGAACCTATGGATCCAGCGCCCATACACGAACCCGTAGCCAACTGCCCGCCCCAGATCACCCCGCTCGGTCCAGATCCCAGAACCCAGCCCATACCCGCCTCCAGCCCATTCTATAATCAAAATAAACTTTGATGTCAATAGGTTTCGAACCCGGATCACATCTGTGGCAAAAATATGTCCCTACCACTAATACAACCAACTACTTGATAAATATTCTACATCATCTATCATTAAGTCTTCCACTGGACGAAACTAAATAAAAAAAATCACAACCAATTAATAAATTTTTTGAATATTCACAAAAACATCAACTTTTAAAAAATAATAATTAGAAAAATAAAACATTTTAAAAAGATATAACTAAATACTTTATTAAAAAATATGATAGACCTAAAAAAATATTTTTTTCACAATTTCTCATTTTTTTTGGGAAAAATATTATAAAAGTCTCATATTTACCTGACCAATCCGATCCTACTTTGATATAAGAAATATTTATGTTATAGGGTATAAGAGTAGAATTTCTCTTATAGTTAAAGGAATAAGAGTAATTTTTTTCATAATTTTTCACAATTTGTTTAAAAATTAAAATTCATTAAAAAAATCTCATATTTAGCCTTTTAGCTAAGGTATAAAAATAAAATTACTATTATATCTAAGGTATACGAGTTTGTTTTTTCTTTGATTTTTTTTCTTCATGTTTTTCAAATTTTCATAAAAATAAAAATCATAAAAAGTCTCATATATTATTACCGGTATAAGACTAAAATTATTTATAGAATTGTCATTGCACTCATCACATACTTAAGGTATAAGATTAAAATTACTCTTATACCTAAGGTATAAGACTACAATTGCCTTATACCTAAGGTATAAGACTAAAGTTACTTTTATACCTAAGGTTTAAGACTAAAATTACTCTTATACCTAAGGTATAAAACTACAATTTGCCTTATACCTAAGGTATAAGACTATAATTACACTTATATCTAAGGTATAAGACTAAAATTACTCTTATATCTAAGGTATAGGACTACAATTACACTTATACCTAAGGTATAAGACTAATATTGCCTTATATCTAAGGTATAAGACTAAAGTTACTTTTATACCTAAGATATAAGACTACAATTTGCCTTATACAATTACTCTTATACCTAAGGTATAAGACTAATATTGCTCTTATTCCTAAGGTATAAGAGTAAAAAAATCACATTTTTCAAATTTTCTTAAAAAACGTAAAAAAGTCTCATATTTTATTTTTATTTCTCTCATATACTTGGGTATAGGACAAGAATTAATCTTATACCTAAGGTATAAGAGTTATTTAATTATTTTTCACATTTTAAAAAATCATTCTCATATATTTTTAATATTAACTCTTATACCGGATGTATAAGAGTAGTTTTTCTCTTATACTTTAGATATGAGAGTATTTTCACATTAAATCCCCCTTTTTAAAAAAAATTGTATACCTAAAATATAAGACTAGAATTACTCTTATATTTAAGGTATAAGAGTTATTTAATTTATTTTCTTATAATTCTCATATTTTCAGTATATATAATAGACTTAGTTGGTGTCATTTATGTAAATAAATGCCTTAACAGAAGGGTACTAATTAAAAAATTATAAAAGTTTCTGAAATAATGTATTTTCGCAATTATAATTAATTTATTTTTAGGTCTTTCATATTTTTTTTAATAAAAAGCTTTAGATATTTTATATTCTTAAATCATGTTTTTAATATTCTGATATACTCCCTCCGTCCCAAAAGTATCTTCACGTTTGACTATTCAAAGTTTTTAAGGATATGAACATTTGCTTCACTAGCCATGTTGTGTTTGTGCACATTTAAGCCTAAATTGTAAAAATGGGAAGAACATATTGGGACAATGAAAAATGACAAATGAGAAGATCATTTTGGGACGGAGGGAGTATATATATATATATTAAAAAATTTGTTTTTTTTTTCTAAATATTCAAGATTTTCATTAATTGATTGTAAAATCTCAATTTTTGTAATTTAGTATCGTCCAGACTGCTATTAGTAATAATAAATATTGCAAAATGTGAACCAAGCAATGCATTGGGTTAGTGGTTAAGACATGGTTGTCCTAGAAAAGGTCCTAGGTTCGAAACCTGTACTCAACATTTTTTGTTTTAATTAAAACGGGCGGGCTGAAACGGGGTTCTGGGTCCGGGGCGGGTGGGCGGATCCGTAGAAGGTTGGTGGTTAAGTGGGCAGCCTGATGGGTTTTGGGCTTTTGTGGAATTTTGATTTGAACTTTGGGTGGAGATGGAATTTTGAATCTCAAGTGGACTTTTATGGAGAAAAGATCTGGGAGAAGGGGCCTCAAGGAATTATTCCAAAAAACAATCTTGGATTAGGGGTGGCAAATTGGGTATTTTGGATATACCCAAAGTTAAAAACACCCGGGTATCCAATGAATTTTAACTTAATGGGTAAACCCAAAATACCCAATTTGCCACCGCAATCCCCGGAATACATGGGCGTTTTTTTTTTTTTTTTTTCTAAATTTATTTGAAGATATTTTTTTTTTTGGTTGATACGGATGTACGTAGGCGGGACGCAAATCTACATATATATATATATTAAAGTTGGTAAGGAGGGCTATGGCTTTGACACATAGACAAACATATGTTAAAGCTTCATTTGTGTGAAGCCACATCATCACTATCCTAAATGTTTGTGACTTTTGATATTCTCATTATTAGCTAATACTATTAGCTCATAATAATAGTTATGATATGAGTTAACTATTACTATTAATAGTAATAGTTAACTATAATAGTTACTATACAAGTTAACTATTACTATTAATAGTATTACTTAACTATAATAGTTAACTATTACTATTAATAGTATTAGTAAACTATAATAGTTACTATAATATATAACTATTACTATTAATAGTATAATTAACAATAATAGTTACTATACAAGTTAACTATAATGGTTACTTTATAAATTAACTATTACTATTAATAGTATTAGTTAATCATAACAATTATAATATATATTAATTTTTACTATTAATAGTATTAGTTAATCATAGTAGTTACTATATAGGTTAACATTATTATTAATAGTATTAGTTAATTATAATAGTTACTATAAATATTAATAAGTATTATTAATAATATTAGTTATTGATATTATTATATAGATCAATTTTTACTATTAATGGTTTTAGTTAAGATGATGTTTACTATTTTAGTTAAGTATAATTTAAAAATTATTTTTCATATACAATATATTTATATTATAAAAAACTGTTATGCTACTTTATTAAATAAAAATATAA
The DNA here is from genome assembly GCA_026119855.1 of Campanula takesimana. Lineage (NCBI taxonomy): Eukaryota > Viridiplantae > Streptophyta > Magnoliopsida > Asterales > Campanulaceae > Campanula > Campanula takesimana. The sequence continues at coordinate 918,773 of JAOWBW010000408.1, read as the reverse complement.
AAAAAGTAAAATGCAAAAAAAAATTAGCAAATTAGTTACCCGTGTAGAGCACGGGTTACCCGCTAGTGATTTGGAATATCTACACTCCTACATGGAAGAGGAAACGGGAAAAAAAAAGAAAAAAGAAACCCTCGCTTCCCGCCTGTGTACATATTTAACCTAATCGGCCGCCTAGCTGTTGTTTCCCTCCGATCAACTCTGGTTTTGGTGGAATGGCGAGGGAATCAAAGTGGGTTAAAACGGAAGGGGTGAAGAGCGAAGGTCCGGCGGTAGGCATAGACCTAGGCACCACCTACTCGTGCGTCGGAGTATGGCATCACGGCGAAGTTGAGATTATAACTAATGATCAGGGGAACAAGATCACCCCTTCTTACGTCGCTTTCAACGACAAACAGCGTCTCATCGGAGAAGCTGCTTACAACCAAGTCCACACAAACCCTCTCCATACCGTCTTCGGTTACTCTCTAATACTTGCTCTTCTTGCTTCGTCCTCGTCCTTAAATGAATGTCCAAAAAAATTTCAAATTTGCTCTCGATTAAGACATGCCCGTCTCAATAATTATAGGGGCCCAGTGCTAAATGTGAATATTGGGCCCTTAGTATTTAAAAAATTTACACAATAAAATAATTGCAATAATGTTAAGTAATAAGAAAATAGTCCCTCGTCCCACCCGAATTAGGATTTTTGGGTTGGGCACAGGGATTAAGGAAAAAGTATTAGTGGAGTATGTGTTGTGAGTATGAAAAGTAAAATATGAGAGAGAAAGTGGGGTAGAGAATAATGAGTGGAAAGTTGTGTGAGTTGAATGTGGGTCCCATTAAATAAAACACTTCTATTTTTGGGTTGTCCTAATTCAAATGGGACACCTAAAATGAAAATTTGTCCTAATTCGAGTGGGACGGAGGGAGTAATTCATTAAAATTAAAATATATCATTAAAAGAAACTAAACTTTCTAATAAAAGTTTGAAAAAAAAAATATGAATGAAAGCTTAAACTAGAAAAAGAAGGGGATGAAAGCCCAAAAATTGGTTGCAATAATGTTGAAGTAATAAGCAAATAATTTATAAAAATTATAATATGTAATTAAAAAAATAAACTTTCTAATTAAAGTTTTGAAAAAAAGAATGAAAGAAAGCCTAAACTATAAAAGAAGGGGAGGGAAGCCATGAGAAAAATCCAAGAAGGGAAAAAGAAATATAAAAATTACTTGTCCTGGGAGTCGAACCCAGGCATTCCGTGTTGTAATGTGTAAGGAGTTACCACTTACCAGCTGGGCACCTTTAGCATAATTGTAGTATTTCGTTATCTAATATATATATACTAAATAAATAAAAATTTGGGGCTCCCAAATTTTTTGGGCCCTGTGCAATTGGATTGGTTGCACAGGCCCAAACCGGGCCTGGATTAAGAGCAAATTTGTAACTTTTTCGGACATTCATTAAGGGATACGGACAGAAGGAGTAGTATTTTACTTTGCAGCCTTTGGTGTTCGTATATGGTTCATGATTATTTGATTTTCTAGCTATAAACTAATTAACCCCAACACCAATACCTTCGAGATCTGGCCTTTTATATATATGTATATATTTCATGTGTTAAATGCCCCTTCAGTCCCATTATAAAAATATCATCTTTGACTTTTCGTTCAAATTGATTGAAATTTGAAGAAAAAAGTTATTAAAATCTGATTATTCTTATAAAATTTTAAATACTGTTATTCATATTTTTGCATTGGAGTATCTGATGACGCCCTATATTTATGGGGTCACGGAGATAGAACTCCAATTTAGCTGTCCCTTGATCCTGATCACAACACAGACAAGAACACCGTTAAGACCAAGGCCGGGTTGGAATCCGGCTTAGGCCCTCGGGTGTGAGAGTAAGATCTCTGAGGAAAACCTAAGTGGAAGGTTCAATGAAGACCTGTGTGTGTGAATAAGATAGAGCACGTACCTTGCCCATGGAAGCAAAAAGAAGTATATATATGACAAGGAGAAAGAAACCTGCACAAGGTACTAACTGCCCTGGCACTGGATGGACACGTGGCGAGTCCTCAGTGGATCGGTCAGGAGAGTGGCTGGGAAGGTGGCGTGTTTGTCAGGGAAGCATGGTTCCATCACCAACCGTTATGGTGTGTCAGGTACGAATAGGCGACGTCTTGTGTACGTTTGTGCCAACTGGGCACTACGGGCTCCTCAGGATAGCGGGAGGTAGAGTTATCTCGGGCATATATATCAGGGAGATCGGACCCCTCGGGCTTGCTTGCCCGCAGTCTTCGCCGGTTCAGCCCCAAGAGTTCAAGTCCGGTTCGGGCGGATTAGGTCGCATCGGTTTGGACCGCAGAACATCCGGTCTAGAAGGCTCGGTCTCATCAGTATCGATATCTGTTTTTAAAAGTTCAAGAAATTAAATTCAATCAATGTTTGGTTTTGACTTTAAATAAGTTCCAAAAGGTCAATGTGCTACTAATGTTTATGGGATGAGGGAGTAACATCTTTTTTATTTTACTTTTTTCAAAACGAGATTATTGCTTGAATACAAAACAAAATGGTTAAGGAGAACTTTTTGAGATGGAGGAGTATGATGTTAGCATAAAGGTATATTTTAAAATACTTAAAGTGTCACATAAAGGTATATTTTAAAATACTTAAAGTGTCAAATTAGACTTTGTATTAAGTTCATGTCCAAGAAAATGCTAGACTGGTGCTAGAGGGAAAAAATCAGAAAGGATGAACAAAAATGGATTTGTACACCAGGGATTGGGAATCTACATTAGCGTAATATTGTGATCAATACTCGAGAGACTAAATATTGGAAATTTAGAATGTACAACCATTGTAGCGCCTATTGTGTTTCTTTTACAGGTTTTCTGTAACCGATGAACGATTAAGATTCTGCTTGGATGGAGAATATGGTTTAAAACATTTGCCCCTCTCCCTATTATTGCAACATATGTGATGATGAGAATAATAATAAAAAAAATGCGTGGGAGTTGATACTTTAATTTTGTGTTGGCGTTCTCAGTGAGGAAGGAAATAGTGTGGTTATTTGTCTGTGCACATTCTTTTCCTTTTATTTCTTAAATTGTTATAAATGATGTAAGTACAACTGTTTCATTTTGATTGGGGTAAGTGTTATGGTGCTTTTCGGTATAACTTTTGTTTTCATTTTAGTGTTTATTGGGTTGTCAGCTTGTAATATGTGCACTAACCATTACTGCATTTGTGACAGCTGCAAAAAGGTTAATTGGAAGAAGATTCAGCGATTCTTTAGTTCAGAATGACATGTACTTATGGCCATTCAAGGTCATATGTGGTCCTGGTGATAAGCCAAAGATTGTGGTCACTCACAAAGGTGAAGAGAAGCAGTTTGCAGCAGAGGAAATCTCATCTATGGTACTTATGAAGATGAAAGAGATTGCAGAGGTTTTTATTGGATCAACAATAAAGAATGCTGTCATTACAGTACCAGCTTACTTCAATGATTCGCAGCGACAAGCCACAAAGGATGCAGGTCAGATTGCTGGCCTCAATGTGATGCGCATAATCAGTGAGCCAACTGCTGCAGCCATTGCTTACGGTCTTGACAAGAAGCACGCTAATGGTCCAAAGAATGTGCTTATTTTTGATTTGGGCGGTGGGACGTTTGATGTTTCAATTCTCACAATTGAGAATGGTGTATTCAAAGTGAGGGCTACGGCTGGTAACACTCACTTGGGAGGAGAAGACTTTGATAACAGGATGGTCAATCACCTTGTTAAAGAGTTCAATAGGAAGAATAATGTGGACATGAGTGTAAACTCAAAAGCTCTGAGGAGATTGAAGAGTGCTTGTGAAAGGGCAAAGAGGATTCTCTCCTATACTGCCTCAACCACGATTGAGATAGAAGCATTATTTGAGGGTATTGATTTTGAGTCGAAAATGAGTCGGGCCAAGTTTGAGGAGCTCAACATGGATCTCTTGTGCTCGTGCATGGAGCATGTGGAGAAATGTTTGGGAGATGCCAAGATGGAGAAGAGGGATGTAGATGATGTAGTGCTGGTTGGTGGGTGTAGCAGAATACCAAAGGTTCAGGAGTTATTGAAAGAGTTGTTCAATGAAAAAAGGCTGTGCAAGAGCATTAACCCTGATGAAGCTGTTGCCCATGGTGCTGCTGTGCTGGCTGCTAAACTGAGTGATGATGTCAATCAAAAGGGTCTAGATTTTTCGCTTTTTGATGCCACCCCTCTCTCCCTTGGAGTTGAAACTGATGACGGGATCATGTCGGTGGTAGTTCCGAAAAATACTACGATTCCCACCACGAAAGAGAAAATTTTGACAACAAGGTATGATAATCAAGCTGATGCCAGTTTCCAAGTGTATGAAGGAGAGAGGCCAGTGACGGAAGGAAATAACTTGTTGGGAAAATTTAAGCTTTCTGGAATCAGTCTTGCTCCAAGGTGTGTCCCTGTGTTAAACGTTAGGTTTGAGATTGATGCTGATGGAATTTTAAGTGTTTCAGCAGAGGACAAGGCAAGTGGAAAGAAGAATGGTATTACCATTACTAATAACGAGGGAAGACTGTCCAAAGAAGATATCGAGAAGATGGTCCAGGAAGCTGAAAAGTTCAAGGCAGAGGATGAAGAACTAGCAAAGAAATTAAAGGCCAAAATCTCTCTTGAAGGCTATGCATACGATATGAGGAATACCATTAATAAGTTTGGTTCTAAGATTCTGACAACTGACAAGAAGAAGATGACGGATGCTGTTGACCAGACTCTTCAATGGCTGTCTGCCAATCTGCATGCAACAACGGAGGATTTCAAACTTAAGATGGAGGAGCTCCAACGTATTTGCAAGCCAATCATTGACAGCATTAACTAGTCACGTGTTGCAGCATAGACGGGAGTGTTTCTTTCTTTATTCAGATATGATACTCTCTCTTTTTTTTTTTTTTTTTTAGGTTTTCTAATTAGTTGGTAACTAATTTCATTATACTAGTGATACTTTAAGAGCAAAATCTACGGAATTCAACGCCTCACCTTTCTATAGTACTCCCACCGTTTCATAATAGATGTCGTTTTGAACATTTGCACAATTCTTAAGAAACACAATTAATGCATGTGAAAAAGTTTGATATACCTCTAAAGTTATCCAATTACCTAGGCAATTAAAGGCTTGTGCAAGAGATACTCCACTATCATTAACAAGAGTATAATTGGTATACAACAAAAAAGCCTTGAAAATAGTAAAACAAGAAGTAATTTGAGACAAAGTTAACTTCCAAAACGACATCTATTTTTATTTTGAGACGGAAGGAGTAGATAAGAAAGGTATGATACTCTCCTAAATTAAATGTACTTGTTCTTGTTCTAATGAAATCAATGTTGATAGAATTATTAGTGGTTTATCAATACAGTACTATTTAAGGGTTGCCATTAAGATAGTTAATCATTGTTATACTAATTTTTAAAGTGGTGTTTATTTCTAAAGTGTTAAGTACTTAATCTGAATTCACAATTGAAATTGGTTGAACTCATTAGAGGCAACGTTTAACTGAAGTCTGGTTTATGAATTATTTAAGCGTCTAACGATTGAAGAATGGTCGATGAATTATTTAAACTGTTTGATTATTTGTCCGAATTCACGTAAAAAACGTTCATAATTTTATTTTCCCTATAAATATAGCCGAATATTGCATATGTTATTCACACCTCTTCTCCCATACTTTCTCTTTCTAAGCTTAAGCAAAAAAATAAATAAAATCATTATGGATAATTTCGGAACGAATTTTTGAAATTCCGAAAATAATTCTAATCAAGCTTGGCTCAAGGAAATGTTGGCTATCTATCCAAATTTCATATTGAATTACCGCCAAAACAACTTTCAAAACTAACCCCACCACTCAAATCCTCTCAACTTCTCCCAAAACTCACCCAGTGATTTTACTTCTCCACTAAACACCCAAACGTCTTATGGCTCGATACCATTCCAAAGCTTCACTCCAGAGTCGCAGAATATTGAATTTGTTCCAGAGACGCGGGAGGAAGATGAGGAAGGCGAAGAAAATGAAGAAGAGGAGGTTGTACCTGCAAGGCGAAAAGGAGGAGCTTCAAAAAAAGAAAAAAAAAAACTAATGCCTGGAAATTCTCAGAAGATGAGACTCTCATCAGTGCCTACATGAATTCAAGCACTAATGCCATAATAGGTACAAATCAAAAGTATGAGAAGTAGTGGTGTTTAATTTACAATTGGCGTTTATTTTTGAGTGTTTAATTTACACAATTATGTAACTACAAAAATAAAAAATATATATTCTGTAATGTGGATTAATGAAATAATATATTTTCTTTTACTTCTTGAATTATTCAAGAAGTAAAAGAAAGAGAGACTTTTAATGGGGGCATCGACAGAGGTTACATACTAACTACGACCCAAAAGTAAAAGTAAAAAAAAAATATAGACGTTCATTTTGGGACAGACGTAATATGCATGTGCTCTTTCGCATATATGTTTTGATTTGTGAATTTAGGATTTCTTAGTGTACTATTATGATCAATGCTAAAGCCTGTGAGGCCTAAATTTTGGAAGTATAACCATTTTTGCCGCAATTGTGTTTTCTTCAAACGGTTTCTTTGACAGGGGTTATACACACCCTCTTATTACCTAGCACACCCCTTCATGCTCCTTACCATTTTTTCTTGACCTACAAAGATTATCCCATTTCCATAATTGTGTTATTAATATCTTTGAATAGTCAAAGGGGACTAACATTGCTTGAGGGAGTATATTATGCTACTGTATGGTAGATTGAAGCATGGTGCGCTAAGTAATAAGGGGTTGTGATTGATGAGGATGGGATTTTAAATGTCTCGGCAGAGGCCATGGAAAGCGGAAAGAGGAAAGACATTATCATTAGCTATGACATGGGAAGACTGTCCAAGGAAGATGTAGAGAAAATTGTCCAGTATGCTGTGAAGTACAGTACAGAAGATGAGGAGCGAGAGAAGAAAGCAAAGGCCAAGAACTCTCTGGAGGGGTATGCATACGACATGAGGAATACCATTAACAATGCGAATGCTGGTTCGAAGATTCTGACGACTGACAAAAAGAGGATGACGGATGCCATTGACCTGACTCTTCAGTGGCTGTTTGCCAATCTGCACGCAGCATGTGGAGGATTTTCAACACAAGATGGAGGAGCTTGAATTTTCACAGGCTGTAACTGCATGAATTTCCACATGATTCATTAAGTTGCCTCTTAAAATCTCGGATCGAAGTCCTAAAATATTATACCTTCCGGCCCTAAATAAATGTCTATTTCAAGAATTTTTTTTTTTGTCTCAAATGAATGTTATTTGTTTAAAACTGTCTCTAAATAATTGTTTTTACCAACTTTTTAACTAGTCACTTTATACTTACAAAACTAAGTATTTAGAAAGTGGATAACATGAATATAATATTTAGATCTTTATCGTTTAATTGTCTAAAATATGAATATTTTCAAAGTTATTTTGGTTACTAACTAATCTCATAATCTCATTGCAGTGGCAGAGCTACCATGGGGCAAAGGGGGAAATTGCCCCCATTTTTTTTTTTTTTAAAAGAAAATTGACTAGTGCAAAATTTTCAAAAGTATGAAGGTTTAGTGCAATTTGTTGAAATTTGCTCTATTTGAAATAAAGTAATAATATACTAGAATTTTTTTTGCCCCACTGACGAAATAAAGTTATTTTTTGTTGTGCAATCTTTGCCACTATTGACAAAAATTCATAGCTCAACCACATTCTCATTGCTTTCAAATTGGATACTGAATAATTTATGTAAATTGGTTATGAGTTAAGAATTTTTTACTTTGATTTATGTTTCCTTTTTTTCTAAATACATTACTATAAAAAGGCCCCGTTTATATAATTGAAGTTTAAATACTTCTTCCGTTCGAAATAATTTTCTTATTTTTTATTAATATCATTTTTATATTTATATTAATATGAAGATATTTTGAGAAATAAATTTATGATGATTTAATTATCCTAATTGAAAATTAAAAATTTATTATTGATACACTATTGTAATTCTATTAATAACAGTGTTATATGTTCATTAAGATAATTAGATTAACCTAAAATTATTGCTAAAAGTATCTTTACATCGACCATAAAAAAGAAAATTTATTTTGTGATGGAAGGAGTATTAATTTGTACTCCCTCCGTCCCAGAGTAAGAGTCCTACTTTCCGTTTTGGTACGTCCCAGAGTAAGAGTCATATTCCTAAAATGGCAAAGAATCTTTACTATTCATCACACTCATTCTCTCTGCTATTTTACTTTTATACTCACAACACCAATCAATTCACTATTCTCTCCCACTTATTCTCTCTCCTACTTTACTTTTACACTCACAACATTTACATCACTTCCCATATTTATTAATAAGCGTGCAAATGAGGGGTAGGACTCTTACTCCGAGACGGAGGGAGTAGTAGTTTTTAAATTAATAGTTCAACTTTTATCTTTTAATTTAAACTACGTACTTTATAAATTCCCCGGGAGGGCATGCTCCGGTGGTGGCTCGTTTAGCTCAAATATCGTATCTTACCTCTTGATGATATATAGGCATACACCTCTGACTCATACGAGATAGTATCTTGAAGGCATGGGCGGATCTTATGTGTAAATAGGGGTACACGTGCACCCGGTTAACCCAAATATTTTAACTAAATTTTTTTTTTTTTTTTTTTTTACTAAGTGCATCCCCAAAAAAAAATTAATTAGAGTGGTAATTTAACTAGAAGGGATGTGAACTTAGTAAAAGGAAAAGTTAACAAGTTATTTAGTGTAAATTGTGTACTTGTTTTCTTTTATGAGACAATTGTTTTGAACTTATATACTTAATTATGTACTTGAATATAATTACGTTTTAAAAATTTTTGGTATGGAGTTATTTAGTGTAAATTGTGCACCCGGTGATTGAAAATCTTAGATCCGCCACTGCTTGAAGGTGGTATGAAGTTTTTTCGAAAGGAAGATGGTATGAAGCAGCGGCGAAGCCATAAATTTTTGTTAATGGGGGCAAATATTACACAACAATTTTTTTTAAGTGTATTTTTGTTAGTGGGGGCAAAAAAATATTCTAGTGTATTATTTTTTTTATATCAATGTGGGAAAATTTTAACAAATTGCACTAAATCCTTAAAATTTTGTTAATTTTCCACTAGTATTATTATTATTATTTTTAAATAAATGGGGGCAATTGCCCTCTTTACACGTCCATATATGAAGTTGGTGGTGGTAGTTTCGGTGAAAATGATAAAATGTTTTTTTCTTTGAAAGTATTTCGAAAGGAAGGTGGTGTGAAGTTGGAAAGGAAGGTGGTATGAAGTTGTGGTGGTCGTTTCAGTGAAAATAATATTAAATGTTTTTTTTTTCTTTGATCTTTGACAAAATAATATTGTACTTCATTTTGTTGAAAATAGATGTGACTTTTAGATATTTTACAAGTTTAAAAAAAAAAAATTACTACAACTTATAGTGAAACTATTAAATTTACCCATAGACCTTATTTCCTACGTTACTTCACTCACTAAACTTATTATTTAAACAAATTTTCAATGCAAAGAAAAATTAGAAATTCAAATGATTTTAATTTAAAAGCGACAATAATTTTGGAACAAAAACTATTTTAAAATGACATTTATTTTTTACCAGAGAGATTATTAATTAGATTGTATTTAATGTTTGATAAATATATGTGCGTTGACCATTAAAAGTCAAACGAGACCTTTTTTTTTTTTTTTTTTTTTTTTTGAAAACAATGGTGTATAATATTGGTATGATAATAGGTGATGTGAATATAAAATATGAGGTACGAGAGATAAAGTAAAATAAAGAATAGTACGTTAATGAGTAATAAAATTTTTGTTTGGATAAATGTACTCCCTCCGTCCCGGTAGAAGCTTCACCATTTTGAGAATGCACAAGAATTAAGAAAAGTGACAAGTGGGAAATGGGTTGTGAGAGGGAAGAAGTGAGTGGATATGACATGTGGGACCCATAGTTTAAATGTATGATGGGGAAAAGTTAGTGGGTATGACAAGTATGGACCACAATTTATGTATGTGAGAGGAAAAAGTGAGTGGGGATGACAAATGAGGCTTAAATTTATAACCATTTTAGGAAAGGTGAATCAATCAAAGGGACATCCATTTGAGTAATAAGTGAAGCTTCAAATGAAACGGAGAGAGTATAATTTAATGAGACATCTCCATTGTCTCTAAAATTAATAGTCTCTCCGTCCCAGTATAAGGTTCTTACTTTCTTTTTTGGTATGTCCCATTTTAAAGTTTTTAGTTTCTTTATTCCTTAAATGGGAAAGTATGAATATTGTTTTGGACAATCTTTTTTTTTATAAAGTTCATATATTACAAAAATCACTCACCTATCTACTTTTCACATACTTGCTTTATAAATGGACAATTATATAACTAACACATTATTATTGTTGATTTAAATTTATCTTAGTTTCTTAATAAACATGTAAAGTCAAACTAATAATTTTAAACCGAGACGGTGGGAGTAAAAGGTTAGTACAAAGGATTTAAAATATTTTGCGTGACAGTGCAAAACTCCTACAGGGAAGAAAAGACTTGAGAAAAGACAAAGACTTAGACTTCTTCCGCCCGCCAGTCTTAATTTATACACTCTCTTCTCACTCAAATTAAGACATTTTATCATTTCGAGTGTTTCACTCAAAATAAAATAAAAATAGAATTATTTTATTTAATAGGATTTATATTTACACTCAAAATAACTTTTCACTCATTATTCTATATCTAATTTTCTTTCTCATATCCTACTTTTCATACTCACATAGTATACTCCTTCCGACCCGGAGTAAGAGTCTCACCCCCAATTTGCACGCTTATTAATAAATATTGGATGTGATGTAAATGTTGTGAGTGTAAAAGTAAAGTACGAGAGAGAATGAGTGGGAGAAAATAGTGAATTGATTGGTGTTATGAGTATAAAAATAAAATAGGAGAGAGAATGAGTGAGGTGAATAGTAAAAATCATTTGCCATTTTAAGAATGAGACTCTTACTCTGGGACTACCAAAAAGGAAAATGAGACTCTTACTCTGGGACGGAGGGAGTAACACATACTCCATATCCGTCCCATATTTATCGCTACTTATTTCTATTTTGGGTGTCTCATACTTATTGCTACTTAATCAAAATGTTTACTTTTTCCCTCTCTTATCCACTCACAACAATTATCCACTAACTTATTTTCTCTCTCATGCCCACTCATAATACTTAATTTAACATATTTTCTTAATCTCCATGTAGTCCCATTTAATAGCAATAAGTATGGCGGAGGGAGCAGTCCGTAAACATTTACCCTTAATTAATCCGATATACCCTACTCAAAAAATGTTACTATTTTTGTTTTGAGTGGGGGAAGGGAATATTAAAATATATCTAGGACGACTGGAGCAGGAGTGCAATTTCGAGGCTAGTTGACTTGGGATAAAAGGTCTCGTTTCTGAGTTGTGACTCGTGCTAACACAAAACTTGGAGCAGAAATGAAGAGGGAAGAAGGATTGGGATCGGGATCGGGATCGGGACCGGCGGTTGGGATAGATCTCGGGACAACCTACTCGTGCGTCGGAGTATGGCAGCGCGGCGGAATTGAGATTATAACAAATGATCAGGGGAACAGGATCACCCCTTCTTATGTCGCTTTCACAGATTCTCATCGACTCATCGGAGAAACTGCTTACAATCAAGTCACCACCAACCCTTTCCATACCGTCTTCGGTTCGGTTACTCTCTGACACTCTATACTCCATGCATCACTTCATATTATTTTGCTGCTTTTGTTTTGATATAGATGGAGTCTAATCTTGGTATAAATGTATTATCTCCGTCCTATCCTAAATGAATGTTTGGAATAAATTTACATTTATAAAAAAAAGAAATAACTTAATTTTATCAAATGACACTATGTATTAAGTAAAAGTACAAGTAGCTAAAGCTCCGTTTGGTTTGTTTCGTGTAAAACGATTTTTGAAAAATATTTTTCCCATTTTCCCGAGTATGTTAAGCACCAGAAAAGATTAAACTACATTTTTGCCATCTGTACTATTCAGTTTTTTCACTTTAACATCTGTACTACATAAACAACAAAAAGAACATGCGTACTATTGATAAATTAGCAAAAATAACCAAAATCGTTAATAAATGTTAACGATGATAACGAACGTAGTAATTTAACATATATTACTACTAAATATTTAAATTGTCCCCATAACTTAACAGACTCTTAAAATGACTTATTTACCCTTACATGTACAAATAACAAGCGTTCGAAAAAATTAAAGCATGATTATGTGTTAAATGACCTGCTGATCTTTATAACTACATTTTGGTTCCAAGAAAAAAAATCTTTATTAACATTTAAATTAAACACTGTCATAATTAAGGTAGAATTAGTAAAAAGAAGATAATTTTTTTTTAAAATAAATTACAATTATGATTTCGAAAAAAAAAAAAAAAAAAACTAATTGCAATTATATCTAGAGCTAGTCTCCCATGAGAACACTATGACCCGTCTCACAGAAGAGACGGGTCGACCCATGACCCATGGGGCATACCTGCCACGTGGCAACCACCCATTGGCCTTTTTTTTTTTTTTTTTTTTTAGTTTTTATAATTTTTTTTGACTTTTCCGTCGTTTACCAAAAGTAATAGTTACCATAACTTAATGTAATGACCGTATATACATATAAAGTAAAATTGTTCATAAGTAAACGTAACACCTGTTTTACAAAAACAAAAACTCGTTTTACCCATTTTTTCAAATGTAATACTAACTATAATTACGTGTAACCCAAACAATATCTAAATGTAATTATCATTTATACTGAAATGTAATAGTGCTTTTGCAAAAATGTAAAATATTGTGTATTTTGATTTAATTTTAAGAAAGTAACATTTGAAAAGTAACAACTCATATACATGAATGTAATTGTTTGTACAAGTAAATGTAACACTTTAATAAAAGAAATTATAACATATTTCTATAGATAATGTAATACTTTTACATGTAATACTAATCAAGTGTTTTTAGCTCTAAACATGTAAATGGTTGAATTATTACTTTTTCTATACATATGTGTTACAATTATGTATAAACACTGTTACATATAAATAACATGTTCGTTACATTTTAGTTGTAATAAGTATTACTTTTGGCAAACGAAGAAAACATAAAAAAAAAAAAAAAACACTGTTACTTTTTCTGTATATATTTATTACTTTTATGTATACAAACTGTTACATTTAGCTATAGTAAACTATTACTTTTGACAAAAAAAAAAAAAAAAGAAAGACCTATGAGAGGCTGCCACGTGGCAGGGTCGCCCCCATGGTTCATGGAGCTGGTTCGTGGGTCGGGTCATGGGTAAAAAATGACCCGTCTCTACCATGAGACGGATCCCCTTGTTCTCACCTAAGTTTTTGTCTTATATCTATGTACCCTTTCTCTCCTACCATTATTTGCCTACACCAATTCCAATCAATCATCACACAAACCCACCATTGTCACCACCGTCCACCTGCTACTCCATCCAAATCTTCCATTACTAAACATTAAGATTGCTTAAAAAAAAAAGAGAACAGACTACAAGTACTCCCCTCCGTCACCACCGTCATCATTCATTCAATAGCAAGCACCATTTTTGTTTACTCATAAAGAAAAGGGAGATTAAGCATTAAAAAGCCGAATCAAACACAAACCCAAATCTAAAATCTAACACCGAAACACACCCATAAATTTGTAGATCTGGAAGATCTAACACACATTCCAACACACGCATCCGTAAATCTGAGCAGATCTAATACCTACGAAACACACATGCTAGCATATCTGGTAGATCTAAAACACAAACAAATCCATGGAGTCAAGAATATACGAACACACCAAGAAAAAGAAATAGAGGGGGGGGGAGCGAGAAAGAAAGACGATCTTGCAGAAGAAGGCGAGTACTGCGCATAAAAGAACACGGCGACGACGGCACAGACAAGAAAACGGCGACGGCGGAGAAGACAAGAAAATGGTGGCGACGATCTGGTGGATGCGAGGTGAGAGAGTGACGGATGGAAGGGGAAAGGGGTTTCAGGGGCGAGGACTTTAGAAGAATGGAAGACCAAGGAGAGTGATAAATAGTATGCAGGTCGCTTTAGTAGTGTATGTTTAATTGGGTTGGGTGGGCATAGAATAAAATTAACTGAATTAGGTTAATTATAATTCTTAATAATAAATAGTATGCAGGTCGCTTTAGTAGTTTATTCCATAGATTAGGGATGAACCAGGTATTTAGCTTGTTAAGTTTCTAACGCTTAATAACGTTCATCAAGTTTTTTAACGATTATGGTTAGTTTTTTTAACGATTATGGTCAGAAATGTGGTTTACTCCACCGGAAAATGGGGAAATTGTTTCTCCCACTTTTCTAAGTAAAATGACTTTTCTCCTCTGTAAGTCATTTTTCGGAAAATGTTAACCCCTCACTCACACAGCCAACCCCGCATACTCCTCCACGCTACCCACCCCACCTCCACATCCACCCTATCCTCACCCCTACCTTACCTTCCCACTACCCCACCCCACCCCTACCCCTCCCCACCCCACCCCCACCATCCTCCCCAAAGAAAAAGGTTTACTCATATTAAAATTATTTTTTACTCCATATTTATCACTTTGGGGCACTTGTTTCACTGGGCATGTTTTGTTTATGCACTTTTAAGCAGTGGCGGAGCTACCATGGTGGCAAAGGGGGCAATTGCCCCCATTGGTTTATAAAAAATAGAAATCTACTAGTGCAAAATTTACAAAATTTGGGGGGTTTAGTGCAATTTATTGAAATTTACCCCCTTTGAGATAAAAGTAATACTACACCAGAATATTTTTTTGCCTCCATTAACAAAAATACAGTTAAATTTCTTTTGTTGTGCAATATTTGCCCCCGTTAACAAAAATTCTTGGCTCCGCCACTGCTTTTAAGCCCAAATTGTAGAAATGAGAATAACATTTTGGGACAATGAGAAACGGCAAATGGGAAGATTTAGGATGGATGGAGTATGAGATGAGTGTTGTAATATAAGGATTCTGCTTGATGTGGTTTAAGACATGGAGATTATGGTTTTTTTATTTTTGCTTTGTATATAAGCTTGGTATATGTGCACTAACCATTACTGCATTGGTGACAGCTGCAAAAAGGTTAATTGGAAGAAGATTCAGCGATTCTTTAGTTCAGAATGATATGTACTTATGGCCATTCAAGGTCATATGTGGTCCTGGTGATAAGCCAAAGATTGTGGTCACTCACAAAGGTGAAGAGAAACATTTTGCAGCAGAGGAAATCTCATCAATGGTTCTGGTTAAGATGAAAGAGATTGCAGAGGCGTTTCTTGGAACACCGATAAAGAATGCTGTTATCACAGTACCAGCTTACTTCAATGACTCGCAGCGCCAAGCCACCAAGGATGCAGGTCTCATTGCTGGTCTCAATGTCCTTCGCATTATCAATGAGCCAACTGCTGCAGCCATTGCTTATGGTCTTGGCATGAAGCACAACAACTCTGGTGCAAAGAACGTGCTTATATTTGATTTGGGTGGTGGGACTTTTGATGTTTCGATTCTCACAATTGACAAGGGTATATTCGAAGTGAGGGCTATGGCTGGTGACACTCACTTGGGGGGAGAAGACTTTGATAACAGGATGGTGCATCACTTTGTTAAAGAGTTCAAGAGGAAGAATAAAGTGGAAATGAGTGGAAATGCGAAAGCTCTTAGGAGATTGAAGAGTGCTTGTGAAAGGGCAAAGAGGGTTCTCTCCTATACTACCGAAACTACTGTTGAGATTGAAGCATTGTTTGAGGGTAATGATTTTGAATCAAAAATGAGTAGGGCTAAGTTTGAGGAGCTCAACATGGATCTCTTTTGCAAATGCATGGAGCATGTCGAGAATTGTTTGGGGGATGCCAAGATGGAGAAGAGCGATGTGGATGATGTAGTGCTGGTTGGTGGGTGCAGCAGAATTCCAAAGCTTATGCAGCTATTGAAAGAGTTGTTCAATGGGAAAGCTCTTTGCAAGAGCATTAACGCTGATGAAGCTGTTGCCTATGGTGCTGCTGTGCTGGCTGCTAAACTGAGTGGTGAGGACAATCAAAAGGGGCTAGATATATCGCTTTTGGATGTTACCCCTCTCTCCCTTGGGATTGAGGTTAAAGATGAAATCATGTCGGTGGTAATTCCAAAAAATACTCCGATTCCCACCACGAAAGAGAAAAATTTCACGACAACCGAGGATAATCAAGCCAGTGTAGATTTCCCCGTGTTTGAAGGAGAGAGGCCAGTGACAGGAGGAAATAATTTGTTGGGGAGATTTGAGCTTTCTGGAATCATTCTTGCTCCAAGGGCCGTTCCCGTGTTAAATGTTTGCTTTGAGATTGATGCCGATGGTATTTTAAATGTTTCAGCGGAGGACAAGGCAAGCGGAAAGAAGAAGGCTATTACCATTACTAATAACAGGGGAAGACTGACAAAGGAAGAGATTGAGAAGATGGTCCAGGAAGCTGAAAAGTTCAAGGCAGAGGATGAGCAGATAGTGAAGAAAGTGAAGGCCAAGAACACTCTAGAGGGATATGCATACGACACGAGGAATACCATTAACAGTGCAATTGGTTCGAAGATTCTGACGTCTGACAAAAAGAAGATGACGGATGCTATTGAGCAGACTCTTCAGTGGCTGTCTGCTAATCTGCATTTAGAAATGAAGGATTACCAAAACAAGACGGACGAGCTTGAGCGCATTTGCAAACCCATCCTTGCCAATATCACCTAGGTCACTGGTTATCACATCTACACAAGAATGTTTCATTGTCCATTATGCTCAGATATGCTTTTGATAAATGTAACTACTTTTGGACATGTTAATTGTTGACCCTATACACTGCCTAGTGACTTAAACAGGGTTCCTTTGTGTACATCAACTTTACTAGTTCAATTTCACAACTAATCACCATAGACGGCTACCAACCCTCTTCATTGTTGGTTAAGCTATGAAAAATTCAGTGTTCCAACCCAAAACCTCGCAATAACTAACCTATAAAAATTCTGGCTTTTCAAAATTTCCGGATCCAGGTCGACCAAATGCCCATTAAAAAGGTCTCAGTTGTTCGTCATGATGGCACATATGAACCAGGCACCACAAAATGAGACTAAAAAGGTGCAAACTTAGACATCTATAGCTCTCAACAGAGTTTTATTTCTGGTAAGAGCTTGCTTATGTTATCATAATAATACTACACATAGAACATTAGGTTGGTCATAGTACATCAGAAGGTGGAAAGTGCAGAAAGATAAAAAAGTTAAATGACCCAGAAACTAAAATTTGCAGATTGTCCATCAAGATAAAACTTTGATTTCCAGAAACAAACTAAAAGGCAAAGTAAATAACTTGGAGAAGTAAAAAGGCAAAAATCAGATCATAATTTCAGTCACCCAATAGGGTTACTAATCAATGAAGAAGCAACAAAATACTCCATCCGTCTCAAAATGATCTCCACATTTGACTATTCAAACTTCTTAAGGATATGAACACTTGGTTCACTAGTTATGTTGTGTTTATGCACATTTAAGCTTAAATTGTAGAAAGGTGAAGAACTTTTTGAGACAATAAAAAATGACAAATGAGAATAACATTTCAGGACAGAGGGAGTATGCGTAATCACCCTTACATTTTTCAAACGAAAGCTTCTGTCAAGCCATCTTTATTCCAAGGGGAGGAGCGAAGGCAAATACAAACTTCGTGTTGTTCAGGTCCTTTCCGATGCTTGGGTACAAATATTTCAAGCATCGTCCCTGTCTCGTCACCATAAGCTTCTAACTTGGCATTGTCCCACTTTATCCCCTGCTCAAGTGTTTGTCGGTGCAGGAGGTAAAGTGAGACGATTTCAAAATTAAAGTACCAAACAGACCCATTTTTCAAGCGGAGGTGCAATAAGATTGAATGAATATATTTTGGGGACAAGCATAATTTGGCCTCATCAGGGGGCAAACAAGATCAGTTAACCTTAACTAGCTGACCTTACTTCGAGTCAGATAGGTAAGTCTTGTTACTACCAACTCTTTTATTCTATAAGACTTGACATTTTTTAAGACAGCCCAACAGCAGTTCAGTTGACCCATAAAAAAAAGTGTACAACATGCTAGAGAGTGCACACACCTTAAGAATGTGGAATGGAATAAAACCATTAAAAAAACTACTCATCCCCTTCTGACTTTTCCGCCTGCGGATCTGGTTTCAAATCCATACTAGTAAATAAAGCTAACTGGCTGGTTGGTTGGTGAGTCGTTGACGTTGGGATAACATAGAAAGCTCTTTTTGTTTTGTTCAGGTTCTGATTAACACAACTTTGGAGCGAAAATGAAGAGGGAAGGATCGGGGCTGGCGGTTGGCATAGATCTAGGCACCACCTACTCGTGTGTGGGAGTATGGCAGCATGGTGGAGTTGAGATTATTGTTAATGATCAGGGGAACAGGATCACCCCTTCTTATGTTGCTTTTACTGATTCTCAGCGACTCATCGGAGACGCTGCTTACAATCAAGTCCCCACCAACCCTTTCCATACCGTCTTTGGTTAGTCTCTCACACTTTATTCCCCATGCATCCTTATATGCTACTCCTTCTGTTTCAAAATAATTGTCGTTTAAGGAGTAAAAATTTGTTCCAAAATATTTGTCACTTTAACATTACCAAGGCATTTTTGCTCATTTGTGTCAATTTTACCTTTGTTAATGATTGTAAAGTATCTCTTGTAAAATGCTAAAAGCATTTAAACATCTAGGAAATCGGATCATTTAAGGTTAGTTGTGTCTTTTTAACATATATTTATTACATTTCTGAATATGTGTGAAAGATGCTAAAGCGACAATTATTTTGAAACGGACCGCATGATTATTTGATTTTCAAGTACGAGAAAATTACTAGTAAGAGATTATAGATACTGGCTATCATTTACTTAGGCAAGATTTTTTAAAAGGAAAAGAAAGATTGGCTTATGTAGGCGGGGAATTACTTAATTTCCATGTGCTCTTTTGTTGATATGTTTTGTGAACTGGGGATTTCTTACTACAGTATATTGGAAAGTATAACCATATAACCATTGCAGAATCATTCCGCCTATATAATATTATTGCAACATTTGGATGATAGATGAACCCTAGAAAGAGGAATGTGAGTTGATAAATCAATTTTGTGTTGGGGCTCTAAATGGGCGAGGAAACAGTGTGCCTATCTGTGATGAATGATATAGTTACAGCAACTTCATTTTGATCGATATGTATAAGAGACTAAGGGTTATGGTGATTTTCGGAGTAACTTTAGTTTTGATTTTTATTGGTGACAGCTGCTAAACGGTTGATTGGGAGAAGATTCGGCGATTCATTAGTTCAGAGTGACATGAAGTTATGGCCATTCAAGGTCATATGTGGTCCTGGTGATAAGCCAATTATTGTGGTCATTCACAAAGGTGAAGAGAAACATTTTGCAGCAGAGGAAATCTCATCTATGGTCCTAATGAAGATGAAAGAGATTGCAGACACGTTTCTTGGAACACCAATAAAGAATGCTGTTATCACTGTCCCCGCTTACTTTAATGATTCACAGCGACAAGCCACAAAGGATGCAGGTCAGATTGCTGGCCTCAATGTCATGCGCATAATCAGTGAGCCAACAGCTGCAGCCATTGCTTATGGTCTTGACATGAAGCACAGAAAGAATGTGCTTATTTTTGATTTGGGTGGTGGGACTTTTGATGTTTCGATTCTCACAATTGAGAATGGTGTATTCAAAGTGAGGGCAGTAGCCGGTGACACTCACTTGGGAGGAGAGGATTTTGATAACAGGATGGTGCACCACTTTGTTAAAGAGTTTAAGAGGAAGAATAAGGTGGACATGAGTGGAAATCCAAAAGTTCTCAGGAAATTGAAGACTGCTTGTGAAAGGGCAAAGAGGATTCTCTCCTATACTGCCTCAACCACGATTGAGATCGAAGCATTGTTTGAGGGTATTGATTTTGAGTCGAAATTGAGCCGGGCTAAGTTTGAGGAGCTCAACATAGATCTCTTCTGCAAGTGCATGGAGCATGTCGAGAAATGTTTGGGAGATGCAAAGATGGAGAAGAGGGATGTAGATGATGTGGTGCTGGTTGGGGGGTGTAGTAGAATACCAAAGGTTCAGGAGCTATTGAAAGAGTTGTTCAATGGGAAAGAGGTGTGCAAGAGCATTAACCCTGATGAAGCTGTTGCATATGGTGCTGCTGTGCTGGCTGCTAAACTGAGTGGTGATGTCCATCAAACTGGGCTAGATTTTTCGCTTTTTGATGCAACCCCTCTCTCCCTTGGGGTCGAAGTTCAAGAGGGGATCATGTCGGTGGTAATTCCGAGAAATACTACGATTCCCACCACGAAAGAGAAAATTTTCACGACAAGGTTTGATAATCAAGCCAGTGTAGGTTTCCCAGTGTACGAAGGAGAGAGGCCAGTGACACAAGGTAATAACTTGTTGGACAGATTTGTGCTTTCTGGAATCAGTCCTGCTCCATGGGGTGTCCCTGTCATAAATGTTAGGTTTGATATCGATGCCAATGGAATTTTAAATGTTTTGGCGGAGGACAAGGCAAGCGGAAAGAGGAATGCTATTACCATTACTAACAACAGGGGAAGACTGTCCAAAGAAGACGTTGAGAAGATGGTCAAGGAAGCTGAAAAGTTCAAGGCAGAGGATGAGGAGTTCAAGAAGAAACTGGAGGCCAAGGACTCTCTAGAGGGCTATGCATACAACATGAGGAATACCATTAACAGTACAAATGTTGGTCCGAAGATTCTGACGTCTGACAAAAGGAAGATGACAGATGCTATTGAGCAGACTCTTCAGTGGCTGTCTGCTAATCAGCACGTTGAAGTGAAGGATTTTAAAAACAAGATGGAAGATCTTCAGCGCATTTGCAAACCAATCATTGACAGTTTTACCTAGACTCCTAAACTCTATTGTTGTCACTGTTTTGCTAAATGTTGGAATCATGAAAGCTTTTGATACATGTAACTACTTTTGGACGTCTGCAACTGCAATTTCTAGTTTCCATCTTAATGCAGCTCGTTTCTGCAGCATACTAGTTCAAGTGGTACTCCATAACTCTCATTCATTTGAACGTCTGATGAGCTTATTGCAATTTGCAAATACTTGTTTCGATTCGGACCCAAACTCCAGGACGAACGTAGGACATGCTAATTGTTGACCCTAAACACTGCCTAGTGACTTAACCAGGGACCATTTGTAATGTTATCAGAACAAAATAACACAGAGAACATTAGGTTGGTAATAATACATCAGATGGTGGAAATATCAGAAAGATTAAAAAATATAATAATAATTAAACGACAGTGAAACTATAATTTGCAAAATTTCCATCAAGAAAAAACTTTGATTTCCAGAAACAAACTAAAAGGCAATAAATAACTAGGAGAAGCAAAAAAAAAAAAAAAAAAAACAAGAATCAATTCATAATTTCCACTCATCCAATAGGGTTAGTAACCAATGAAAGAAGCAACAGAATGAGTAATCACCCTTACATTTTTCAGACTAAAGCTTCTGTCAAACCATCTCGTTCCAAGGGGAGGAACGAAGGCAAACACGAACTTCATGTTCTTCAGGTCCTTTCCGATGCTTGGGTACAATTATTTCAAGCATCGTCCCTGTCTCATCACCATAAGCTTCTAACTTGGCATCTTCAGGGATGCGTGAAGGAAGAGGAATCTCCCTAACAAATTCCCCAGGAGGGCAGTGCTCAGGTGCTTGATCTGTTAGCTTAAATGTCCTATTTTGCCTCTTTATAGTAGGCTCACACCCCTGGCTCACACAAGATATCTTAACAATCCCATGAGAAGGAGTGTTCTTCCAAGTTACTTTCACTCTTGAAAGATCAATAGAAGTCAAACTCACAATAATCAGGAAACTCTCATCATCCTCGTATATGGTCTTAGCAGCAGTAACTGGCCCGTATGTGTTTCTCATTACCCCAGAAAACTCGGGTAACCAGTGTGGTTCAGTAAGATGAACATTTGGAGATCCATTAAGGAAACAACAATCATCATCACTTCCATGTGGGGAAAAGCTTTTCCTCTGTTTCTTGCAGACGGTTAGAAGGTCCGTCACATCTCCATTTATATGGTCCGAATGTGTTGACAAATTCAAACCAGAACCATTAAGTGTTCTCTTTGGTTGGGGATGTGAACTGTTCTTTAAAGGGAGGGGGCGCTCGATCTCAAACTCTGCACTTGCAAGATTCCTCCAAGACCCGAAATCCCTAGCATCAAGAGGGATCGGAAAGTTCAAGTCTCGACCCGTTAGCTCCATCCATTTTTTCCTCTCGTCCCCATCAAGACCCAGAAGACTAGGCGTTCGTACAACTTCTATCCCATGAACACACTGAGGGTTAGAGAGACCCCTGTAGTGCTTTCTCTGCATTCTGTGAGATCGAACAAACCCTTTATCAGCACTGAATGGAAATGGCCTTTCCCCTTGGCGAGAATGCCCATTCATATAACTCCTCAATTGCATCTTCCCCAAAGCATTTTCAGGCCTCTCCTTGAAAGCCCACATGTACATGTTCTCCATATCATGTTGAACCAAGAAAACCTCCATCTTTAAGTCCGACTTTTCATACCCAGAAACCCCATTGCTCTCTCGGTTAACCTTGCTCTTTGATTTTTCATTCAAGGCCGGTTTAAAATAGACATTGAAAAAGAACCAGGCACCCCAAACACTATCAAGCCGTTTGGCACATTTTTTCCCAACTTTAGTAACATTGATGATTGTCTCTGGCGCATAATGTTGAGACCCCAATCCAACATCAAACAACTCACAGCCATTATTCCAGGAGGGAGGAGGCGGGCTAGGCTCAGCAGAGAGAGGAAGATTAATATCGGGCGGTCCAGAAAGATCAACCCCAGCCCAATTCAGTTCTCTCTCGATTTCATCATGTGACGACAAGCTAGAATACATGGACAAAAGTGTAGACAAATGATTGTTATCCATCGATAAGATCGTGAGCGAAGTTCTACACAGTTTTTCCTTTGCAGGCATAATCGTAACACAGCTTTGGTGGTGGACTCCACAACAATCAAACACTTAATAGCATGAGAACCTCACACACAAATTCATAATGAATCGAATAGAATCGAATCAAGAAAAATCCCAAAACCCCCAAATTCAACTAATCCACAGCATACCCAATATGAATAATAGCACACCAAAAACAGCAAAGACAACTAAAGAACATTGTCACCGACAAAAGACCCAGAAAATTAAAGATGATTTCGATCATACCCAGAAAATGTATTGACCTTCAGATTACAAAAGAATCTTTCAAAGTCCTACAACGATTGAGGAATGGTGTAAAACCCAAAATCTACAAATACAGAGATACAAAGAAGAGATCCGAGAAAGAATTGAACGATACATGTGGAGACAACGCATTGATTCACAAGAGAGAGAAAGTAGAGAGGAGAGAGAAAGAAAAGAGGAATGGGGGATTACCGGAGTCTGTTTAAAGCGACGGTGCCGTGTGAGGATTTGGCGCTGAGATACGACCTATGTAGGTCCTACACTAGCTGGGTTGATGCCGCCATGTGGGGATGCAAACGACTGTTAAGTAACGGTGACGATGGAATCGAGGGGAAAGGAAGTCAAAAGAAAGAGGGGTCTAACCGTCTAAACACTCAACCTACCCAAATCAAACCCTAATTATTACTCATCTCAATTTCTCACTGTTTTCGGGATTTCGAACTGCTCCACCAACAAATTAGCTCCACCCAATTTCCACCATGCCACTTCATTTTTCCTACACTCAACGGTTCAGATAAAGCCAAATTTGGTGGGACCCACAAAAGTGGGAGCTATCTTGACCGCCCCCGATTTGTGCGTGTATGTGGCCTTCATCTTAGCCATTGGGTGGAGAGGTGTAGCAAATTGGGTGGAGCGGTTCCGGGTCCCTGTTTTCACTTATTACTAAACTTTGAGTAATAATTATATATTTACTTATTTATTTTAGAAATATATAATTTGATATTATTAGCATTGTTGTTCATGCATCAATTATAAATTTTAAATTTTCATTAATATTATCAAATCAATTAATAAATGAGAAGGTCTCTGGTGCGGCGGTCGCATGGGGTGCGACGCCGACCATACCTTCTTTTTTTTTTTTTTTGCCCCCACAACCTTTTTTCCTCCAACCAAAAGTAACACTTCTTATAATGAAATGTAACACTTTTGTTTTTCAAATGTAACACTTTTTTTTCTTTCAAAAATGTACCACAATTTTGATGCAATAGATTAAAGATAACATAAAAATTAACGACTAAATTAATGTAACACTTTTTATAAAGAAATGTAACATTCTTTTTTCAAATATAACACTTTTTTTCAAAATGTACCACCCATACTTTTTTTCCTTCCAACAAAAGTAACACTTATTATAACAAAATGTAACACTTTTTTATTCAAAATGTAACACTTTTTTTAAAAAAAATATACCACAATTTTGCTACA
The DNA here is from genome assembly GCA_026119855.1 of Campanula takesimana. NCBI lineage: Eukaryota > Viridiplantae > Streptophyta > Magnoliopsida > Asterales > Campanulaceae > Campanula > Campanula takesimana. The sequence continues at coordinate 894,118 of JAOWBW010000408.1, read as the reverse complement.
ATAGATAAAGATAACATAAAGATTGACAACTAAATTAATGTAACACTTTTTATAAGGGAATGTAACACTCATTTTTTCAAATGTAACATTTTTTTTCTCCGAAAATAACATAGGATTGACAACTAAACTAATGTTACATTTTATAAAAAATGAATGTAACATTTTTTTTCTCAATTGTAACAGTTTATATTCCTTAATGTAACATTATATATGAAATGTAACAATTTTTTATTGAGAAAGTAACAATTGAAATGCAAACAATTTTTTTTTTTTTTGTAAAATTGATGTTACATTTGACAGTAGAAAAAGTGTTACTTTTTGAAGATGAAAGTGTTACTTTTATCAGAACAGAGTGTTACATTTCAGCTGGCAAGTACCTCAAACTTTTTTATGTGTAAAAAAATGTTTTAAAAAAAAAAAATCAAACCATATCATGACCTATGTAGTTTTATTCGTCTCGTCGAGACGAACACAACGGTATTTTTAAATATTTTTTTTGACTTATAAATCTCAAAATATAGCATTTTAAAGATTTTTTTTTAACACACGTGGAAAATGGCGCGTCCGTCTCACGCGCCCGTCGCACGGCGTGAGACGGCCGCAAACGAGAATTTGCCTTAATAAATATTGTTAAAAGTTCACTCATAGTAATATCAAAAAATAAATAAAAAAACCATTTTGAGACAAAAAAAAAATCTGATTTTCTTTACATTTTTTTAAAAAGGTTCAATTTCTCTTTTATGAAACAAAAAAAAAAACGATAAAATGGTTTAAATAAGCAAAGTCGCATATTTAAAAACTTGTAAGGTACAACTTGACATGTTTGCTTGAAACTATTTTGTGGATTTTAAAGTGATTAAAAAAAATAAAAAATCTTTAACTGAGGCGGAAGTAACAGTTTTTTGTTTTTTTTACAGTATATAATAATTATTGTGTGTTTCTATTGGTTCAAAATATGTGTAGCGTTTCCAATTGTAAAATATTTTGAACCCAATTATTGATGACACAAACAATAATAAATACTCCCTCCGTCCCACTCGAAATAGGACGTTTTACCATTTTGGGTGTCCCACTCGAAATAGGACATCCCAAAATGAAAAGCTTTTATTATTTTTTTATTAGTAGGACCCACTCGTCATACTCACAACAACTTTTCATTTATTATTCCCCACTCACTTTCTCTCTCCTTCATACTCACAACACCTACTTTTCAAACAACTTATTATAATAAAAGATTATTATTCCTTAATCCATGTGTCGGGACCAAGAATCATATTTCGGATGGGACGGAGTAAATAAATAAATAAATAAATTTAAAATAGTATTTAAACTGTCTGACTAGTTATCTGTAACTTTTATTATGATCAACCTGGCTAGAGAAACAGGAGATGGTGTCATGAATAGTTGATTATAAGATATCAATTTGTGGACGTGCTTTATCATAATCAAACATAAACATGATAGTGGATATCACCTAAACAAAGCTAGTTGCCTCCCAGGTCTTTTCTGGTTATGGCTATCTATTTCTCTTCATCCAATTTTTTTATTTTGTTAACACTATTTCACTAACCAACGCAGAAAAAGTTTTTTGTATTATTAGTTGAGTGGGTGTTATAAGTGGGATGAAATTGTAAGTGAAATAGTTGTTGTTAGTATGACAAATAACTCTTTATTGAATAAAAAATACTCCCTCCGACCCAGCTCATTTGATACTTATTTACATTTGGACTGTCTCAGCTCACTTGACACTTTCCAAAATAGCATAATTTTTATAATTTTATATTCACTCTACCGCACCACTCATTCTCTCTCTTCATTTTCCACCACTCAATTTATTCAACCAACACTACAATTTACCCCACTCATTCTCTCTCTTCATTTTCTACCACACATTTTCTTTATTTTATTCATTCTCCTTAATTATTGTGTCCACCTCATGTGTGTCAAGTGAAGTGGGACGGAGGGAGTATATAGTAATTTTTTTTTACTGATGTGAACAATGAGACACCAAAATGACAAAAAAATTAACATGTTAAAAAGGCGGAGGGAGTAAGATGGATGGAGTATGCTTTATTTTTATGTATATAATAATAATATCAAAAAGATTTAAGGTTAGTTTTTGTATAGTAAAAAAAAAACAATTTTCTTATTTAAGAACATAACATTTATTTTGAAATGAATAAAAATTGTACACGTCACTTTTTATTATGAGAAAGAGGAAATATTTTATATGATGGACATTTTTGAGTTTCTTTTGATAATCAAACTAGTGAATGTGCTATAGTTGCTTCCTAGTAGCTCGGTTTTTTTCCAGCTTTTTTTTTTTTTTTTTTTTCCTGGCGATCACACAAGTGGCTAGAACTAGAATTCATTATTTATATACTCCGTATGGAGTACTTTCTATGCCAAAAGTAGTGGGTGTACAAGGTATCCAGTCGCGATTTTAAATTTGTGTTTGCTTTATTTTTTGCTTAAAATAAAATAAAATGTTTTTGATGTGAAATTATTGGTTCAGTATTAAAAATATGTTCTTTCTTAAAATAAAAGTGGTTTTTAATGTGAAATTATTGGTTCAGTACTAGAAAATGCCCCTTCTTAAAATAAAAGTGGAATGGAAAGTGCACTTCATACCCCATAGTGCCTACATCTTCTTGTTGAATCAGTAGCTGCTAGGTTTCAAAGGAATCTAACAAATGGAGCTTTGCTTATAATATATTCCATCCGTGCCAATTTAAACTTTTTAAAAAAAAAATGGGTTCACGCATTAAGAAAAAAGTGATGTGTTGTAAGTGTTGATGGTTTCATAGGAGACATCCAAAATGAAATATACTCCATCCGTCTCAGTTTAAAGTTCTTAGTTTGACTATGCACGCTTATTAAGAAACCACTGCAAAAACAAAAAAAATGAGTCAACCAAAAGTAGAGAGTGAATGATATAAATGTCCAAAATGGTAGATCATTATGGCTTGCAACACAAGTTAATAGGCACCTTCTATAAATAAAATCATGACTATGACATTAATATAAAGTATGGTCAAAATAGTCAATGTGTAGAATCCTTTAAATGTTATTTATCTATCTTTGATGGGCAAGATGGTAAATCAACATTGCTTTAGAAATGAATAGGTATGGTCACTATTTGAAGTGTCACCATGTTTACTATTTAAAGACATTTCCATCAAGCCTAAAACATACTTGATTCTTACTTTCTCTCATCTAAATTCTCTCTTCATTATTGAAAGAACTTTTGAGAGACTAAGAGACACTTTCATTTAGAAGATCATCTCCCTACATTATCTTCCACTTCATTCCTATTCTCTCTTCAAGACATCAAAATGGATTCAACAGGTATACATTTATTACATGCTTCCGCTTCATCTTTTCCTCATTCTTCTTCTAAATATGAGTTAGGCATCAGGGGATTATAATTGTTCTAACAATTGGTATCAGAGCCCGCTCATTATTTAGTTTGAGTTCTTGTTTTAAAAAAAGCTTTATGCTTTGACTATGATTCATTTTCCCTGTTGAATCTTAAGGTATTTGATGATTGATTAAGGACTCTAATTCATTCATAGAGTACTGATAATCATCATCTGAATTTAAGAAAATGGTTTGAAAATGTTTTGTTAATTAATCTCTCAATGGTTCGAGTTTGACTATCCCTTCATAACGTTGTTTTATGTTTTAAGGACATACCATGTGGATCTACAAACTTGATTCCGTTATTTTGAAAGCAAGATTATCCTAAATAGCATGGTTTTATGTTTTAAGTACATACCATGTGGATCTACTCGCTTGACCCGTAATTATTGACATTTTTTTTTATGCAAGTAAAAGGTACCAAGATTCTTGGTACACTTTCATAGTTCTATGTGATTCGGTCAAACCGAATGGTACCCTTTCAAAGTTCTATCTAATTCGGTCAAACCGAATCCATTACAAAAAAAAAAAAAAAAAAGGTCATGTACAGTGTATTCGGGTGCATTGTTTTGAAAATGAAAGGTCATGCCCTTTAGGCATGTTATGATAATTGGGTCTATTTTATTTATTTATTTATTAACAAAACATACATTTTTCAAACCATGAAATTTTTGATTAATTATATGCTTTGACAATTTTATTCATTGTTTAAATAATATTATCGCCTAAGTGATTAACGTTATTTAAACCCAAAAATTGTAAAGTGTTGAATATTTGAGTTAATATGTAAATGTCTTGAATTTTCCAAAGAAGATCTTGACATTTGACTAACGATGGTATATCAAGCTGGAAACCTTGACTGGTCTCCTCAACCATCCGAACGGATTGGTGGAACGACTAAGGTTGAACAACGCCACGTACTAAGAAAGTCTTAAGCATTCATGTGATGACATATAAAATGAACATTTAGTAATTTTATTAAATGCTTAAGACTACCCAAAGGAAGATTAAGCATTTAATATTGTTCAAATTACTTGTCATCTAAATTAATTATTTATGAGTCAATTCGCAATCCAAAGATTAGTTTTGATGCATGTTAATTGCTTTATTGATGGATTTCATTTGATATAATTAATCTTTTAATTCATAATGTAGTTACTTATTATTGTTTTGTATTCATTCTTGTTCTCGATTCCCAGATTTACTTAACGCTTCTTCTATTATTGCTGCGATGAGCACAATTCCGATGCTTAATGGGACAAACTTTAAAACTTGGAAAAACAAAATTACTATGATCTTGGGCTGCATGGACATAGACCTCGCATTTAGGGAGCCTATTCCTCTTCCTCTTAGTGAATATAGCACCGCTGAGGACCGCTTGAACTCTGAGAAGTGGAAACGCTCTAATCGTGTAAGTCTTATGATCATGAAAAATGTCGTCCCGGAGGCATTTCTTAACAGTGTTCCCGAGGACGTTGATGCTAAAACCTTTCTCGAGACCCTTGAACGGCGCTTTGCTAAAAGCGAAAAGTCGGAAACAAGTTCTTGTTTAAGAAAGCTTGTTTCCGTGAAGTACAAGGGTACCGGGAACTTAAGGGAGTATATTTTAGAAATGCTTCACTTATCAACTAAACTAAAAGGACTTAAGTTAGAGATATCGGAAGATCTTCTCGTCCATTTAGTGTTGATTTCTCTTCCTCCTCAGTTTGGTCACTTTGAGGTGACCTATAATTGTCAGAAAGACAAGTGGGATATTAATGAATTAATCTCACATGTAACACAAGAGGAAGATAGGTTGAAGCAACTTAAAATTGAAGGTGCTCATTTAGCATCCACCTCTTCTCATGGGACTAAGAGGAGAGGGAAGGAAATTGCGGTAACAAGCAATAAGAAGCCTAAAGGATCATCTGATGATCGTAAGGAAAAGAAGTGCTTCTTTTGCAAGGACCCTACGCACATGAAGTATGACTGCCCTAAGTATCACGCTTGGCGTGCTAAGAAAGGTATGTCATTTGGTCTTGTTTGTATTGAGGCTAATTTAGTTTCAATTCCTTCATATACATGGTGGTTGGATTCTGGTGCAACAACTCACATTAGTATGTCTATGCAGGGTTGCCTGAATTACCGAAGACCTAGCAAGGATGAAAGATTCATCTATATGGGAGCTGGGAACCCGGTAGAAGTCATAGGCATTGGAACCTTTAGATTGTTATTAAGTACCGGATATTATTTTGTATTGAATAATACTTTCATTGTACCTTCGTTTAGAAGGAATTTAATATCTATCACTGTTTTGGACAAAGAGGGTTACTCTTGTTCGTTCGAAAATAATAGATGTGATCTCTATTTTAATTCCATTATTGTTGGTACTAGTACTTTATCGAGTAGTGATAATCTTTATTTGCTTAACACTACTCAAACAATCAATGAGTCCCATAATAATGAAACTAAAAGTAAAAAGCAAAAGTTTTCAAGTGAAAATTCTTATACCTTATGGCATAGGCGTTTAGGTCATATCTCCAAAAGGAGAATTGACAAGCTTGTGTCTGAGGGAATCATAAATAAACTTGATATTCCGGATAAAGACTTTTGCATTGAATGCCTAAAAGGAAAATTTACAAACACAAAAAGGAAAGTATCCTCGAGAGCATCAAGCGTCTTAGAACTAATACATACAGATATTTGTGGGCCATTTCCTACTCCTTCTTGGAATGGTCAACAATACTTTATTACGTTCATAGACGACTACTCTCGATATGGATACATTTATTTACTTCATGAAAAGTCTCAATCATTGGACGTTTTCAAGTCTTTTAAGGCCGAAGTTGAAAATCAACTAGGTAAGACTATTAAGAACATTAGATCCGATCGTGGTGGGGAGTACTATGGTCGGAATGACGGTTCGGGAGAACAACGTCCGGGTCCTTTTGCTCGCTATCTTGAAGAGTGTGGGATTGTCCCTCACTACACTATGCCGAGTACGCCTAGCATGATTGGTGTAGCTGAGAGACGTAATAGAACCCTTAAGGATATGGTAAGAAGTATGGTTTCTTGTACTTCTTTACCTCACTCATTATGGGGCGATGCTTTAAAAACCGCTACTTATCTTCTCAATAGGGCTCCCTCTAAAGCTACTAACAATAAAATCCCTTATGAATTATGGACGAATAAGAAACCGTCCTTAAATCATCTTCATGTTTGGGGTTGTCCAGCAGAAGCTAGGCCTTATAGGCCTAACGAAGGAAAATTGGACGCTAAGACAGTTAGTTGCTACTTTGTAGGGTATGCCGAGAGATCAAGGGGATATAAATTTTACAACCCGAAAACTAGAACGTTTTTTAAACGGGAAATGCTAGGTTCTTTGAGGATGTTGAGTTTAGAGGGGAAATTAGGAACAATAATTTTGAATTTAAGGAAGAGGAGGAATCCATTTCTATACCTCTTCCCTTAGTAGTTCCAATTGAAAATCAAGTACTTGTACCTGAAATTCAAGAGGAACAAATTCAAAATATTGACTCCCCTATAAATATTGAACAACATGAAAATGTTGATCAAAATGAGGAAATTCAACAACCTCAAAATGAGGAAGAACCGGTGCCTTTAAGAAGATCAAATAGAGTAAGAAGAAGTGCCATCTCGGATGATTATGAGGTGTATCTAGCCGAGAATGAAGGACACTTAGGCTTAGTGGGAGATGAGCCTCTCACCTTCCATCAAGCCATTAATAGTCCTAATTCTCATAAGTGGATCAATGCCATTAATGAAGAGTTGAAATCTATGAAAGACAACGACGTTTGGGATCTTGTCCCATTACCGAAGTATGTGAAACCTGTTGGTTGTAAATGGATATTTAAAACCAAAAGGGATTCACAAGGTAATGTGGAAAGATATAAGGCTCGTCTTGTTGCTAAAGGTTTTACTGAAAAGGAAGGTATTGATTACAAAGAAACATTCTCTCCGGTATCTTCTAAAAACTCCTTTAGGATCATTATGGCATTAGTAGCACATTTTGATCTTGAGCTTCATCAAATGGATGTTAAGACCGCTTTTCTCAATGGAGACATTGAGGAAACCATCTATATGAAGAAACCAGAAATGGTGGATGATTTGGAACAAACTAATCAATTAGTTTGTAAACTTAAGAAATCCATTTATGGGCTCAAGCAAGCTTCTCGTCAATGGTATTTAAAATTTAACCAAGTAATTCTTTCATTTGGTTTTGAAACGAATCTTGGTGAAGATTGTATATACCATAAGTTCAGTGGGAGTAAGTTTATATTCTTAGTCTTATATGTGGATGATATTTTACTTGCTAGTAATGACATGAACCTCCTTAAAGACACTAAGAAATTTCTTTCAAAGAAATTTGAAATGAAAGATCTTAGTGAGGCATCTTTTGTATTAGAAATCCAAATACACCGTGATCGCTCACGAGGTACTTTAGGATTATCACAAAAGACCTATATAGAGAAGGTATTACAAAGGTTTAGCATGCAAAACTGTAAACCACATGACACCCCTGTCTCTAAAGGAGATAAATTCAGTCTCAATCAATGTCCCAAAAACAATTTTGAAACCAAGTATATGGAAAACATCCCTTACGCATCAGCAGTAGGAAGCTTAATGTATGCTCAAGTCTGTACTCGTCCAGACTTAGCTTTTATTGTTGGAATGCTTGGTCGATACCAAAGAAATCCGGGGAGAGAACATTGGGTCGCAGCCAAAAGAGTGATGCGGTATTTACAAAACATCTAGGACTACATGCTTACATATTCAAAGTCGGATCATCTTGAGATCGTTGGGTATTCCGATTCGGACTTTGCTGGATGCCAAGACAGCCGTAAATCAACATCTGGTTATGTCTTCACATTAGCCGGTGGAGCCATTTCTTGGAGAAGTGCCAAGCAGACACTCGTTACTTCCTCCACCATGGAAGCCGAGTTTGTTGCTTGTTTCGAGGCATCCAATCAAGCTATATGGCTGCGTAAATTCACTGAAGGACTGCGTATTTTCGATAGCGTCGAAAGACCTATTAAGCTATATTGTGACAATAGGACGGCGGTCTTGTACTCCAACAATAACAAGAGCTCGTCAAAGTCTATGTTGGTCCCAAAGGGCAACAAGGGTATGAAAAATAGCTAGAGGGGGGTGAATAGCTGTTTTAAAATTCTTTTCGTACCCTTGAAAACTCAATTGCAAATGCGCACTTTATCAAGTAAGCGTTATGAAAAATAGCGGAATTTAGTAATGAAAATAAGCGCAAAGTGATAAAGGGGCGCACACACACTCTAAGTATTTTGGCTTAAAGTGGTTGAAATAAGGAACTAAGGCAAATGAAATAACAACACAACACTATTCAGTTCAATCAATCTACAATGAATAAACAAGCAAATAGTGAGTGAAAATAATAACTTGAAAGAAATGACAAGATAATAACACAAGCTATTTGGAGAGGTTCGATCAATGAAAGATCTACGTCCTCTACCAAGATGGTTAGTCTTGGATTTCTAATGGAGATCTTATATAATGAGTGAGTGTTACAAATTACAACTTTTGAGCTCCTACACTAACTCAAGATCTAATTTTCTATGAATGAACAAATCCAAAACAATAACCGGTGTATCTCTTAAAGATGGATCTAAATGATCAAACTTAAAGAGGTGCGTGTGTGAATTTAGGATCAAGGCTCTTTAGATATTTGAGATGGAGAGCACAAGAAACTAAAGTGTTATGGCTTGAAGATCTGGGCTAAGGATGAAGGTATGAAGATGTTCTTGAGGAAATCTGGAAAAACGAAGGCAATCTTCAAATCTTCAACAAATGCTTTGAGAGAGAAATTCTTGAAATTCTTAGCAAAACTCAGCAACTTCAAAATGTTGAAGTTATGGGGTATTTATAGTGAACTTCAAAAACTAGCCGTTGGAAATCCTTGTGGATAAGATGAGCTGTCGCTCGTTGATTGGAGCATGCATATATTATGGCCATTTTGACACTCAACATAAATGTGACCGTTGAGCACACGTGTCAACAGATTAGGTGCATATGTATCTTTTAACCACCGTTGGATCATTGGCGTAATTTGAATTCTCTTCAAGTCTTTGAGTCTTTAATAAATCACTGAGTGTTGAATAAACACTTTGAGGCGCATTGAGCCAAGAGGCGCATAGAGACTGCGCGCGCTAAGGTATATGGGGCGCATAGCGCGTAACATAGCTTATAAAGAAATCCTTATGCGCGCGCTCTAAATAACGCATGGCGCTAATGAAGAAGGCGCGTGGCGCGTGGCGCAGGAGGCGCATACGCGCGGCTCAAAACTCACTGAGTGATTTTTCTTGAAACTTGACATTCTTGCCCTATTTCTAAGCCTATTCTATAACAATGGACAACTTAAAAAATGAAGTATAAATACTTCTTACATGTGGGTCTAAAGTCCATGAAATAAAACTTAGGTGATGGATCAATCAAATCTAATAAATCCTATTACATTAAAACTGAGATATGTGTGGGCATACCCAACAATCTCCCCCTATTTGATTGATGCCATTACCTACTATATCAAGGACAAACATTATACTTGATAAAAACATGTCCAAATGAATGAAATTGGTAATTCATGTCTCAAGTTAATGCACACACTAGTCCAAAATATAGATTTCTAATCTATTCCAATAAGAATAAAGAATTACATATTGAAAGATAGAAACAACAGTTTAACACATTCAAAATGATATATGATTTTTTGTTTTGAAATGTGATTAAACCAAGTTTAAACTTAATGCATGAAAGTATGAAACAATTCAATATGATGCATATGAATTTAAACAATATTCATTGTTCTACAAACGAGGAGTTTGAGTGAACAAGGTTTGATAATAAGTGATGCATTGTTCTCATTAAAACTTGGGGTGTAAGAGTTACAAATTACAAGTTTCGAATAGAACAAAAGCTAGGTGCTAAAACAAGTAAGCACAAAATCGCTAACACAAAAGAGTTGATTCTATTACAAAAAGGTTCTAATAACATAATCAAAAAAATAGAAACTAAGGGTTGGGAGGCGCATCATCTTCCTTCAATCCTTCAACGATCTCTGAAACAGAGCGCTGAATCTGTTTAGCGAGCTGATGACTACGGTTCGCTAAGCCCTGAGTGTCAGTGACACTGGAGTGAGTGGCAGTGATACCGTCTCTAATGTAACTCAAGTGATTCACATTGATGTTTTGGTATTCATCAATGGAGCGCTGAGTGATTTGCTGCTGCTGTGAAATATTTTCTTCTAAGATTTGAATGTGAGCTTCAATGGCATTTTAAGCCGTGATAACATCAGAAGAAATATGTTCGGCGCGTCTGTCAGAGCTTGAGTGAGCAGCAGTGAAGTCAGTAACGACCAATTCTTTCAAGACATCCAACTTTGATACTAGCACGTTCATGTTGGATTAAGACGCAGCAGACTGAGGTATGAAGGTAGGCGCAGAAGCGGTGGTTTGCGCCTGATCAGTATGAGGTTGAACCTGAGTCTGCGCCGGAGGAGGAGAAGGAGCAGTAAGTTTGTCCTTGAGAGAGTTCATCTCCCCCTTAATGGCAGCGATCTCTTCAGATTGATCAGTGAGTAAGGAAGTAAGAAGCTCAAATTGAGACTTTATATGTGTCTGTCCGTGCTCTAAATTTGCTTGCCCCTGCTGTAAAGAATGAAGAATGGAAAGTACCTCGCTCAAATCGGGAGCAGATGGAGGAGGCGCATGGGTAGACAGGGGCGCATTATCTTGAAGGGGCGCAACATCTTGAAGGGGCGCAATAGGAGATAGAGGCGCAATAGGAGGTGAATGAGTAGGAGACTCAAATTCATCTTCAGTTTCAATATCAACAGTTTCAACAACAACTGTTTCCGTTGTTATTTGATCTGGTCCAGAAGGAGGTTGAGGCGCAACTGGAGAAGGAGTGCGCTTTGGAATGGGCTCTTGCTCCCCCTGAACTGGTTCCTCTATGTCTGAAATGTCATCGCCAAAAAAATCAGAGAGGAGTTGTACTCTGGACACTTTGGTCTGTTGAAATTTGAACGGAGGCGCACGGGGAGTGGGGGCGCATTGAGCAGACGCGCGCTGGGTAGGCGCGGGAACAGAAGGCCCTTTCTCAATATCAGCACTTGATCCAGCGCCTTTCATGCGCTCTAGCTTCTCTGACTCAGCAGCTTGTTTGGCTTGAAAATCTTCATCTCTTTTTCTTTGAGCCTAAAGTCTGCTGGCTTCCTGCGCTAGCCTTATATCACGCTCTTCATCAGATTCAAATCTGGTACGTTTGATAGGCGCACGAGGAGGGTCATCAACCACCCGTTTTCCTTTGCTTTTCTCTGCGCCCGGCAAGGGATCAGCGCTTTGTCTAGCGCTTGCCTTCACTGCGCTCTTTATTAATGGTGCACCTTTAAGAGCTGGCGCATCATCTGACTCTGTGTCTTCATCAACTAAGCCTTCAACAGATTTGATTTGAATTCCCTTGGCGCGCTTCGTAGGCTTCTTTCTGCGCTTTTTGAGGTCCAAATTCGCTTTTCCAAACGTTGGAACATCATTGATCTTATACTCAGGATTCTCATTCAAAAACTTAACTAACTCAGGGTAAGTTAGAAAAAGTTTTGTGAGAAGAAGGCAGTGTGAGCGGAATCGGGTCTTTCCATCACTCTTGTTCTTCACAAATTTGTCAATCTGCTCACGCAACGTCTTGAACAGAATGTGAGGCCAGTGAAGCTTCTCCTTGGCCATGATGGCAGCTGTGTATTCCCATTGCTCCACCGTGAATCGGTTTACGTTCCCGGTTTTGAAAACAATTGAAGTTCCCATTAAGTGCGCGATGTGAGTCAAGAGTTCTCCACCATCTCGAATTTCAGTGTTTTTGATATTATTTTGAAGAGTGGGAATATTTAGAAGTGAGGCAGCCATCCTGTTCTGATCATCAATAGAGTAAGTCATCGGACGCCCAATAATGCGATCTTCACCCGTTGATGGAAAACCGAGCAAGTGTCGAATCACAGACGAGGAAATATGGACGTCAATATTTTGAACGCGAGCCTCAATCCTGTAGTGAGTGCGTCCATTTACATCAATTTCCACTAGAACAGCAGTGGAAAAGAACTCATCCACGAGGTGCGCAAAATAGAAGGTTTGGTCCATGGTGAATAAAGGGAGCAGACCAGCTACGCGCAGAGTCTCTATGATTTCTCGCCCAATTACTTCACCAGACAACTCTAATAGATCAAGAGTTTCTTCTAATTTGAAATTTGCAAGGTCCTGGTACTTGTGTATTTAATACGTTCAATCATTGAAATAAAATTTGAGAATTGATTGAGCCGCAATAGTTAATGCGCGCATGAAGGGGCGCATTACTTCAACAAGGCGCATACTCATCTAGGCGCATTATTCATCAAGGCGCATTACACATCAAGGCGCATTACTCATCAAGGCGCGCAAAGATGGTTGAGGGCGCATAAATGTTTGAAGTGCATTGGATGCTAGGCGCGCATGGATTGATAGGCGCGCAGATATTGAGCGCACAGAAAATGAGAGATGGGCGCGCAGTTAGTAAGGCGCATAAGTGGCGCATAGTTTCCTTGAAACTTTGAAAAAATTGATTTAACATTTGTACCTAATATACTCATAACTCAACAAAACATAAAATCATTAGTATTGACAAAACTATATTGAATTTAGTTGAGTTCAAGCATACCCATTTCACCTCTAAAAAACATGAACCGTTTCGCGTCAAGTGCTTTTGTTAGAATGTCGGCGATTTGATAGTCGGTTCCCACGTGTTCCAAATGTATATTGCCTTTCTCCACGTGGTCTTTGAGGAAATGATATTTGATATCGATGTGTTTGGTCTTTGAGTGCATGACAGGATTTTCAGAAACCGCAATTGTTGATGTGTTGTCGCAGTAGATGGGACAATTTTCTTCAATGATATCATAGTCCACCAATTGTTGCTTCATCCAAAGTATTTGACAACAACAACTTCTAGCAGCGATATATTCGGCTTCGGTTGTTGAGACAGATACAGAAGCTTGTTTCTTACTTGCCTATGACACAAGTCGATATCCGAGGAAATGACAAGTGCCACTAGTGCTTTTCCTATCAATTGTGCATGCTGCATATTCCGCATCTGAATAACCTACAAGTTTAAAGTTCGAATCTTTGGTGTACCAAAGTCCAAGGTTAACAGTTCCAGAGAGATATCTTATAATACGTTTCACAGCAATTAAGTGTGCTTCTCTAGGGTCGGATTGATAACGAGCACAAACACTAAACATAATATCAGGCATACTAGCAGTGAGATAAAGGAGTGAGCCAATCATACCTCGATAGAGCGTTTGATCAACACGTTTACCTTTTAAATCTTTGTCGAGTTTGTTGCCGGTGGCCATTGGAGTATCGTATGATTTAGCGTTCTCAAGTCCAAACTTCTTGATTAAGTCCTTTGTGTATTTGGATTGGTTGATAAAAATGCCTTCACTCATTTGCTTGATTTGAAGCCCGAGGAAGAATGTGAGTTCTCCCATCATGCTCATTTCAAACTTGCTCTTCATTAGTTTCTCAAAACGCTTGCACAACAATTCATTAGTAGAACCAAATATAATATCATCAACATAAATTTGAACAAGTAATTTATGACCATTATGTTTGGCAATGAAAAGAGTTGTATCGATTTTACCGCGAGTGAAGCATTTTTCGATGAGAAACTTTGATAGTGTATCATACCATGCTCTTGGTGCATGTTTGAGTCCATACAAAGCTTTCTGGAGTTTGTACACATGATTTGGAAATTGTGAATCTTCAAACCCAGGTGGTTGAGCAACATAGACTTGTTCTTGGAGTTCACCATTTAAAAACGCGCTCTTCACGTCCATTTGATATAACTTGAAGTTCTTGTGAGCGGCGTAAGCTAGAAATAATCTGATAGCTTCAAGTCTTGCTACGGGCGCAAAAGTTTCATCGTAGTCAATTCCTTCTTCTTGCCTATAGCCTTGTGCAACCAATCTTGCTTTGTTTCTCGTGATGGTTCCATTCTCATCCATCTTGTTCCTGAACACCCATTTCGTACCAATCACTCCATGATCATTTGGTCTTGGAACTAGAGTCCAAACTTTGCATCGTTCAAATTGATTGAGTTCTTCTTGCATTGCAACAACCCAATTAGGATCTTGGAGCGCTTCATCAGCCTTCTTCGGTTCAATTTGAGAGATAAAAGCAGTGTAAGCATCAAAGTTTGTAGCTCTCCTTGTACGAACACCAACTTGTAGATCATCGATGATATCAGCAATTGGGTGACCTCTAATTTCACGAATTTCAGGAGGTAAGTTAGGTTGAGTCGTAGAAACTTGAAGGTCTTCAATTGGTACATCTTCACCATATTCAAAGTCATTGAAATTTGGGGGTTGAACTGGCTCAGAATTGAAATTTGGGTTTACACCAGATGCAGCAGTAGAAATAGGCGCGTGAGAGGAATCATGAGGCGCATCATTTGAGAGAGGCGCAATAGAGGATTCACCAGGCGCATTATACATTGAATTTGGCGCATTTGATGTAGATGGATTTCCTTGAGTTGATAAATTCTGATTTTGAGTGGGCGCAACATGAATAGGAGCACCTGTATCATTTAGCTCAACAGAATCATCAGCAACATTTGGAGCCAAATGTGGCTCAAGGAGAGAATGTTCATCAAATGTAACATGTACAGATTCAACTATCACTAATGTAGTTCTATTAAAAACACGAAAAGCTTTAGAGTGTTTGGCATACCAAACAAAAATACCTTCGTCGGCTTTGGCATCGAATTTATCTCTATGTTCGTTTCCGTTGTAGAGGATATAACATTTGCAACCAAAGATCTTGAAGAATGCAATATTGGGAGTTCTACCACGCCAAAGTTCATACGGAGTCTTGTTGTGAAGTTTGTTGATGAGTGAACGATTTTGAGTAAAACATGCAGTGTTGATAGCTTCTTCCCAAAAGTACTTAGGCAATTTAGCTTCTGCTATCATCGTCTTTCCCGCTTCAATCAACGTTCTATTCTTTCGTTCAACAACGCCATTTTGTTGAGGGACTCCGGCTGTTGAAAAGTTGTGATTTATCCCATGATCTTCACAATATCGAGCAACACCGTTGTTTTTGAATTCTGTTCCATTGTCGGATCTAACACTAACGATGTCATCTTCTTTTTGGGTTTGGAGCAGTCGAAATAAGGTAGTGAGAATATCATAACAATAATCTTTTGTAATCATCATCTCTTCCCATGTATATCTTGAATAATCATCCACCACAACTAGAGTATACTTGTTTCTTCTAATACTTGCGGTGGAAACTGGTCCAAATAGATCAATGTGAAGCAGTTGCAAACATCTTGTAGTTGAAGGATTAGAATTGCTTGAAAATGACTGCTTCGGTTGTTTGCCAAGTTGACATGCGGCGCACTTTTTGTTATGATGATCAGCAACCTTGGGAAGTCCTTTGACAAGATTATTCCTGCTGAGTTTAGATAGATACTTGAAGTTCAAGTGACTTAAGCGCTTGTGCCACAGCCAACTATTTTCGTTCACACTTTTTGCTACAAAATAAAGATTAGTACTAGAGTTCATACTATGGAAATCAATAATATAAATATTTGTCTTACGATATCCCGTGAGTAAGATAGCTCCAGTTTTACCATTCTTGATAAGGCATTGCGTTGAAGTGAAATGGCATTCTAATCCTTTGTCGCAGAATTGAGATATGGATAATAAGTTGTGCTTGAGCCCTTCGACGAGTGAGACTCTTTCAATGCACACTTTGTCTTTCTTGAGCTTTCTATATGCTACAACTTGACCTTTGTTATTATCGCCAAATGTTACGGAGGGACCTCTTTCTTCATGGACATCTTCTAATAAGGATTCATCTCCAGTCATGTGTCTTGAACACCCACTATCGAGATTCCATTCATAATTTTTAGCTTTTGAAGATCCAGCCATGAAACAAAGAACCTGAAATATAGACATTTAAGCAGGTCCCCTTTATTCCTTTTGGGTCCTAGGGTTAGCAACTTTTGACAACCCACTCTTGCTTGACCTTAGGATTTTTACGTCCTTTGGCATTGGGAGTGAATCGCAAAAGGCATTCCACGGCCTTGTGTCCTGAACAATCACAAATGGAACAATGATGAAAGCCACCAATCACGTGAGTTTTCACAAACTCTTTACTTTTCTTGGGGATGGCATTCTTCTTTGGGTCAGATGAACTAGCCTTAACAAAATCTTTCTTTTGAAATTTTGGAGCGCTTTTTCTCGGAGGGCGCATAGGGCTGGGAGGCGCACGGCGATGAGGCGCGTGGCTCTTAGACGCATAATGAGCACTCGGAGAAGGAGCGCGCCTATTTTCAAGAATGATTTTGCTAGGAGATGGTTCATCTGTAGCTATATCTTTCCCATTAGCTTTCCCAAATTGCTTCGTTGGGTAGACATAATGGAATGTTTGTCTCTTGACTTTTTCCTGTCCTTTACCCATTGAATTAGAATGTTTTTCCTTGGGAATTTCAAAAGTTTGTTGGTTGGTAAATTCACTATCTCTTTCAGCACAGACATCACATTTAAAGTTGTCACTAGTTGATGAGAATCCCAAGCCACTTTTATCACCACTGATTTTTTGGGACTCAAATATATTCTCCATATTGACACGAGAATTGGACCACTCATTTGTAATCTTTTTAAGATCAGTAATTTGAGCAACCAATTCATCGTTTTGAACTTTAAGAAGAGAGTTCTGTTCTGTTAGAAATGTGTTTTTAACAGTAAGAGGAGTCATGCTCTTTATCTGCTCCTTAAAGAGGGTGAGTTCATATTTAAGTAGAGATTTCTCGGTCTTAAGCTGGGAAATTTCATCACATGATAGTGCTAAAGCTTCCTTCATACTATCAAATCTAGTAATTACCTTTTCAGCCTTCTTGAACAATTTTTCTTGTTCAGCAATCACTTCATCATTGATTTTGGAGATTGGAGCAGTTGGTTCAACCTGTGGTCTAATGTATACTCCTTTTCTCAATTTGTTCCTTGCTCCAAGATCACATCGTGAGAATAGCAATCCACCATCGTTTTGAGCCGGAGTGAGAAATCCTTGTTCAACGAGCTCGCTGATGGTTGGTCCTTTCTTCCTTTTCACTTCTTGAAAACCTGCAGATTTCTTGATAGGTTTATTCAAGGCATTCATATCGGGAACATCCTTGGAGAAGTCATCATCAGAATCATAAGCATCAACTTCATCATCATTTGCCATCAAACAAACGAGTCCATCATCGGAATCTTCATCGCTGTCATCGGAGTCTGTTTCAATCCAAGTGTTGTGCTCATTTGCTGGTGCTTCTTCTTCAGCAACCATTCCCTTGTGACGAGTGAACTTGGGAGTGAATTTGGGAGTATGGCTGCTCTTCTTCTGCATATATTCAAATTTGGGGATCGGGCAGCTTGATGCAAAATGGCCGGGTTTCCTGCAATTAAAACAAACAAGATCTTCTTTCCTTTTTGAATCACTGCTCCTTGAAAACTTTTGAGGAGCTTTGCTGGTAGATCCTTGAAATTTGTTGGTTGAGCCGGGTCTTGAGAATTTTCTGAACTTTTGAAATTTCTTCACAAATAAAGCGAAGTCTTCATCATCCATGTCTAATAGCTCAGAAGTAGAAATTTTGGGATCGGAACTTTTCTCATCTTGTACAGGCGCAGGAACAGGCGCAAGTGCAGGCGCAGTTTCTCTGTGCGCCACCATAGCCATAGATTTTGATTTTCCTTCAGTTTCGCTAATTCGCTGAAGTTTGAGTTCATAAACTTTGAGATTTGCATAAAGGTTCCTTAATGTCCATACATCTAAAGTTCCAGCGTCTTCAAGAGCGCTAGATTTATGTAGGTATCTTGATCCAAAAGCTTGTAGAAAATTTACATTCAAATATTTGTTGGTAAACTTCATGCCAAGTGAAATACATAGATTGATAATTTCACAGTAGCGTTCATAAGTTTGCCTTAAGTTTTCACCGGGAAGTTGAGAGAAATTGTTGAACCTCTTTTGTACTTCGTATTTCTTGTTCTCTTTGCAAACCGTGCTCCTTCAATATGCTCTTCAATAGCATCCCATAGCTCATTAGCAGTAGCACAATGCATGACTTGTTGTTTCATAGCCGTGCTTAGAGTGCTTAGAAGAATGTTTCTTGCTTTGCCATCATATGCAACTCTTCTAATTTCTTCCTTGGTCCATTCTTCCCTTGGTTTGAGAACTGTAGGTTGGGAAGCGTTGGTGAGTGGATTTGGATTCGCCTTCATTGGAATATAAGGTCCATAAACGACGGTGTCATGGAGCCTTTCATCGATTGAGTTGAGATGAGTCAATATGCTGAATTTCCACATGTCAAAATGATCTTCATCAAAGACCGGAACGTGAGTGTAGTTTGCAGTTGCCATAGGTTTTGAGTTTGCCATTTAGAATCGGCACCCAAGCTGTTAAGCTTGAAAAACGAAAAATGTTTTATAAAGGTGTTTGCTCTGATACCACTTGTTGGTCCCAAAGGGCAACAAGGGTATGAAAAATAGCTAGAGGGGGGTGAATAGCTGTTTTAAAATTCTTTTCTTACCCTTGAAAAACTCAATTGCAAATGCGCACTTTATCAAGTAAGCGTTATGAAATGCGCCTAAGTGAGTGAGTAAAATGCACAGCGGAATTTAGTAATGAAAATAGGCGCAAAGTGATAAAGGGGCGCACACACACTCTAAGTATTTTGGCTCAAAGTGGTTGAAATAAGGAACTAAGGCAAATGAAATAACAACACAACACTATTCAGTTCAATCAATCTACAATGAATAAACAAGCAAATAGTGAGTGAAAATAATAACTTGAAAGAAATGACAAGATAATAACACAAGCTATTTGGAGAGGTTCGATCAATGAAAGATCTACGTCCTCTACCAAGATGGTTAGTCTTGGATTTCTAATGGAGATCTTATATAATGAGTGAGTGTTACAAATTACAACTTTTGAGCTCCTACACTAACTCAAGATCTAATTTTCTATGAATGAACAAATCCAAAACAATAACCGGTGTATCTCTTAAAGATAGATCTAAATGATCAAACTTAAAGAGGTGCGTGTGTGAATTTAGGATCAAGGCTCTTTAGATCTTTGAGATGGAGAGCACAAGAAACTAAAGTGTTATGGCTTGAAGATCTGGGCTAAGGATGAAGGTATGAAGATGTTCTTGAGAAAATCTGGAAAAACGAAGGCAATCTTCAAATCTTCAACAAATGCTTTGAGAGAGAAGTTCTTGAAATTCTTAGCAAAACTCAGCAACTTCAAAATGTTGAAGTTATGGGGTATTTATAGTGAACTTCAAAAACTAGCCGTTGGAAATCATTGTGGATAAGATGAGCTGTCGCTCGTTGATTGGAGCATGCATATATTATGGCCATTTTGACACTCAACATAAATGTGACCGTTGAGGACACGTGTCAACAGATTAGGCGCATATGTATCTTTTAACCACCGTTGGATCATTGGCGTAATTTGAATTCTCTTCAAGTCTTTGAGTCTTTAATAAATCACTGAGTGTTGAATAAACACTTTGAGGCGCATTGAGCCAAGAGGCGCATAGAGACTGCGCGCGCTAAGGTATATGGGGCGCATAGCGCCTAACATAGCTTATAAAGAAATCCTTATGCGCGTGCTCTAAATAACGCATGGCGCGAATGAAGAAGGCGCGTGGCGCGTGGCGCAGGAGGCGCATACGCGCGGCTCAAAACTCACTGAGTGATTTTTCTTGAAACTTGATCTTCTTGCCCTATTTCTAAGCCTATTCTATAACAATGGACAACTTAAAAAATGAAGTATAAATACTTCTTACATGTGGGTCTAAAGTCCATGAAATAAAACTTAGGTGATGGATCAATCAAATCTAATAAATCCTATTACATTAAAACTGAGATATGTGTGGGCATACCCAACAGTCTAAACAGATTGACATTAAATTTCTTGTTGTAAGAGAGAGGGTACAAAATGAACAAATAGAAATACAACTTATTGGTACAAACTCTATGTTAGCGGATCCGTTTACTAAGGCGTTATCACCTTTATTGTTTCACGAGCATGTTGCTCATATGGGTGTAACAAATTTTTGATAACATTTAATATAGTGAGAGTTTGTGTTGTTTTCTTCAATTTTATTGTTCTATTATTATTTAAAGTTTGATCTCATTTGGTTAAGTTGGACTAGTTGGAAGAATATGTATATATTCATTAAGATCCATGCTACACATCCATACTTTTGAACTATGTCATTTAGTTGAATTAGTATATGTAATTATAGTGGGTTTAGTTGCGAATCAATTACAACGACTGCCCCTTTAGTTCTATACTTGTATTGCTAATGGACGAGATTGTTATAAGTGATAACAAAGTGCACATTTGGGTTGTCATTTATGTTATACTTGTGATTTAAAGGAAGAAATTTGTTTTGCAACCCAAGTGGGAGATTGTTAGATCATTGTGGCTTGCAACACAAGTTAATAGGCACCTTCCATAAATAAAATCATGACTATGACATTAATATAAAGTATGGTCAAAATAGTCAATGTGTAGAATCCCTTAAATGTTATTTATCTATCTTTGATGGGCAAGATGGTAAATCAACATTGCTTTAAAAATGAATAGGTATGGTCCCTATTTGAAGTGTCACCATGTTTACTATTTAAAGGCCTTTCCATCAAGCCTAAAACATACTTGATTCTTACTTTCTCTCATCTAAATTCTCTCTTCATTATTGAAAAAACTTTTGAGAGACTAAGAGACACTTTCATTTAGAAGATCATCTCCCTACATTATCTTCTACTTCATTCCTATTCTCCCTTCAAGACATCAAAATGGATTCAACAGGTATACATTTATTACATGCTTCCACTTCATCTTTTCCTCATTCTTCTTCTAAATATGAGTTAGGCATCAGGGGATTATAATTGTTCTAACACAAAACACTATTCATGAAGCAAGTGTGTGAAAGTAAGTTAGGTAAGTAATGGTTTTTTTGTAATTAAATGAACTTTTTGAGGGCAAGATTCTCCAAAGCACTATTCATTTTTTTCCATTTATGGAATAAAGCAACTAAGAACTTTAAACTGGGACAGACCAAAAAGGAAAGTAAGAACCTTAAACTGGGACGGATGAAGTATATACTATCCACTCGCTTCGTCCTAACAATACGTTTTACATTTTAAATTTTTTAATTTAAATGAACTTTAAATAACAATTATTAATTATTTTAATAAAAGTTTTAAAAATAAAAATATATTTGTAATGATATATTAAAAAATTAGTTTTTACTAATAAATTATAGTTAACAGCTTGTTTAAATTGACAATTGAAAAAACAAGAATCTATAACTATATAAAATGAAGAAAGTCTTATCATTTTTAGAATGAGACCCATATGCACCTTCAAATTAGGAAAGTTGGGTAAATAGGATCAAATATGTCATTATCTTTAATTTGGCACAAATATTCAACTTTGCATGTAGATTGATTTTTTTTATGATACTCTTTTTTTATACTGAAAAAAATGAACTATGATCAATATATAGTGAAAAATTACTAATTGATGCGGACGGAAGGCGTTGAAGTTTTCGGAGACACTTGAGCGCGTGCGAGGAAACGGTCGTAACTTTTGACTCCAGATCAACCACGGAACGCATCGCATATCAAATCGAACGTCGGAGCGAGACGAACAAAAGCCTCTACCGTTAGTTTGGTAGATGTAGTCAACTTTGCATGTAGATTTATTTTGTATATGATAATTTTTATTTTTTTAATTAAGTTAAAAATTTATTTTGTAATTTTTATTTTTTTAATTAAGTTAAAAATTGAAGTTTGATCAATATATGTTGAAAAAAATGGCACGTCTATATTTATAGTAATCTATCTATAGTAATATAATAACAAGAAAGTTGTAAATTTTGCAACAATGAAGGGCAAAATTATCTTCCAACATTATAGCTTATTTTACAAACTTGGTAGTAATCCATATCTATAACTATATAAAATGACGAAATTCTTGTCATTTTTAGAATGAGGCCCATATGCACCTCCAAATTAAGAAAGTTGGGCAAATAGGGTCAAATATGTCATTATCTTTAATTTGGCACAAATAGTCAACTTTGCATGTAGATTTATTTTTTTTATAGTGAAAAAAATGAAATATGATCAATATATAGTGAAAAATTACTAATTGATGCGAACGGAGGGCGTTGAAGTTTTCGGAGTCACTTGAACGCGTGCACGGAAACGGTCGTAACTTTTGACTCCGGATCAACCACGGAATGCACCGCATATCGAATCGAACGTCGGAGCGAGACGAACAAAAACCTCTACCGTTAATTTGGTAGATGTAGTCAACTTTGCATGTAGATTTATTTTGTATATGATAATTTTATTTTTTTAATTAAGTTAAAAATTTATTTTGTATATGATAATTTTAATTTTTTTAATTAAGTTAAAAATTGAAGTTTGATCAATATATGTTGAAAAAAAATGGCACATCTATATTTATAGTAATCTATCTATAGTAATATAATAACAAGAAAGTTGTAAATTTTGCAACAATGAAGGGCAAAATTGTTTTCCAACATTCTAGCTTATTTACAAGCTTGGTAGTAATCCATATCTATAACTATATAAAATGAAGAAAGTCTTGCCATTTTTAAAATGAGGCCCATATGCACCTCCAAAATTAGGAAAGTTGGGTAAATAGGGTCAAATATGTCATTATCTTTAATTTAGCACAAATAATCAACTTTGCATGTAGATTGATTTTTTTATATACTTTGTTATTTTATTTTTTATAGTGAAAAAAATGAACTATGATCAATATATAGTGAGAAATTACTAAGAGCATCCACAAAGGGAGAGCTCTTTTAAATAGTTTTTTTTGTGTTTTCAATATGCTACAGCATCTCCTAGTCAACAAATAAAAACTTCAAGCTTCTTTTACAATGGTAGAGCTTTTTCACCAATTTTTTTGTGGCCCCACATCTAATATTAAAGTTTTATTTGGAAATAGAAACAATTTCACATATGGGAGTTAGTGAAATTAAAAATAAAAATAAAAGGAATAAAAAAAATAGTTTTTGTTTAATATTTAATGGCCAATATGGGGGTTTGGTTAAATTTAATGGAAAGAGCTTTTAGAGAGAGCTCTTGTAGAAGGAGTTGCTTTTTACTAAGGAGCTCTTTAAGGAACTCCACAATAGCAAAAAGCTTTCATGAGCTTTTTCATAAAAATAAAGAGCTCTAAAAAAAGCTTCCATTGTGGATGCTCTAATGCGTTGAAGTTTTCGTAGTCACTTGAAAGCCCCAAAAAATGTTGTTTATGGCCTCAAAAACATTCTTCTAAACTTTTTATCCATTTTTGTACCTTTTTTTATATATATAATTTGGTTTATTTAGTTTTACGGTTGTAGAACGTTTAAATACTTTGTTCTAGAATTTTTGGATGTAATTTTTGTCATTTTATGATATTGATTATTTATTCCAAAATTACTGTATGTTCATATATTAGATAGTCGTATTTTTAATTATGTTAATTTTCTCATGTTTCTAATTCACTTGCCATCTAAGAGCCGTGTTAGACAACTATTCCACATCTATTAAAAAAATACTATTTATTTATAGATTTAAGAGCTACTCTTCTTATTACCAATTGATTTTAAAATGGAACTTCCGATATAATTAGTACTAATCCAGTCCAACGTATGCTCATTGGGTACGACCCTACTCAAAACCTTTGGACCATGGAGGTTTTAGGCATGGCCCACACAGTTCGCTATAGTCTTCAGTTTTCGCCAAGCTCGGCTCAATGACGTATGGACAGAATGGGATTTTCGGGTGGCCCAAGACCCGCGTCACCGCGTGACAAGCTATGCCAACCTGACACTGACCCGCTAGCTCACAGGCGGGCCAATATAGTAGGGGTGTGCACATGTCGGTTTGGTTCGGTTTTAGGTCAAAACCGACACCAAACCAATAGTTATCAGTATATGTAATTCAAAACCATTAAGCTTCGGTTTCTTAATCGTTTGGTTTGTTCGGTTTCGGTGTGATATCGGTTTGATTCGGTGTCAAACCAATAGAATGGACTGTTGGGTTGTGAGTTTGTTGGGCCGCCTTAATGGGCTACATTCAAATGAGACTCAATTTGCACATAATAAATAATAAGGTTAAATAAGGCACATTTTCTGGTTGAAGTATGAATTGAGCCAATGGGCCATACTACTTGGGCCAAAAACTACAAATTAAAGTTTACAACTATTAATTCAAATAATAATATAGGAATAAAACAACATAGTTTTAGGTTATCGGTTCGGTTCGGTTTCTTATCGGTTCTAACAAGCTGGAAACCTAAACCGAACCACTAATTTCGGTTTTCTAATTTTTAGAAACCGGTCCTAACCAATAGCTTATTGGACTGGTTTTTCGGTCCGTTTTTTTCGGTTTTATTGGTTTTTTCGGGTTTTTTTCGGTTTTTTTGCTCACCCCTACAATATAGACGATTCACAAGCTCGGTCTAGGAGACTCGTCTTCAAGTGGATCGGCCAGATTTAGCAGGCTCGAGCTTGGTTGTCCATCCAGAGGTTGTTGAGGATTTTGGGGGATCTCCACATCCGCCTAGCACATACTAACAACCCTAACATGAGGAGAATTAATCATATACCAATAATGTTAGCAGCACTTTGGATATACTCTCTCTGTCACATAACAAAATACTCATTTTGTCATTGTGAGTGTCTCATTAGAAAGTTCCACTTACACAAAAAGGAAAATATTCCCTCCACTTTCTCTCTCTTTTCACTCGCAACAACTATCCACCCACTATTCTCTACCCTACTTTCTCTCTCCTTCTCACTCACAACATTTACTTTTTCAATATCTTTTCTTAATGCCTATGCAAAAAGCAAATAGGTACTTTGTTATGGGATATAGTGTATATATATACTGAATATACTATTAACATATCGATTTTTCCTAAAAATATTCCCGCCTATATTCTAGAAATGGCATATTTTGATTTAGTCACAATGTAGAACCAAATTCCGGGACTTTTTTTTAATAACAATAACAACAAAACTAATGTGCATCCTTAAAACTTGGACACACCAATTCCGACACTGATCCTTCTCGCAATTACCGTCCTTTCCACATAGTTTAGTATGGTGATAACCTATGATATACATAGCATTTCATCCCCTTCTTCACCTCTCTCTCTCTCACTCACATGGCCGCAAACGATAACTCCCCCTTCTTGACAGAACTATACATAGTCCTCCTCGCAGTTGCATCCGCCGCTCTCGTGATCGCCATATACCATTGCCTATCCGTCATCCGATGGAACCAACAACAAATCCAACGGATCAGAAGACGTCGGGACGGCCCACAAGAAAACGAAGACACTTACAGCTGCTCAACAATGGAGAATTCGATGGTCGAGCTGATTCCAGCACATAAACATAGAAAGAGCATGGTGTTGGATGATGAAGACGGGACATGCCCAATTTGCTTGTCTGAGTTTGAAGAGGGTGAAGAGTTACGGACGTTGCCTGAGTGCTTGCATAGTTATCATGCCCCTTGTATTGACATGTGGTTCTATTCTCATTTTAATTGCCCGATGTGTCGGACTGATGCAACGCCATCGCCTTCACCGCGGATACAGATTATACATATACCGGATTCTGGTCCGGTTTCTAGCATGGCGCCCGTGGATATTAACATAGATGTACAAAGTATGTCTGTTGTATGATATAATACTCCCTCCGTTTCATGTCACTTGAGACTTATTTTTTTTTCCGTCCGTTTCACATCACTTGAGACGAACCAAAATAGTAAAGAATTTTTACTATTCTTCCCCCTCATTCTCTCTCCTACATTAC
The DNA here is from genome assembly GCA_026119855.1 of Campanula takesimana. NCBI lineage: Eukaryota > Viridiplantae > Streptophyta > Magnoliopsida > Asterales > Campanulaceae > Campanula > Campanula takesimana. Next base: position 867,745 of record JAOWBW010000408.1, on the reverse strand, counting down.
TTTTACACTCACAACACCAATCATCTTACTATTCCTCCCACTCATTCTCTTTTATTTAATTTTTCATACTCACAAACACTTTCTCCCACTATTTCTCTCTCTTACTTTTTCTTAATTTGTGTGCCAAAATTTTTGGTCTCAAGTCACATTGAACACGGATAGAGTATTGCTCAGATACTATGTACAACCAGTTTTTCTAGGCTACGGAGTGGTGCAATGGGTAATGGTTTGATGTCAAATGAATGTGGTATTGTTGAAAATTTCTAACGATACCCATACCCATACCCCAACAAAGAGAATTGCGAACTAGGGAGAGTAGGAGTACATATTTACATGTACGAGTGGGATGGGACAGTATGAACAAGTATGCCTACTCTATTATACTCCCTCATTCGAAAAAATATTACGTTTCTTTTTTTAGATTCGTTCCAAAATAAATATCTGACTTCATTAGGATTGTCGACTTGTCGTCCCAAAATGATCTTTGCATATGACTATTCAAATTTTCTAAAGGTATGAACACTTTCTTTACTAACCATGTTAGCATTTATGCAAATTTAAGCTCAAATTCTAGAAATTGATTTTTTTTTTTAAGCAAACAAACAAATTTTATTAATTAGCAATTGCAATGAACATGAAGTTGGCTATCCACAAACACCGGATGCTCAACCCAAACAACGGGGTTTACAAACGTTACAAACGTAAATGAAGCTCAAGAAATACAATCGGCCAAAGCATTGGCTCAACGATCAACTAAACGTACCGAGAGAGATGAATATGAGCACGAAGCACAACTCGGTATGTTTGAAGAAGGCAACCTAATCTAGCTTCATCATAGATTGTCTTCATGAACACACTCTTGCGAGACTTAAAAATGGATACATATGTTTCCGCTTAAGCCCGAAATTGATTGAAAGATTAGTTGAAGACCTTCCTTCCAAACATAAATCCGAAGCGTTTTGTTCAAAGATGAAGCAATCGATAACCAATTTATCATCCTCGTCGTGTGGTGGATTGAGAATGACCAACACAAAAGTAATACCCAAAGCCCTCAACAATGGAGAAAAACAAATGGCCTTAACATAGGAGGGAAAACAACGGCCCCAACATATGAGGGAAATCAAAAGCTCTCACAAGTGGAGAGAAAATTAAACAATAAAATAAAAACAACATTTATTAAAAAACTACAAAGTTACAAAAGAACAAGAAAAATATCATCAAACAATTGTTTGTAATCACAATGATTACAGAGCAATGTTAGGGCCACAAAATAAGGTCATAAAATTTTGCTCACAAAAATGAGGTGACGATATTTTATTGGTTGCATAGATAATGGACCCGCCACACTATAATAAAAAACACCAATAACATCATTACACCTAGAATTTTGTGAGCAAGTTTTTTTGACTTTTTTGTGCCCCTAGTATTATTCATGATTACAATGTGGTTACAAACAATTGTTTGAGATCAATAATAATTAAATATTAAGAGATTGATGGAAAATTGAAGAAGAAGCAAATGGATGGATGGGAAGGGAGGCAGTTTGAGAGAGAAATGACAAATAAAAAAATCATTTGATTTGACATATGTAGTACAATTTTACCGTTGTGCAATGCAGTCATACGAGTAGGAAAACACATTTCTTAATAACTTACAAATCAACTAGGACATTTATTTTAAAACGGCCTTACTTTTAAGAAAGAAAATGTGTTACTTGACATGGTCATGACTACATCTGTCTGTGCAATGCCTGCTAGTTCAATCTCTCAATTCAAGTATTAGTAAATGAAGAAACATAAACAGATCTTAAATTAAGCACAAGTCCGGCCACCATGTGGACAATCAACATTTGGAAATCTCACACATTAGAAATGTTAGGCAGCAACAGGGCTTGTTGTACACTTGTTTTAAATTATAGGAATAAATACAAATATCTATTTTTCAAAAAATAAATAAATAACGTAACCTCTTTCATCTTCCAAGAAACTACGACAAAAATTACATACTCCCTCCGTCCCGGAGTAAGAGTCATATTCCTCATTTGCACGCTTATTAATAAATATTGGAAATGATGAATAGTAAATTGATTGGTGTTGTGAGTATAAAAGTAAAATATGAGAGAGAATGAGTGGGGTGAATAGTAAAGATTCTTTGCCATTTTAGGAATAGAACTCTTACTCTGGGACGTACCAAAATGAAAAGTAGGACTCTTAATCTGAGACGGAGCGAGTATTATACACCAGTTTGATAGAACATCACATCCCAATCATAATCTATGATTAAAATGACTTAATAATATTATAATTCATTCGATTATAAATTAGAAATATCATGTTAATTAACCTCTCAGACCTTAAACGGATAATTAAAGTCTTGGTCTCCCCTGCCCTGCCCATATGGAAGACAATGCCACCAAAATCGGAGGTCTGTCGCCCCTCACGGTGGCGATAATCGCCATCATATCCGCCGCCACTCTCCTCTTAATCTACCACTTCATTGTCGTCCGTCTATGCAGCCCAACCATACAAGACACTCGCCCACCGGACGGCCACCGCCTTCCCTTCCCCGGCCAAATTCCCGACGACAACGACCTGGAAATGAGCATGGAGACTTCGATTGCGGAGCTACTTCCGTCGTACAAGTACACCAAAGATATCGGGTTGGTATCGAAAACCCAAGACAAAACTTGTGCGGTTTGCTTGAGCGAGTTTGTTGAAGGGGAAGAGGTTCGGATCTTACCCGAATGCTTGCACCCGTATCATGTTCCGTGTATAGACATGTGGCTTTATTCCCATTCCAGTTGTCCTTTGTGTCGTGCTGATACGCCCAACCGGATATCGTTTGCTCGCCGGTCGGACGCTCAGATGTTGCAGCCGGACGGTCGGTGACCTGACGTTGACCGGTGATAGAATATTTGAGTTTGGGCCTGTAGGATTTTTGTTTTTGGACGCTTGCTTTAAAATTCAAAACAAAGCAGGCCGGCTTTGAAATTTGGAAATTTATACACATGGCAGGGGCATTTATGGAATTTTTGGGCTAGGATGGGCCGGGCAAAGCCCAAAATCCACTGGACAACACTAGCCCCACCCTCATTGATGCATCACTTTCTTAGTTGTTTTGTATGTAAAGGGGCATGTGAGCATATCTTGAAGAAAGTGTCACCACAACCGTTTTAAATAGACCATTTAGTTTTAAATAGGCCGTTTTAACATATGATGTGATTTTTTTAAAAAAAACTTTTTCCATATGTTTTATAATTTGTTTGATTTAAATACTAGAATGTAATATCATATAGTCCAATCAAGTTATATTTGTAGTTTATATGTGATGATGGAAAAAATTGGCATACCAGACAGAGGTACTTAATATTTGGGCAACCCCCTTCCTAAATTTGCTTATTTATCAATACATGAAAAATGATTATATGCGTAAATAAGAAAGGCGTTACAGTTCTCTGCAATATTCTCTACTAAAAAAAATACTTATGCAATGCTAGTATTGTGATGTGTATCTACTCAATCGACTTCATTTATAGAAAATTGAAAATATTATAGTCTTTTGATGAAAAAAATTGAATGAATGAAAATAGCATAAATCTAGAATAGACATTAATGTATTGGAGCTATCAAAGCTCGTTGTTTGTAATAGACAAAGTTGTTTTCATCATGAATAAAATGAATGATCGGGATGAATTGAGTATTTGATATAATCGTCATAAGCAATTTATTAAGATAATCTTTCTCACAAAATGAGAAGTATTGTCAAATTTTGCGGTAACGGCCTGTTACAACAAAATTTCTAGCTCTCCCTATTCTGTGGAGGAGCTATATTAGGGTGGATCTGTTTGATGGATCTAAAGTTAAATAAAAGGGAGGAAAAAAAAGGTTAGGGACTATTCTGCTAATCATACTTAATTAATGATTTAAGAATGTGATACTCAGTAAAAATGAAATCTTTTCCTTTTGTTTTAGCTTTGGTAGCTGTTTTGGCTTTTTGGGGCTATGTGCTATGCTCTCTATGCAGCTAAAGTGATTGGTATTTTCCCCAGCTCCAGTCAAAAGATTTACACTCTAGCCATTTCTGATTCTTGAGTTCGTCTTTGCTCAGATAAGAATGAGACTGCTCACAAGTATAGAGTAAGATTGTCCCTGCTTTTTCTTGCTCTTTTCTTACCCACCAACTGTTTGAAGAAATTCCTGTAAGAAGATAAATAAACTAGAAGCTGAGAAACTTGAGCTGTTTTGGCAAGAAATAAGAAACCCAAGTTGTTTCATTCCTGATGTGAGAAAAAGAATGAAATCCTTGAGTAGTGTAGGGCTTGGGTTGAGTCTTGTCTTTGGGTGCCTTTTGTTGGCTCTTGTTGCAGAGCTTTACTATTTGTTATGGTGGAAAAAGAGGATTACCAACAGAGAACTTCAAGATGATTATAGCAGTCCGGCAAGAGAGTTCTTGTACATGTTTTGTTGGAAAAAGCCCACATCTTTGACCTCCACAGCTCTGCAAACAGAGACCCAAGTCTATGAGCCACAGGCTCAGCAGCTGCATTCAAACAAGGACATCTGGTTCAAGCCATATGGTGGAGAGGATGACAGTACGGAGACTGAGCTCTTGAGGCTGCAAAATCTGGCTGACCCACCAAGATTTCTGTTTACAATTAAAGAAGAAACAAAGGAGGATTTGGAATCTGAAGACAAGAGTAGGAAAGGGTCATCAAGAGGGAGGAGCTTGAGCGATGTTGTGTTGACTGTGGAGACTCCATTTTTGACCCCTCTTGCTTCACCTCCATACTTCACTCCTCCACTCACTCCTATGAAAAATGGGTTCAACCCTTTGTTTCAGTCGTCAAGCGATGCAGAGTTTAATAGGATAAGGTCATCTCCACCTCCAAAATTCAAGTTCTTGAGGGATGCTGAAGACAAACTTTATAGAAGAAAATTAATGGAAGATGTTGAACTTGGTGGCTCTTTTGTTCAGGATGATGATGAGGATGATGATGGTGTTACATTTGCTTCTACTACAAAGTATGTCAAGGATGAGGAAAATGGGTCTTTTATTACACTTAATGTTGGCAAGAACAGAGAGATTGGCCAACAGCAACACAATTTCTCACAGCACCCTTCAAGCTCTTCACAGGTACTTCCTCTTGCTGCTTCCCCTCCAACATTCAGATCAAAGTAGAACTAGAACTCAATTTCCAGGTAGGTAGAGCTCCATTAAGTGATTTGAAATGGGTTATCTTTTCTCTAATAATCCTTTCTTTTTTGTATGAATTATGTTAGATTTTGCTTTCTAACAAAAAAAAAACTCGTTTGACTATAGAGCTCCATGAGTAACTTTCTTAGTTACTTTTTTTTTTTTTTTTTTTGTTGAGTTTCTCCGTTAGCAATTCTTTAGATGGTTAAGACTAGAGTTTGCATCTATGTGCACTTGACAATAGAGTTCCATCAAGGAATTAAAATTAACAGTTTAGTTGTTCACTTTCTCCCTCTTCAGTATTGTCCAATTTCCTAGATTTTTTGTTTAAATTTTAATTGTCTCTTTTGGGGTGTGTGCTTGAACATGAATTTTGCACTGGATTAAAACATAAAAAGAGTTCAGGTAAGGTATCTCAGGCAATTTGCAAAAGCAGATGATACGGACAAGGAACCAACAGTGAGGATCGAGATAATCCCCCGCCCCCCTACATCAAGGGACGAAATTCTTTTGGCCTGTGTGAGACCTACATCGGGGCAAATGAATCTCAGCAATTGATTTTAATGCATTGGATGATGGCACAATCTAGGCCGCTATCCGGTTTTGGACATAGGGTGTTTGGAAATGAGGTTTAGTGAGGAAGAATTTGTTGGGTGTTTGGAAATGAGGTTAAGTTAGAGAGGGAGGTAGCTTGTTGGGTTGGGTGAATTGAAATGGTGAAATATGAAGTGGGGGACAACATTCTCTTTCAGACTGGAATTGATGTGGAGAGGTGGGTCTAAAAACTAGTGCAAATGGGAGGTGATGACTTGTTTTATTCAATCTTTCATTACACCAACCTGTAATCATTCACGTGTATCATATGAACTGTTATTGTTTAGTACTGATCTAGTTGTCAAAACACCACTATTAACTTTTCTCTTATCAAACCTTCATTCATTCATGTACTCCCTCCCTCCGTCCCAAAATGATCTTCTCATTTGCCATTTTTCATTGTCCCAAAAAGTTCTTCACATTTCTACATTTTAAGCTTAAACAAAGCATGGCTAGTGAAGCAAGTGTTCATATCTTTAAAAAGTTTGGATAGTCAAACGCTGAGATCATTTTGGGACGGAGGGAGTACTATATTTCATTTCCTCCTCTTTTTTTCCCTCCAATTCTTGCACAGTACATATTATAAAATGCTTTTGTTGCCAGACAATAATGTTTGTAATCTTTTGATGCATAATCTTAGTGGTGGGATAATTTTTTTTTATAATAACTTAGTGGGATAATGATTCATCACCTAAATGTTTTTCCCACTTTTTTTTTTTTTTTTTTTTGAATGTTGTTGCAGACGTATATATAACTATTTTGAATGTTGTTGCAGACATATATAGTTATATATACGTTGCAGCAGACAGTGCGGGATAGAGACCACATTTGACTCTTTTACATATGAGCAGAATTCGCCGCGGTCGCCCATTTATGGAATACGTTCAGTCCGTAATTAAATAGGCACCCAAAGACGAACTTCATCAACCCATTCAATCTTTGTTGCCCATATACATAAGGAAAAGAGCCAATGTGCCCTCAAGTTGCAACGTAACAACAAATTTAGGCTGCAGCGATTTCAAAACCTTCTTTTTTGTCATGTAGCTGTTCATCTCAATCAATCTGGTCAATTTAGCAAAGAGCAATGCTGGCACAAAATAAACTCACAAAATCTTGCTCACAAAATGAAGTGACAATATTTTATTGGTTGCATCGAATATGAACCCGCCACACTCTACTTAAAAACACCAATAAAATCATGACACCTAGGATTTTGTGAACAAGATTTTGTGACTTTTTTGTACCCCTAGTATTATTCTTTAGGAAAATCTGATAAGCGGGCTTTAAAGAGTTAACTTGCTTCTCTTTCTCAAAAATAATGCATGCATACGGTGACGACAAACAATACATAGTTAAAGCCAGTAAAATAGTGGCATGGCACCTCTATAATTAACGAACTCCTCAAAACAATAACGTTGAGGCGTACCATTTGGAAAACGGGGACAAATTTTTCACACATTTGCAGGATGAGCGCAATGAGTGTTACTACAAATCAGAATCTGACACTCGAGGAAGATCATTATAAGCCTAAATGGGGCATCACAGTATATCAGCAGCAGCAGCAGCAGCAGCAGCAGCAGCAGCATAACTCGTTATTCCTAATTCAACATTGAGAGGGTTTAGTTCGCCTTCCCCTTCTTCTAACATACTGAATGCACAAAATCCATAATATGAGTGGTAAACATCAGGCAGCTGTCTCGGGTACTTGCTGAAACCACCATACTGAGAAAATACAAAGAAAAAACAAGGGCAAAACTAAATAAAATAACCACCTTTAAGGATACTAAAAGTTCATGCAACATATTACGAAATTGTACTAACTCTGTCCATAAATGAATGTCCATTTTCAAGATTTTTTTTTGTCCCAAAATGAATGTCTTTTTTGGAAAGGAAAAAAAAAAAAAAAAAAAAAAACCTTCATCCCTAAATGTTTATTACCAAACATTTTTCACTAGTCCCTTCATATTTACAAAACTAAATGCTTGGAAAGAGGATTGCAAGAATAAATACGAATATACGAATCTTTGTCACTAAACTGTATAAAAAGTAGAGATTTTCAGAATATCCCTTAAAATGAAATTTGGACATTGAGGGACGGATGGAGTAACAAACATAAGGCCACTTGCATGAAAAAGGAAAATATTAACAGCTTTTAGCATCAAGCCATCAGTGCATCCTCGTTTATGTTAAAATCCATAAAGTAAGACCAGAGTATAAGGCTTCACAACTAAGTTCACTTTCTTTGGTCGTCTAGGCAATTGCCATGCAAAGGGAATAACAACAGTACAGGGAGGCTATGTACAATGTGCAATAGAAAGTAAATCAAATATGCCATTTGTCCGGATACTGAAACTTGTAATATCATAATTAACCACATGCATGCAGCAGTTTGCTCGAGTATGTGCCTATATATACACATGTATGTTTGTGTAAGGATATAAGATTATATGGGGGGATCAAAGTGAAGCAAATTCTGAAGAGTCTTGTGTCATTGACATTAGCATAAAACTTAAACATCATAATTTTTATTTTAAGTAAATATCATAAACATGAATAGCATAAATATTATACTTCACATAAAACAAAAGGCTAATGTAAAAGTAGAGTTTAAAAGTGTTCTAATATCCAATTCAAATTTAAATGTTATGCTGTGAGATGTATTACAACTTCTCAAACTAGTCATACTGACAAATACTAGTTTCTATCATATACTCCCTCCGTCCCCTCCGATTTAGGATTTTCTCTCTCGACAAGGGGATTAAGAAATACTACTATAATAAGAGGAAAAAGAATGAGTGGAGGAGGTGTTGTGAGTATGAAAAGTAAATAGGAGAGAGAATGAGTGGGAGTAATAGTAAGAGGATTGTTGTTGTGAGTATGACAAGTGGGTCCTATTGAATATAAAAGTAATATAACCTTTCCATTTTGAGCCGTCCTAAGTCGAGTGAGACGCCCAAAATGGCAAAACGTTCTAAGTCGGGCGGTACAGAGGGAGTATGAGCTTTCAAGTACGAAATAATAAAACTTGCAGTTTTTACTTTATATAATTTCAACAAAAAACTATATGGAAATTCTATTGGCCAAAAAATAATCTCTAAGTGAAATGGACGAAGTAAAATGGGAAAGCAACAGACCTTGGATTGGCAACTCAACAAAAACTCGCGTAGTGTTTTCTCATCAATAAGTTTATAGGCCCCTAAGATCCTTAAAACTCCTCCAACCCTACAAAAGCAAAGCACCACTGAAAATGGGAAGATATTTAAAGCCAAAATCATGGGTCAACAAACAGTTTCTGTGAACTCACCAAAAGGCGTAACATGTGTCACTAGACTTGTTAGGTCTACCTTGGAATCCTCCATCAACTGCCTGCCTCTGCAACCACAACAGACTTAATTAGATAGTTCACACTACATAAACAACCAATTGCCTAATCAAAAATCAGCAAACGAGTTGCTTGTTCCAAATAAGGAATGTGATCATGCTAAGCTGTGCTTCAGTTAAAATTTATGATGTGTATTTGTCCACTGTTCAAGTACAAAGGTTGCAATCTTATAGTTATAATCCCTGATAACTTAAGCTTATTACAATAATCCTCGGCGAATTGCACGAGAAATGTACCTGCAACATCCAATCCAGAAGCAAAGGCACATCAATTATGCAAGATGACATCCTTTTGGATACAAGATCATCTCCAATGAATCCCATCAACCGAAGAGATGCAACAGCACAGTAAGTTGCACCACCTGTGACTCTAGAAGCAAGAACCATCCATGAGTACAAGAATAAATTTGCTTACTGAGAAAACGTAGAGGTTACAAACCATTTTTTTCTTCTGTAAATCGCATTTAAAACTAAAACAGCAATACTGACCAACAAATGCTGAGGTGTGATCAGAGAAAGGGTAGTGCATAAAAGTCAAAGGAAGTTTTCACCAACCTCAAACCACATATACACTTCAAGAAAGAAATTAGAATCGCCGTAAGTAAGGCTGCTTATGTAAAAAGTGGCATGATTATGGGTCCTATTGAGTATTTTATTGATCACTATAGTGACACAGTGTAGATAACTTCCTTGCCAAAAAAAGAAAAAAAAGAAAAGAAAAAAGATGGAAATACCAACATTGCCTAGTGAACTAATGTGAAATTGCAACATCATTTTGTTGGATTTTATATAGGCACTATGTAAGGTGGTGTATAAGCTAATAACCTTAACCAAGTATGCTCTACATAATGTATTATATGTATCATGTACGCACAAAATACTCTACCCAAAGAAGAGGATGATTTACATTCCATTCTATAAGACGTCATGGTCCTCCACTTCTATATCTTTTTCAGGAGACTCTAGAAGCATCCATTGGAACCTTCTAGAATTCATTGCTATTGTTATTGAGTGTGACCAAGCCAAAACCTGTAGCATACGGAGTACTAAATAACAAGAGAGACCTATTCCTTAGTGAACATGCATAATCGCCTGTAAAAGCTCCAAAGAATGCAATATCATTTGCCAAAAGGAAGAATACAATCTACTGGTCTGCAAGAATGGAACCCGTGACAGCATTCTCCAAAAAGAATTTTCAGGCACATCATTGTGTTAGTCATGAGATAAACAAACGGTAACCAGATCAAAAGTTAATGGCATTCAAGAAAGGGACATAGGTGCAATATTCAGTCCTCTACTTCAATTTACACCCTAAGAATGTGAGAACATATTTAAAGCAAAGAATGTTATCTACTTACCATGAGACTCTGAACCAGGAATTAATCCAAAGCCACCATCATATGACTGCAAAAGCAGGATTTTCTTGTAAGCTCAAACAAACATCCATTGATTGCAGTAAGCCAAAAGAAAAAGAAGCAGCTCCACTTCCTCTCTTTTTTGAAATACCCACAAATAGAATACATTTACAAATGACGTGATTGAAACGTTACTAAAGTATGGTATAGGCATATAGCATTAAATTTGAAATTTTTTTATGACCAAAAATTGTGAAGCCTTTCAAAAAGGGTTCTTTCTTCAGGGTGATGAAGCTACAACAATATCTGATGTATGTAATTGCAGAAAAAGGACTGCACGAACAACCTAATAGGTTGGATCCTAAAGTTACCTTGCAACTTAATATGTAGTCCTTGGCTTTCTCTTTATCCATGCCACTCCAGTTCTCCAACATAAAACTGATGGCAGCTGATACATCAAGTAGCTACAGTCAAATTTCACGCACCAATTTTCAATTTAGACAGCCCAAGGGAAAATGCATGGTGCCTTTCTTCTTACCTGCACAATATACGAACCGCAGATCTGTCTCTGCCCCAGTATGGATGGGCATAAAACTGAAAACAGTGAAGCGAAGTGATAGAATTCATGAAGTTTCATGTAAGTAACAAACAATTGAATTGAAAAGAACTAATGCCAGAAATACGGTGCAAGCTAATGTTCCCTATATATGCTAAAAATGCAAATACACATATTCCCATGAAAAGAAAGTAAGAAGCTATAGGTATATCTGAGCAGATAATTGAAATTTTGTGTGAAGATACATCTGGATAACTATGGGAGATCAACAGAATGCCCGACTAACTAGCTAAAACGATGGTCAGCACCGAGATAGCTCCTGACAAGGATGTGAAGTACACGACTTTGATTCTCAATGAAAAAATAGGGTTTTTAAAACCGAAAATAACTGCTTTCTAATCATTAGTTAGCGTTTAGATACGGAGCGACAATTGATACATGAATCTTCCTTGCTAAAATGTAACCCAGTCAAACAGATGGTAGGGAAACATGAGCTTTTCTATCATAGATTGAAAGCTATAGGTAAATGGGATGCGAAGGGTTGGTGGTCAAAAAATATGAGGATCCAATGAAAACGAGGCAATCACGTATACTATGCCAAAGTAGTAACATACACAGGACCTTTAAATACAATATCATAGCAACGAATGGGAAGTAAACCCATAGAATTTCTAAGGAGTTTGACAGTTCAAACTTCAAACTACAAAACACTTAGTAGGTTACCCTCTTACTGAATTTTTCTGTTCACGCGGTAGAAGACAGGGAGATTTGAGGATTATTTATTTCAAAAGTGAGTTCTACTTTTGACGCCTTGTCGCCTATTTTCTGGAGGACGTTATTTTATCTACAAATGCGCCTTGTTCATTTCCAACAGTAGGTTGTAACCTGGCCTCAATTTGTATCATTCATTGCAATGCACATTATGTACTGAAGTAGGTAACCAGATATCCTATGACACCTTTGTTTCATTTTTCATATGCATATTGTCTTATTATTTTTTCATATGCATATTGTCTTATTAATGTATTATAGAATGGAAGCATTAGACAAATTAGTGCAAATAATCTCTCCGTCCCAAAATGACCTTCACATTGGACTATTCAAACTTTTTAAGGATATGAACACTTGATTCACTACCATGTTGTGTTTATGCACATTTTAAGCCTAAATTGTAGAAATGAGAAGAACTTTTTGGGACAAGGAAAAATGGAGTAAATAAAAAGATCATTATGGGACAGAGGGAGTATAATATAGGGACTAGGGAGCAACAGTTGGAAGGGACAAAGAAAATATACCTCCCATCAGGCTGTTGAAGGTTTCTCATCGATTTCAAGATATAAACAGATACAATGCGTGACAAATCATAGCCAACAGTCTTTAATATGGCTAGTGCACAATATGTACTTGCTAAGTGACTGTTATTGGGAATCAAATCCTGCGAGCAAATGAAAAGGTATAATGCATTTATAAGGGGGGGAAGGGGGGTGGGAGGAAAAATCTAGTCTTGGAAAATTAGAAAAAGAAACAGCTGAATGAGTTCCTATTTTATATTCCCTCCGTCCCAAATTGATTCTTCCTACTTTTTTTTTGTTGTTGATATGAAGGTACTTTGAGCAATAATTATAGGTCAATGTAATTATCCTAATGAACATCTAAAAATTGTTATTGATAGTATTTATAATGGTGCATCAATAATAAGTTTTAGAATTTTCATTAGGATAATTAAATTAACCTAAAATTAATGCTCAAAATACCTTCGTATTGACAACAAAAAAAGTGGAAAGACCATTTCGGGATGGAGGGAGTATGAAACACTAAAAATAATAATTCCATTGCAGGAACAAACTATATGCCGGAAGTGAAAACAATATACTCCCTCCATCCAGTAGAGAAGGTGTGTTCCATTTCTGGATATCCCATTGAAGAGTGACATTTCAATTGAGAGCCAACCTTTTTTACAGCAAATTGACTAATCTAACCAACGTTTTCGTGCCTACTTTAAATTCAACGATTGCCCCTAGTTGACATTCAAAAGTTATAGGGGAAATTTAGAAAATTAAATAAATAGTCAAAGCATTTTTGTTAATTTTTGCATGTTTAGCCAATTGTTAGCTGGAACAGGAGTATATATTTTATTTGCTTAGACGACTTTCATATTTGTCTTTTCACAGATATTTAGCGCAATATCTTTTCTCATACCCCGTAAGTATTTGATTGAAACTGAGAACTTCTGGAACCAAGGAAACCATAAAATTGTCCTGCATCGTCAGAAGCAACAGGAATACAGATTTAGTGGCATCAGGAAATAGTAAAAATAAGGAAATGTTCATCTTACATTTCTGCAAAAATGGGAAAATGAATCAGTACCATACCACTAGTCAGTTCAGCTTCATTCTTCGGATGAGCTTGAAATGACAGAACCCAAGCAATGACCCTTTCCTTGTCAACCTAATTAATGAATGATTATAGCTTTTCAGATAAGGTCTGTTCATGGAGGTAACCGACATTAAGCAGAATATAGATAAATGTTGCCATTGTATTTGGTTTAACTCAATTTATTTGTTTATTAATCTGCAATTAGTCCTTTTCCTAACGCAGACCTCAAGAACAAACTTAATCACAATATTGAAGTTCAGATTGTGGACAGTCTTACGTTCGATATGACCACCCAATAATGACTCATTCTAGCCTTTGTTGTTTTCACCTCAAGTGAATTGTACCAACTTTTCAACAAACTTGCAGTTAATCTAGTCAGCGAAATTCAAGCAAAGTTACCACAAAAAGAAACACTATATACAATTCGAGACACACTCAAGCACCTTCAACTCCAAAGGGCACAGCAATGGATCTTTTGAGGAAGGCAAGCACTTTCACCTCACCTTTCCACCTCATTTTTCCTTAACAAACTATTAATTTTGTAACATGTTTCTCTCTCATCCTTTAGACTCAAAGAGCCCCCTTGGAAGAAGCTAATTTTTTAATAAATGATTAACTAATCTTTGAATTAACAATTATAACAAATAGTCTTTCAATTGAAGCTAAAGAGCCTTCCTTTTAATTTTTTATATGTCCAAGATTCTGACTTGTTTTGCTATCTTGGATCTATAATCCAAAAGGATGTAGAATTGGGTCAAGATGTGGCTCATAGAATCAAAGCAGGTTGGTTGAAGTGGAAGAGCGCCATAAGGTCTCTATGTGATCCTGGCATGCCCCATACATTAACGGGAAAGTTCTACCACACGACAGTTAGGCCCTGCTATATGGCACCAAGTGTTGGGTTGTGAAACAGTGTCACATTCATAATATAAATTTGGCAAAGTTGCGCGTATGCTACGATGAATGTGTGGGCAAACAAAAAAAAAAGTTTGGTTGAGGAATGAGGTGATTAGGGGGAAAGTAGGAGTTGCACCCATTGAAATATAAAGAGAGGGAGAATCGACTAAGGTGCATAGTTATTAAAGGCGCGCGCCTAAGCTCCGGGCACGGAGAGGCTCAGTTTTGGAGCCTGGGTGCGCCTAGCTCCAGGCACAACAATTGAACATCAATTAAATGGTAATTAAAACCTAACGCATGACTATTACTCTTCCTCTCCCATAAAAAACTCATTTACATGCACCATAACTTTGTATAAGAGTAGCAATCACCAAGAACTCCTTCAAACTAACAACTGCCTATCATTTTATAGGATTTAAACTTAGAGTCCTTATGTTTGAACTACTCTTTATGCTTGTTTGAACATCTATTTATGTTTGTTTCTTTTATGACTTACAACGTATTTTTTATTTACTACTTGCATTTGATTTATTGCTTATCTTGATGTTGTATAATGTACACTATACTTTTAGTATTTTAAGGCATTTTTGCGGGCATCATCACTCGGGCGCGTGCCCGCCTTGCGCCTCGCGCCTATGCTCCGGGCCCACCTTTTGCGCCTTGGTGCGCCTAGGGCATTTAATATCTATGCTAAGGTGGCTTGGTCATGCGATACGGAGACCAAGTGATACACCGTCAAGAAAGCCCAAAGAGTGAAGAAATGGTAAAATGGTGAAGGGTAAGGGAAGGCCTAAAAAAACAGGGATAAAGGGGATGAAAATATGGCGATGAAGAGGCCGGAGTGGAGGGCAAAATTTCATAATTGACGCTGTTTGATCTTCCTTTTTTCTTTTTCTTCCCACTTATTTCTTCTTTTAAATTTCTTCTTAACTTTCACATTCTATTTTTTATTTATTTTTAAAAAAAATAAAAATTCCTTCCTCCTATTTTCATTCTTTTTTTCTATCTATATCCAAATTATATACCCACCTCTTTCTTCTTTTAGATTACTTTTTTCTCACATCTTTTCATTGACGATTACATACGACTATTCATGTTAGCCGACCCCAAATCATTTTGGGACCAAGGCTTTGTTGTTGTTGCTGTCCCACTATTTTCTTTCTTCTCGAGGAACATGAATTATCATCTGGGTTCAATACAGAAACAATAATAACTTCAAAGCAGTTTGAAAGAAAATCGTCTCCCACCACATTCAAGCTAATTCTATTCTACCATTAACACCAACTCCACCTTCTCCAGCTTGACTACAGACTAGTACTATCTATTACCCTTAGACCCCATCTAAAATTCATAGATGTAAGAGATCCACTTTCTTTAATTAAGTACCATTATAAGTCAAAACACATTTTTTAAACTCAATGTTGTCTATTTCAATTTCAATAAATCTTTGTGAACCCCACTAATAAAAACTCATCCAACGAATTACAGAACTTCACAATGAGTTTTCACTGTGAATTTTCACTACCATGTGGACTCCTTAATCTGAATGATAGTGAGAAAAAATACAGCAACCCCGATAATCAAAATCTATAATGGCGATCTGTACGTTAATAGTGAAATTAAATGAAGGGGCTTACGAGATGGAGAGCACGAAGAAGGTCGAGGCCGGAGATGACGAAGTAGGCGAGAGTGAGGCGATTGATCTCTTGAGATTCATACTGTGAGGGAATTAGCTCGTACATCATCTCCAGATACCGTACGTGTCGATCCTTGTCAAATATATTGGGCGATGAATCTGAATTTGAGGATCTCCAGAAAAAATCATCATCCGCCATGGCTCAAGATTGAAAATATTGGTTTAATTTGGGATCAGAAACAGCATCCGCTTCTGTTGGGCTGTTCACTGGGAGTCGGACAAGCGTGGGGCGGCTTTAATTTGTACGTCAACGCAGCTTTATACTCCCTCCGTTTCACTATAATTAGGATTTTTGTTCAATCTAATTACTCCCTCCGTTTCTTTTGAGTTGCAATATGAGGTGTGAAACTCAAAAATTAAGAAACGAGAATAATGAGTGGTTGGGAGTAAGAGAGAATAATGAGTGGTTGAGAGGAAGAGGGAATGGGTGGAGAATAATGAGTGGTTGGGAGGAATAGAGAATAATGAGTGGTTGAGAGGAAGAGAGAATGGGTGGAGAATAATGAGTGGTTGGGAGGAAGAGAGAGAATGAGTGGAACATTATAAAAGTAATAAAGATTTTCCTTATTTGGTAATGTTGCAACTTAAGTGAAACGCCAAAAACAGAAAAATGTTGCAACTCAAAAGAAACGGAGGGAGTATACTTTAACCAATAATTTGAAGAAAAATAATTATCTTAGTAAAAATCTAAAAATAGTTATTGAATTTATTAGTAACAGCTATACAATAACAATTTTTAAATTTTTATTATCATCATTATTATTTTTTTCAAATTATTGGTTAAAATATAATTAGATTGACCAAGAATCTTAATTCGAATGTGACGGAGGTAGTATAAATTATAGTTTGCTTAGGAAATTTTGTACAAGAAATTTTCTTAAAATATAATTTATCAAAAATAATGAGGCAACTTATTTAAAAATCTACGAAAAATGTTAAGTTGACTTCTTATTTTCAAAATATATCATTTAATTGCTAACTAAGTCTAAAATAATAATTTTTATTATATAACTTACAAGTTAAATAGTAATCATAGTGGGGGGTTTTCATCATCTTCTTCAAAACTTGATTGATTCAAACCAAATTCTTCTTCTTTTATTCAATTCAAGTCTTACTTCTACTTTGATTTCATTTAATTTTTCTTATTTTTATTTGATTAATCAATAATATCCCAAATTTTGTATTTATTATTTTACAATTTGTCATCTAGTAAAATACAAAATTAGGGGTTAATTTTCAGATTTTGTTTCTTCGATTTGATGTTTAATAAATTCCTCTCTTTTGTGAGAGCTGTGGATTAGTTGAGAGCCCGTGTTTGTGTGTTTGTTGTGTTGTTTGTTTGATTGTTTTTGTACACGTAATTCAATCTTCAATGACGAATCGTGCATCATCTCAAAACAAAAAGGATGTCATTGTTCTTGCTGCACAAGGATGTTTCGAGAGTTTTGGAATGTTTGGTGGACGATTCTTCATATCAAGTACTCAACGTCAAATATTATCCAACGGGGGATTTCTTAATGCCGACTTGAGGCAGTTTCCAAGTTTTACTTGAAGTAGAATCAGTATGTTTCCAGATTTAAATCGAAATTGTCATTGTTGTAGGTTAAGAAATGGATCTATTATAAATATTTGGGGTGAGCCTCTGGTCATTGTGGAGTGTCGTTTCTATTCTTATTACTAATGCAATTGAAGTCGTTGTTTCGGGAAAAAAAATAGTAATCATAGTGAGAGTGTATTTGGAAATGTTGTGTATTTGGAAAGAGGGGGTGTGAATAAAAAACCATTTTAAGATTGACCATAAAACACTTTTTATATTAGTTTCATCTGGAAAAAAAATTGTTGTTTCACTTGATAACAATTATGGACATGAGAGAGGCAACAAACACTTTTTATTTAAAAAAAATAAATAGTTTTTTTTTTCCTGTTTCAGTTTAAAATTTTTAGTTTGAGTTAGTATGAGGATTAAAAAAAAGAAATTATTGTTAGTATGAAAAGTAAAGTAAAGAAAGAAAAGTGAATAAGAATTTTTGTTGTTATTGTTAATTTTAAGTAATAAAGCAACAAAGAACCTTAAGATGCGACAGACAAAAAAGAAAAAATAATAAGTTAGGCTGTGATCCATTAGATCACTTGTGGCACATGAAATGATACACAAAGTATGACAGAAGATTTGAACTCGTAATTGATAAGACCGAGCATCGTAGACCGGACCTGACCCGGTTCAAAGCCAGTACAAGCGAGCTCGACCACATCGAACCGGATAAGCCCGCAATCGAGTAAGCCCGAGAGATCCGGGACTCCTGATAACCATAACCGAGGTAGCTCTGCCTCCCGCTATTCTTAGGGTCCCGTGTTGATCACTCAACCTCCTGCCCGGAGCCCGCAGCAGCCAGCTGTCACAAACGTACCCCAAACATTATCTGTTCGTACCTGACATACCATAACGGTTGGTGATGGAACCATGTTTCCCTGACAACACGCCACGTTCCCAGCCACTCCCCTGGCCGAACCAATGAGGACCTGCCGCGTGTCCATCCGGTACAAGGGCGGTTAGTACCTTAAACCTACCCCCTCCTTCTACTCATATAAATACTCCTATCTGCCCCAAAGGGCCAGGTACGTGCTCTATCCTATTCACACACACAAGGCTTTCACAAGCTTTCTACTTAGGTTTTCCTCAAAGATCTTACTCTCACACCCGAGGGCCTAAGCCGGATTCCAACCCGGCCTTGGTCTTAACGGTGTTCTTGTTTGTGTTGTGATCAGGATCAAGAGACAGCTATATTGGAGTTCTACCTCCGTGACCCCAGAATCCTAGGGCGTCATCAGTGGTTCCATTGCCGGGAATCGAAAATCTTCCCAGTACAATCTTCTTGCTTCGTTTGCTTTTCCAATCTAATTCGTTTCAAATCCTCATCTAGTTCTTCCGTTTTTCACGTTTCTAAAAGAGTACCCCATCTTTTCTGTTGATTCTTGACATACGAAATCTTCGCAATGACTGGGAAAGAAGTAAACCCAAATGCTAGCCCTTCGGGACAAGTGCCCCAGGGATCAGTTTTTGCCAGGTTGGGAAATTAGACTCTTAGTGGCAACTCCTATACCCCCTCTCAAAGGGCAAGGAGAGAGGCAGATCTGAGAGATCGTATAGAAACTTCCAAAGCTCTCAAAACTCAAAAAAACCCCGTTACTCCCCTCACCCCTGATCAAATCCAAAAGAAAATCCAGATCCTCATAGATAGGCAGAACCTGGTAGAGGAAGGGCTACAGTTGAATCTAGCCCTCGAGGGGCTGTTTAATGCCGAGGCCAATGCTAGAAGCCCCCCTGAAAAATCAAAAGCCCATGATCTGACGAGCTCCAAGAGCAGGGCCAGTAGGATTGTAGGAGGAAAAAGGCGGACAATCTTCGTAGATGATGACGAGGAGAGGGGAGAAGAAGAAGGGGAGAGTGAGGAGGGAGAATCACAGCCCAGAAAGACAAGAGGCCAATCTAAAGGAAAAGCAATTGTTAAAAATGATGATATAATTACAGAAACCGTAAAAAGGGCTAAAACGGGGGACATAATGGATCAAAAGTTCCAAAGAATGATCGCGGAGCTATGGGAGTCCAAGCAAAACGTAACAAAGTGCGTTGGACCCATGGACGCTTTCGCATCATGGATCAGTGATTCCCCGATCCAAAGAGGAAAGGTGCCCACGCTAGACGCGTATGACGGCTCATCTAACTCAAAAAGCCATGTTGGGCGATTTGAAGGGCAGATGGCCCTATTCTCAACAGATGAGGCCGTGAAGTGCAAAGCCCTCGCCTCCACCTTTAAAGGGAAGGCATTGGGGTGGTTATTGGCCCATAAACCACGCTCTATCTGCAGCTATGAGCAATTGCGGACTTCGTTCTTGAACTCGTTCGCGGGCGCGGGGGAGGCCGCAAGACCAAAATCGGACCTGTGCGGCGTTAAGCAATACCCCGGGGAAAACACAAAGGCATACATCACTCGGTTCCGGAAAATGACCGAGCAGATTGTGGATCTAACAAGGAACGACATCGAGCTATGCTTCCTAGGGGGATTAACATCCCATACTTTGAGGCAGGAGTTTGCTTGCCGAAAGCCCGAGGGGACAGAAGAGATGTATAACAGGGCCATCGCTATGGCCGGAGTAGAGCCCGCATTTATGGCCGATGCCCGCAGGAGCGTAAGGGAAAGAATCGAGCCCGCTCATGACCCTCGTCATCACTCAGGCTACTCGGGAAACAATGGTGGTCGAGGTAGAGGCAGACCAAGAGGCATGCCCAACTTTAAAAGAGGCGATGACAGTGCTTTCACCCCTTTGATCGCACCGAGAACTGAGATATTGCGGGCAGAAGCTTTGCCTCCACCACCTCCACTGGAGAGAAAGCCTTACGAGGCGAACAAAAAGAAATGGTGTGGATACCATGAAAGCCACGGGCATTCTACCGATGACTGTTTCCAGCTGAAGAAAATAATACAACAGAAGGTGGAAGCCGGGGAATTGAAGAAATGGATCACGGGGTCCAGCAGTAAAGGAGAAGCCCCGCGGGGAAATATTCAATACGTCAGAGACAATGATGCAGACGGGGAAGAACGTTATGACATCCAGTACATAGGAGAGGAAGCCCCAAGCAATACCCAGCTTTCCGCCCAGATCAGACGACTGGAAAAAGTATTCCTGATACCCACCTATCCGCCCGAGCAAGAGGAAATGATCGGTTTCAGAAGAAGTGAACTGGCATCTACCCTTTTCCATTCAACACAACCGTTAACAATCAAGATGGCTATTGGTAGAGCGGATATTGGAAGAGTCCTCATTGATACCGGGGCTTCACGGGACATACTTTACTTCCATTGTTTAGAAGAAATGGGGATGTCTGAGGCGCACTTAACCCCATATGCGGGCTTGTTGGAAGGGTTCACGAATCATACGGTCTACGCAAAAGGGACCATTGACTTCGAAGTAACCATTGGAGAGAGGCCGTTCGAGAAAACAGCCCGCGTCACGTTCATGGTGATCGATCTGAAATCCCAGTACAACGCAATCTTGGGAGTGACCGCTCAGGCTGCCCTAGGGATCGTCGCATCAATCCCTCACCAGAAAATCAAGTTCAGTACCCCTGCAGGGATCGCGTGTATCGAGAATAAGCCCGAGCTCTTCCTCAAAGTAATAGAGAGGAAGAGGAAGGAAAGCGCAGCAAAGCAAAGACTGGGAAGCCCGAGGGAGGCAAAAAAGGCCAAAGCAAGTGAAAAAGAGGTCGCAGGAACGGCCTTGATTGGGTCGTTGTCTTTCCACTCCACAATGGCAGAATTCAAGCGGAGCAGGAGAGCCCGCCGTATAGCCGCGGAAACCGAGCACATCAATATCGTAATTGATTCACTGCATGACCGAGAGGTTGCAGATATTCACCCTAATGATGCTTTGGAAGATGTAGTCATAAACCCCGCTTACCCCGAACAAACGGTCAAGGTCGGGCTGGAAATCCCCGCAGAAGAAAGGAAGATTCTGATCGAGCTGCTGCGAAAAAGCGCGGATATATTTGCCTGGACCGTCGAAGATATGAAGGGGATAAGTAGAGAGGTCATCGAGCATGAGCTGAACGTCGATCCCACATTTACCCGGGTCCTCCAGAAAGAAAGATACTTTTCACCGGAGAAGAAAGCGGCGATCAAAATCGAGGTGGATAAGCTACTGAAAGCAGGGATCATAAGCCCGATCAAATATCCGAGGTGGTTAGCCAACGTCGTCATGGTAACCAAAGCAAATGTAAAGTGGAGGATGTGCGTGGATTTCACCGATTTGAACAAGGCCTGCCCTAAGGATTGTTACCCTCTTCCCCGGATCGATCAATTAGTAGACTCTATCGCCGGGCACAGGGTGCTGAGTTTTATAGATGCGTACTCGGGCTACCATCAAATCAAAATGAAGGAGGATGACGTCCCTTCATGCGCTTTCTATGCCGCGGGCAAAACCTACACGTTTAACAACATGCCGTTTGGCCTCAAGAACGCAGGCGGTACGTATCAAAGGATGGTAGGAATCGTCTTTGATGATCAATTAGGCCGGAACCTGGAGGCTTACATCGACGATATGGTTATCAAGACCAAGGAGACCTCTCACGACATTGATATGGCAGAAACCTTCACCAACCTCCGGGAAAATAACATGAAGCTTAATCCCTCCAAGTGCGCTTTCGGAGTAAAGGCAGGAAAATTTTTGGGGTTCATGGTGAACCAAAGAGGGATCGAAGCAAACCCCGAGAAAATCACGGCGTTGATAAGCATGCAGCCCCCCAGATGCGTTAAGGAGGTGCAGAAGCTTAATGGCCGCATTACGGCTTTGGGAAAATTCATTGCTAAGTCAGCCGAAAAGTGCCTGCCCTTCTTCAAAACTTTAAAAGGAGGAGGAGAGAAGGGCTTCGAGTGGAACGAGGACTGCCAGAACGCTTTCGAGCAAATAAAAGCTTACCTGGGAAAGCCGCCGCTGTTGAGCAGTCCCGTTTTGGGTGAAGAACTCTACGTTTTCTTGGCTGCAACAGATCACGCTGTGGCTGCGGTTTTGGTCAGGGAAGAGAACGACCTTCAGAAGCCCGTGTACTATGTCTCCAAGGCATTATCCGCGGTAGAAGGGCGCTACTTGAACATTGAAAAGCTGGCTTTCGCCTTGCTTATAGCCGCTCGGAAGCTGCGGGCATACTTCATCGCCCACCCAATCACGGTTTATTCGGACACCCCACTGAAGAAAGTGCTCCATAAGCCCGAATCCTCGGGAAGAATGCTGTCATGGTCTATAGAACTGGCTGATTTCCGAATAACTTACTCCCCGCGAAAGACCATCAATGCACAAGCACTGGCGGACTTTGTGGCAGAAACAACGTTTGAAGTAAAGGAAAGCGAAGCGGACAAAGTCCAGCCCGATAAGGCAAAGATAAGGCGGGGCAAGAAGGCCGTGAATAATGAAGAAAGACCGGAGAATTGTTGGTCGTTAAGCGTTGACGGATCCTCCGGAAAAACCGTTAGTGGCGCCGGAATCCTATTGATCGCCCCGGAAGGTCAAAGGTTTAAACGAGCCTTAAGGTTCAAGTTCGCGGTTTCCAACAATCAAGCCGAGTACGAGGCGTTGATAGCGGGCTTGGAATTAGCCCGGGACATGAAGGTCTCAAATTTGATCGTGAAGAGCGACTCACAGCTAGTGGTAAATCAGGTCAAAGGGGAATATGAGACAAATCACCCGGTGCTGCTCAAATACAAAGAACTTGCAGCAAACCTGTTGGGGGAATTTGAGTACCACGAGCTGACCCAGGTTAACCGGGCTGAAAACTCCGAGGCGGACTTGCTTTCAAGAATCACAAACGAAGACATCGCGAAGCTCAGTGTGGATTGTTGGATAGAATTTACGGAACGCCCGGCCATCGACAGGGTAGAGATCCACCAGATAGGGGAGCCCGAGAAGGATTGGGTAGACGAGATTATGGAATACATAGAGAAAGAGATCCTTCCCAGCGATCCGGATCGGGCAAAGGTTTTGAGAAGACAAGCCGCCAGATACACGATCATTGACAACGTGCTTTACCGAAGGTCTTTTACCAAACCCCTGCTAAGGTGTGTGAAATCCGAGACCATTACCAACTTATTATACGAAGTCCATGAGGGTGTGTGTGGAGGGGATCCCGGTGCCCGGACATTATCCGACAAGATCAGATTCCTCGGGTATTACTGGCCGACAATGAAAAAAGATGCGGAGGAATATGTCCGCAAATGCGATCAATGCCAGAGATTCGCCAACGTACCAAGGCAGCCATCCACGGAGCAGAGCCTGGTAGTCCCAACTTGGGCATTTGATATGTGGGGGATTGATCTGATTGGGCCTTATCCCAAAGCGCCCGGCGGAGCGCAAATGGTAGTGGTCGCAGTAGATTATTTCACAAAATGGGTAGAGGCCAAGGCACTAACTAGCACGACGGAAGCAAGTATTATCAAGTTCATCCACGACCATATATTCTGCCGGTTTGGTCTGCCTCGGGCTATCGTCTCCGATCATGGACCCCAGTTCCAAAGCAAGTTTACGGTGGAATGCAAGAGACTCAACGTAGAACATCGGCAATCATCTGTCGCAAGACCGCAGGGAAATGGACAGGCCGAGGCCGCAAATAAGTTGCTTATGACCGCCTTGCACAAAAATTTGAAGGGAAGGAGCGGTCGCTGGATAGAATAGCTCAGTACTGCCCTATGGGTTATCCGAACCACAACGAGGAATTCAACAGGAGAAACCCCCTTTTCCTGGACATATGGATCAGAGGCGGTCGCGCCCGTAGAGGCAGCCCTACCCACCTACAGGGTCGCCCATTTTGATGAAACAAGGAATGAGGAAGCCCGGAGAAAAGACTTAGGCCTTCTTGAAGAAAAACGCTTGGAAGCACGAGCAAAGATGGTCAATTATAAACAAAAGGCCAAAGTCCATCATGACAAAAGGGTGAACAAGAGGTCATTTTCCGTGGGAGACTGGGTCTTGAGAAAAGTTGAAGTCACGGGGAGACAGCCCGGATATAACAAGCTCTCGCCCAACTGGGAAGGGCCTTATCAGATTGTCCGCATAATCAAAGAAGGGACTTACAGACTCCTCACCAAAGAAGGGAAGGACTTGAAGAACGCTTGGCACAGCGACCACCTGAAGAAGTATTACCCTTGAAGATTATATTCCCCCCTGTTATTAGAAATCCGCCTAGTTTCTACCTTATGCATTGTAATGTTGATGTACGGCTCTATGAGCGGAAAAAAGATGAAAGATCAATAATATTATGTTTGTCCCATTAAAATAAAAGATCTTCATAAATTCTCATGCATGATGCACGGTCATACGCCCTCGATCTAGACCATAAGCCCGCCAAGGGAAATACCGTTGCATGAATTCTCATGAACGATGCACGGTCATACGCCCTCGAGCTAGACCGTAAGCCCGCCAAGGGAAATACCGTTGCATGAATTCTCATGAACGATGCACGGTCATACGCCCTCGAGCTAGACCGTAAGCCCACCAAGGGAAATACCGTTGCATGAATTCTCACGAACGATGCACGGTCATACGCCCTCGAGCTAGACCGTAAGCCCGCCAAGGGAGATAATAATGAAAAACAAAGTGTTCAAGAAAGAACAATAAATGCTTGGCAATCCCAAGACAGCCAACAATAAGGGCAATAAGACAACGAAAGTAAACGGCAAGGAGAAATGGGGATCAAAAGAAGAGCAATTAAATACATTACAAAATCATGTCAAAATGGAGTCAAATGTTCAAATTCACGGAATCTAATACTATTACAAAAAGGGCCCCAGGACGCAGCCCGGTTTGATCTTCAGCTGCCCGGCGGCGGGTTGACTTCCACTTCTGGAACAGAATCAGATGTAGTATGGTCAGCTGTAGAACGAGCCAAAGCTTCAGAGGCTTCGGCTAGAGCGGAGGCAAAAGCTGAAAAGGGAAGAACAATACCTTCAACGAAGGGGCCATTGGGGCCAAATACCTTCTCCAGAGCCGCGGCCAGAGACAAGGCGGATTCATCACCTGTAAACCGCAAGTCATCTATCATTTTGATCAAGGGTTGAACGGTTACAGGTGAAACCGGAGGCAAAGCATTCCGAACCGACTCGGGCAAGGCTTCAAGCTGATGATCGGCAAAAGGCACTAAGGAATGACCATTAAAGCATTCCGGATCCGTGGCCACGATGGAACAAAGGATAGTGATCTCTTGGGCAGTATATTTCCCAGTGGCCGCCAAATTCCGGGCAATAGTATGCACCGCCTGTTCATATTGCTCATTGCCCGCGACGGATAATTTGTCAGAGTACTCTGCGGACTCTTTGAATTCAGCAACCGCCTTGCCCCTCTCCTCCTCCAAGACCCGCTCACGTTCATTCTCATAGCGCATTTGGTCAAGAAGTTTGCCGTCCAGCTCGTCCACTCTGTTGGACAGCTCCGCGGACTTCTTCCTCTCCGCCTCCAAAAACCTCAGGAGCTCAGTATTGCGAGCATCAACACTCGCCTTCTCAGCCTCAGCCCGCTCTTTGGCTTCTCGAGCAGCGGCCAATTCACTACTTAATTTAGATACCTCATTGGCCGCGCTAACGACCTCCGCATCTTTGCTCTTTAATTCCTGGCCGGCGCTCTCCACAGTCTTGGTCAACTTTTGGACCTCCTCCCTCGCCGACATCAGCTCATTATTCCTCTCCGCGATCACGGCGGCATCAGACTCGTGTTGGGTCCGCAAATAGATAACCTCGTTGGCAATCTGCAAATAACAAAGGTGATTAGACTACGGTGCGGAGAGAAGCACGATATATAACCCAAGTCAAAAACGAACCTCGGTCAAGCACAAGCCTACGTTGCCCGCGGCGGCGATAGGATTCGAAGCAGCCAAAACCTTCTGTTGGTAATCTGGAAAATAGAGGCGATGCATCAGCCCATCACCAACATAAGCATTAGCGCTCCGGCGGCTATGAAGATCCACCCCATACACCTCAGGGGCCTTGGCTATCTTAAGCCCGAACTCCCGGGCGCGCTCTCGATCCTCAATTGACTCCACCGGGAATAGATTGGAGCATAGGGTCCCTCTCGAAGGAGATAAGACCGTAAAATCGCCGGAGGAAGAGCCAACCCTCTGATATTTATCCCTTTGAGGGGACGCCGGATCCACGATAGCAGGGCGTTTCTTCGTGGGCTCGGGAGCAGACAGACCTACGCCAGAGGCTTGGGAGGAATGGCCGGTTCCAATCACTGATTTACCGCGGCCAGCGCCTTGGCGGGGATTCGGGGGCAGGTTCCGGGTCAGTTGCGGCTGAGAAACCACCACCCCGGACTTATCAACCTTGTCCGTGACAGGGATCTTGACCCCAGGAGCCTCCACCCTTTTCATGGCATCAGCTCTCCTTTGCTTTTCAAGAGCAGCGGCTTTCCTGGCCGCGACCTTGATTTCTGCGGCGGACTTGGGAGGCATCGTGTCGGATTGGTCTGCGAACAAGAACAACAGTCAGACAGGTAAAAACAAAGCGAAAGAAGACAAGAAAAATAATACGAAAGTGTACAATGGAAGAGACCGAGTAAAACAGGGTCTGGACAAGTCTCCCCCGAATTACAGGCCGAGCAATCAGAAAGGAAAGCAAATGATTGATGAACTTTCCAATCAGGATCTCGCAACATAGGGGCCATGATGACCCTAGGCTCGGGGCCAGAAACGCGCCTCGGGGCCACCCCGGCGAAGATCAAGAGCTCCTCATCGCTAATAATTGCTGAGACGTCGTAAACTTGAGGAGTCTCCACAACGGACTGGTCGTCCAGGGTAACCCTCTTCGTAAACCGGGCAAGATAGGCCTCCATCGCCGCGCTCAGCTCTCGGCCTTCTTCCGGATCAGGAAAGTTTTGGCGGGACATCGAAATCGGCGCTAAATTGTCAGGACGCGGGAATGGCCAGCCTAAACGGTTCTGAATAACGAAGGGATATCTTTGCCACTGATCGAACTTGTTAGTAGCAGCGGAAAAAATCTTCTCAGACCGCGGTTTGGTCTTTAAGCTCAAGCAGCCCGCAGTGACTTGATGGGTGAAGTAAATATGGAGCGCGGACAAAGAAGACTCATACCCCAACATGCGGCTTACGACTATAAAGGATACCAGATAGCGAATGGCATTCGGGGTCAAGTCCATAGGGAGGCAATGGGTGAACTCAAGAAATTCACAAAGAAACGGATCCAAGGGAAGGCGCAGCCCGTTTTCGAACTGAGCCGGGTAGAATATGCAAGCAAGGTTCTCGGCCCGGATCAAGGGAGGGGTCATTGACCTCCCACCCATAAGAGACTCGTATTCAATAAGACCGTAGACAAGATAGACTTTGGGGTCGACGCGGAACTGCGACAAATACTCATCACCATCATCCTCCTCGCTTTCGTCCCTCAAACCCGCGCCAGAGCTAGACGCACCTGCTTGACTGGTCCTCCTGTTATCAGGGCCATTAGGAAAGGAATCTACGATCCTAACAGGGGAACGAAGCAAGTTGACCTTGCGAGCAGTATCAGGGGCCAACCTCTCCAGTTGCCCGCGTGAGTCCGACTGAGTATCTGAAGAACCATCTCCCATGACATCCCGGGCAGGTTCATCCAACAAGAATTCGTCGCCATCATCAGCCCGCTCTGAAGCATCCCCGCTGCTGGTCACTTCAATCACCCCAGCACCCACGGAAACGTCGCGGTTATGGCCTTGAACGGGCAGATCGTCATCCAGAGGGACATCCAACCAAGACTGAGCATTAGAGCCGCTTGCAGACACGCGGTCTCCACCTAATCTCACCAACCTTCTAGCGTTACAGGCCATATCTACATTATCGGGGAATCGAGTTAAAACCGCTTTCACAAAAACCCCTAACTGTTCCTCGCCCCCTATTACCCTCATTCTCCCCTAGTCAAAATGAACTGAGGGGCCTGTCTCCCACAGCAGGGGTAGGATCCAAGAGTCCCACTCATAGACTATCCCTATGGTCATAAAAGCATCCTGGGAAAGCCTTTTCCAGGCATTTATCAGGTACCGGTAAATCCCTCCCGTTCGTCGACAACAACCGAAAAGGTCCGGACGAAGCATTCTCCCCAGGTCCAATTCATCCATAATCACAGTCAAAGGTTTTTTCAACAAAACTTTATAAAATCAAAGATGGACCCAGGATTCCTAAGAAAGAGACAAGTTAACCGGTTAGAAATCGGAGATTCGGTGGTTAAAAGTTAAAAGCTTGGTTCGTGATGTTATAAGTTGTGAAAACATGGCGTGTTAAGTTTCTACCCCCGATGAACGGTGGAGAGGACCGAAGGCGAAAAGTTAGCAATCAGAAACCAGCGACGAAAATAAAAAGGGAAGCACTACCTGTTAAATCGATCGAGTTAAGGAAACGGAAGAAGCAAATCAACGTCGTTATCAGCAATATTTCTCTCAAGAGCGATGGCCAAAGATTAAAAATACCGAAGGTCTTTGAATAAGCCAGTTAGGGTTATTTATACCCCCAGAATGGGTCGGGTTTAAACCGAAGATCCGGAGCGACCCGGCTTAGACCCGGAAAACGAAGAGGCGGGAATCAGCTTTTTCGAATTCCAATGACGGTTCGCATTTAATGAGCGTGCTCCTTGTCATATCAAGGACCTGACAGCTATGTCACTAGCCTGACTCGAGGGGCCCACTGTCCTATCGTCAACCACCATCGTAAGACTCCCGCCCCATGATATTCCGTGCCCGTATTTACTATAGTTTGCCCGGGCCGAGACATGGAAGTGTAACTCCTCGCGCCGCTCATAAATAAGCTGACCCTCGGAGTTAGGGGCCACTGATAAGACCGAGCATCGTAGACCGGACCTGACCCGGTTCAAAGCCAGTACAAGCGAGCTCGACCACATCGAACCGGATAAGCCCGCAATCGAGTAAGCCCGAGAGATCCGGGCCTCCTGATAACCATAACCGAGGTAGCTCTGCCTCCCGCTATTCTTAGGGTCCCGTGTTGATCACTCAACCTCCTGCCCGGAGCCCGCAGCAGCCAGCTGTCACAAACGTACCCCAAACGTTATCTGTTCGTACCTGACATACCATAACGGTTGGTGGTGGAACCATGTTTCCCTGACAACACGCCACGTTCCCAGCCACTCCCCTGGCCGAACCAATGAGGACCTGCCGCGTGTCCATCCGGTACAAGGGCGGTTAGTACCTTAAACCTACCTCCTCCTTCTACTCATATAAATACTCCTATCCGCCCCAAAGGGCCAGGTACGTGCTCTATCCTATTCACACACACAAGGCTTTCACAAGCTTTCTACTCAGGTTTTCCTCAGAGATCTTACTCTCACACCCGAGGGCCTAAGCCGGATTCCAACCCGGCCTTGGTCTTAACGGTGTTCTTGTTTGTGTTGTGATTAGGATCAAGAGACAGCAAAGTTGGAGTTCTATCTCCGTGACCCCAGAAACCTAGGGCGTCATCACTAATAAATTTATAGACACCGTACACTTTTTTCAAAAATACAAAAAATGGTAACTTGGGAAAGATCAAAAAGAAAAATAATAACTTAGGCTAGGCTGAGACAGAGGGAGTAACAAATTTATAGACACTGTACACTTTTTTTTTTTTTTTAATCAAAGACGCTGTACACTTTTAAAACGTATCCAAGGTAGTAGTAAACTACACTTACCGTGAACCATTTTCACCCCGCCCCATTTCACTCCAGAAAACTTTCAGACTCAACTCAACAGCGTAATTTGAACAAGCAGTTGGTGTGCACTGCTGTATCCACCGGAGAAAGATGAAAGCAAGTAAAACGACGGCCTTAAAACTCGCCGAGAAATGCAAGGTATTTTCCTCTTTCCATTGATATGCCAATTTAAGTTTTCTAATTGAATCACAAGTGAGTTGATTGACTCTTCCAACTATTGTTTTGTAGAGCATATTGGCCTCAAATTGGCAAGGTAGTCTTAATACCATCAAGGCCGATGCCAACGGAAGGTATCTTTTTCTCAAACTCATTCTTCAGAGTGTATGTGGGTTTATTATGTCTTGTCTAATGCATCTGTTCCCGGTTTTCGTTTCAGTAAACAAGGAATCCACACATCGAAAGTTAAGTTCTTTGTGAAGAGAGGGAAGCCTTACATATGGGTACCTGAAAATGACTTGCATAATGTGGTATGATTTCTTTATGTAATGAATTTAATGATTAAAACAATTGCAAATTCGCTTGGTCTCCCATAATAATTGTCCAATTTTCGACCTATATCCTGTTATGTCAGTGTGATCATCACAGAATTTTATGGCAAATCATACGACCATCAAGTGGGATCCAAAATTGGGTGTTTGTTTGGGAAGTACGTGTACAGTTACTCGACAATTCAATTTTATTGTGCCAGTTTAGTTTTTTTGTGCCTTGTTCAATATTTGATCCATGTCTCTCGCTTTGTACTTGTGGAATGGTTGTAGAAGTACCCATAATCATATGGCCTAATCTTTCGGTGCTATGCTATTACTTTTTGATTCAGTATTTATTGTCCTTTTTCATGGTAAATCCTCAAAGGAAGATGTTTGTAAAAATCAGTCATTATTTAATGCCGAGGATTCGAAGAGGGTTTTTAAGCTGATACCAGATATGGGCCACATAGATAACTAATCAATCAGGCTGTTCACTGTACCCTAGTTACTGAAACATACTCCCTCCGTCCCACCTCACTTGAGACTCAAGAGGTGGCACAAGAATTAAGGAAAAGTAATTTATGAGTGGTAGAAAATGAAGAGAGAGAATGAGTGGTGGGGTAAATTGAATATAAAATTTTAAAGAGATAGGCAATTTTTGGGAGTCTTAAGTGAGCTGGGACAGATCAAAATTGAATTAAGTCTCAAGTAAGCTGGGACGGAGGGAGTATATATAAAGAAACTTATGAACTTATATGTTACTCCTTGATCTGTCCAAGTGACATAATAGCTAAGGCTGTGTTGCTTGCATGGTTGTTAAGGTCTCTTTTTAAAGTCTGCTCAGATTGGTGTACCGTTTTCATTAACTAGTCATACAAATCAATATCTGTCAGTTCAGGTCATTAATTAACTGATATTATGCTGTCGCGCATGCAGAACGCGATTATTGACGAACGTTGTTCGTTGGCTGTCTCTAGTCCCACACCAGGCTCTCTTGGAAGCTTACTGAGGTTCTTAAAAAAGGTTGGTCCGAAAATTGATTTACTTGTTATCTCTTATCCACTTGCTCAGAGGTGGGGCGCTATTGTTATTGCATACTGCCTCCGTCCCAAAATGAATGCCAAAAAAAAGATCAACTTTTTTCGGACATTATTTTTTGGACGGAGGGAGTAACACAACTATATTACCGGAAATTGGGTAAGGGTGTGGTTGCTGTTATGTGTCCATGTTGGAATCATCACCCATTTCAACAAGTGGATATGAATGAAGTTTCATATACCCATATTTTATGTACTCCCTCTGTCCCTAAATGAGTGTCAATTTTTAGGAAATTTTTGTCACAAAATGAGTGTCCATTTTGATCACAACTTTGTCCCTAAATGTTTTTTTTTCGATTTTTTTTTTCACCGGTCTCTTTATACTTGTAAAAACTAAATGTTTCTAAAGAGGATTACAAGATTATTTATGAATTTTGTCACCAAATTGTACGAAAAGTTATTCCCCTTAAAATGAAGTTTGGACACTCATTTAGGGACAAAGGTAGTATATAAATGGGAGAAACTAGTGGTTTACAGGATTTAAATCAACGTTTTGTGCTAAAGTCGAGTTGCTATTATGATTGCCTGTGGCATTTCAGTTTGGGAGTGTCCAATCCAAATTCTCTTATTTGGGGGGTCAAGGGTCACACACAAAAAGTTGAAAACATTTTGGAGAATTGAAATGACACAATAAGACATTACCACTTTGTAGATTTACTAGTAATGCCAGAATCTTACTACTTTATAAACTTATTTTGCAGCCTCCAGCTCGTATTGCTCTAGTTGGGGACCTTGTGGCTCTTCAAGATAAAAAGGTATACTTTAACTAGATGCAAAGCATAAAATTGGTGATTACTACAGGTCTCTAAAATTTACTAGGTTACAGCTTTTTCTGCTCAGCCTCTTCACTCTTTCTTATACTGTCTCAACAACCAAAAAGTTATGATCCAAAGTTCAATTTCTGTTCCATGATAAGTACTTAAGTTCAACTCCTACAGCTTGGGATTGTCTTCGTAAATGATCAATGAACTCAATGAAAGCACAGTAGCTGATCATACAATTCTATATCCACTATTGATTTACGCACACCACATCTTGTTTCAGTCAAAGTTGGCTGCAGAAAGCCTTAGAGAATCCATAATATCAGAACAGAAGGCAATCAAAAACTTCACGTATTCAGTTTCTGGTGTAATAAGCTCGTCCAATACCAGCTCCACATTGCGAAGTGAAAGCCTCCAGGACTTATTAGATGACAATAAACAATTTGTGGTGTATAAATTCAATTCAAGGTAAGAAGCTTCCTTGTGCTATTCTTACTTAGTTGCTTCAATTTATGATCATGGATGCTTCCTTGAATGTTGGTCGTACACTAAGCCTGGATGCATATTTAGGACACAAAAATATCACAAGATGCATATGATAGTTAATTTTAAAGAATGCCCTCTTAGTGCATAGGGCCAGATGCTTTTATGAACTCCATGATGATAGTTAACTTCAAAGAATGCTTTTCCAATGCAGGTTTGTAGGGTCAAATGGTTTTCCGCACCCCTTTGCTCAATCTTGACCTAGGCATAGCATAATATCCCAATCTAGGTTCTGTTACTTGTGATTGGACTACCATTTTGTACCCAAGCATTACTCTTCACCATCTATATATCATCCTGATAATAAATATTCAAGTTCTATAATGAATCTTGTTTGTTTTATTAGTTTTTTTTTTCCTACCCTTGTATGTTCTGTTTAATATAAGTTCCTTGATTGGAAACAAGTTTCTGCTTTGATCTAAGATATTTTATATCATTTGCGAATAGAGGGGTCAAATTTGCATATACTGAACTAACAAAATACGTGGTCTACTTTTATTTTACTATTGTTGTGACTTATTCATATGGTTGATAAGCAGTCAATATATGAAATAAAGATCATATTGTCGAATCTAGTGCTTAAGCATCCACTACATTGGAACTTACAACTGGTACAATGTCTCTCATCAGTTCGATCAGTTACATAGATAACAAGGGACGTACTCATGAAATAGAGCTGCAAAATATTGAAGCGTGCAAGGCTGACCCTTTATGTAAGTATCCCTCTTCGACTACAATTGATGATGCTTACCTGCACATATAATGTTTGGTCCGGATGCTCATTATTTACTCATATTTATGTTATTGGTGTAGCGCTCTTTTGTGCGAGTTTGATTGATGGTATTAATCAAAGTGAAGTGAGGCGTAGAGCGTTGATGCTTTTCTGTGCCACTTTGTTTGAGAATAATGTTAAGGTAAGATGCCAATCTTTGAAAAATTACTAAACAATGACGAATCTGCTACCTGATATGATGCATTATGAAAACTGTATCTGGTACAGTTATAGTCAGCTTCATGTTACAATACTCCTCTGTTCTAAAGAAAAAGTCCCATTTTACAAACAAACTTCTTAAGAATGTAGTTTTACCCTTTTACTTGTAACTGTCTTAAATTTGCCCTATAATGTTAAATGAAGTCACATGAAGCCATTTTTCTCTATACGGTCACATAGCATTCTAAATCACAAACTCATTCTGGTACGTGTTGACTTACTCAACTATATGGAAGTTCTGTATTGCCTATTAGTATCCCATTAGTATAGCAATTGTGAATAGATATTCATATTCACATCCATTTACTCCCTCGTCCCAAATTGATAGTCCGTTTGACTTTTCAAACTTTTTGAGGTTACATTATAAGTTTTAGAAATTCAGTAATTTTGAAGCCTTAATTTTTACAAACATGAGTACATGACTGACATTCTGGGACAAACAAAAAAGGGAAATAGGACTTATCATTTTGGGACGGAGGGAGTATTAGTTTGTTGACTTTCTTCGTCTGATCACATTTACAACCTTAAACTTCTGACTACTGCGTGGATACTTGGTGTATTTAGACCAATTCCTACCTGCCCATTTTTCTTGGTCTGATATTTGGTTTCTTGGGTAGGATGCGTACGTTGTCTCAGTTGACTGCAAAGGTTTTGATGTGTTGGGGAAAGTGCTGGGCCCGGCAATGAACGATGGATCTCGGGAATACCAATGGAAGGATTTTAGGTTTACATTCAAGGAAGAAGCTCGTGACGTCGAAGCGTTCTGTCGCCAACTTGTTGAGATGGAAGAGGAAGCAGTAAATAAAGTGAAAAGTTCCAGTGGCCTATGATGGAAGCAGTAACTCAAAAACAGCAATCAGGATCAATTGACTATGTACTGTAGCATGTTTGAAACAGTAAGTTTTTTAGTTGAACAGATTCTTTGAGCGAGCTTTATATTTTACTTGCTTCTATATGTTGGCGCCCCGCCCTAATGTAAGTTTGTGATGGTAATTCAGTTTTAAGGTTCTTCTCTAGAAACTCCATTCTCATTTGAATATACCCCCTTCGCCCCCACGTCAAGTGTCGCACTTTCTTTCTTATCCGTTTCAAACTAAATGTCTCGCTTCCAACAATCTAAGTGCATTTTTACTAATGTAGAAGCAAGGTATGTAACATATAAAACACATTTCTTGATTCGTTGGCAAGTCAAACGCGACACTCATTATAAAATGCGGGAATATCTTTCAGTCCGCTTAGAACGTCTCCAATATTCATTTACTGTTTTCATGTCCATGCAGTGGAGATTGTTTTCATGTCAGTGCAGTGGAGATTTGATCACAACGCCAGCAGGACGGTTGGGGCCTATCGAGCACATCTTATACTCTCTCCGTCCTAAAATGATCTTCTCATTTGGTATTTTTCATTGTCTTCACATTTCTACAACCTAGGCTTAAAAGTGCCCAAACAAAAGTGTTCATATTCTTAATGTGAAGATCATTTTGGGACGGAAGGAAGGAGTATATATTAATCTCAATTAGAAATTTAGAATTAGCCATTCTAACAAGCTCACCATTTCAACAGCAAGACATACACAGCTGTTTAACAACCTAGAATGGACCAACTACAACAAACTAACAAGCCACATAAAGATTCTAGTGGTGAACATACCAACTAAAATAACCAACACATCCCCTGAAACAGTTAATTTAAGGTTCCTCACAGAACCCCTGATCAAAAACCCACAACATCAAACTTAATCCACCTCCTCAATCTTAGGTCCAGCACCACTACCACCACTAGGTGGAGCATCTCCTGGCCCACCACCACCACCCACATCGGGCCCACCACCGTCTTGATACATCTTCGCAATTATAGGGTTACAAATGCCCTCCAGTTCCTTCATCTTATCCTCAAACTCATCCGCCTCTGCAAGCTGGTTTGCATCCAACCACTGAATCGCTTCATCAATGGCATCCTCCATCTTCTTCTTATCACCCGCCTGAAGCTTCGACCCAACAGTTTCATCCTTGATAGTATTCCTCATGTTGTACGCGTAATTCTCAATAGCATTCTTGGCCTCCACTTTCTTCTTATGCTCTTCATCTTCCGCCTTGTACTTCTCAGCTTCCTGCACCATCTTCTCAATGTCTTCCTTTGACAGCCTCCCTTTATCATTCGTAATCGTAATCTTGTTCTTCTGCCCTCCCACTTTATCCTCGGCAGTCACATTCAGAATTCCATTTGCATCAATGTCGAAGCAGACATTGATTTGTGGGACACCCCTTGGAGCAGGAGGAATACCCGAAAGCTCAAATTTTCCTAACAAATTGTTATCTCTAGTCCTCGTTCTTTCACCCTCGTACACTTGGATTAATACACCAGGCTGATTATCAGAATAGGTAGAGAACACTTGCTCCTTCTTTGTGGGAATAGTCGTGTTTCTTGGGATCAGCACAGTCATGACCCCACCAGCAGTCTCCAATCCAAGGGACAAAGGAGTAACATCCAAAAGCAACAAATCCTGAACCTTCTCATTCCCTTCACCACTCAAAATAGCAGCTTGAACAGCCGCACCATATGCCACCGCCTCATCAGGATTAATGCTCTTGCACAGCTCCTTCCCGTTGAAGAAGTCTTGCAATAGAGATTGTACCTTCGGAATTCTGGTGGACCCACCGACAAGCACGACATCATCGATACTGCTCTTATCCATTTTAGCATCTCTCAAGCACTTCTCAACCGGCTCCATACATTTTCTGAAAAGATCCATGTTAAGCTCTTCGAATCTGGCACGGGTGATAGTAGAGTAGAAATCTATGCCCTCGAACAAAGAGTCAATCTCAATTGTTGTCTGGGCAGTGGACGAGAGAGTCCTCTTCGCCCTCTCACAAGAAGTCCTCAGCCTCCTGAGAGCTCTAGGGTTACCACCAATATCCTTCTTGTGCTTTCTCTTAAACTCCTGAACAAAATGATTCACCATTCTGTTATCAAAGTCCTCACCTCCAAGATGCGTATCACCAGCTGTGGACTTAACTTCAAAGATGCCCTCTTCAATAGTGAGGAGGGATACATCAAACGTGCCCCCACCCAAGTCAAAAATAAGCACATTCTTTTCCCCAACACTCGTCGCCTTTTTGTCCAAACCATAAGCAATGGCAGCAGCAGTAGGTTCATTGATGATACGCATCACATTCAGACCCGCGATAACTCCAGCGTCTTTAGTAGCCTGACGTTGAGAATCATTGAAGTATGCAGGGACAGTAACCACTGCATTCTTGATTGTTGATCCAACAAAAGCCTCGGCTATTTCACGCATTTTAATGAGGACCATTGAAGAGATCTCCTCAGCAGCAAATTGCTTCTCCTCGCCTTTGTAATTGACAACGATCATGGGCTTGTCTGCAGGACCAGCTACAATCTTGAATGGCCACAGCTTCATGTCAGCTTGCACTGATGGATCATTGCATCTACGACCAATAAGACGCTTTGCATCTGTTGTCATCAAAAGGAAAGCACATATTTTTGTTAATATCTACTAGTAACACACTGGAACAAATTGACTGGGACCATCTGTTTGGCAGTCACTACCCAGAAAGAGTTTCCATTTCCTTTTTCATAGTCCCAAAATAGCATCATGATAAGTGCTCCAAATTAATTTTGCAATGATCATGCTTTACTATCTTGTATTTCTTGATATTGACTACGATAATTGTCTTTTTAGATTAGACATTATTTTAGAACTAACCAAAAGTAAAATCACATTCTTTTTGCCAATAGAGAGAAGCATTAAGAAAGTTTAGTTTGTTACATGTGGCTATTTTTTCTTTTGGGATGGAGTAAGTTGCAATAATCATCTCAGTTCAAAAATAGAATTTGATTTTTTTTCTTCTAACAATCTGATTAAGGCCTTGTTTGGTAGAGCGGCGCGTTTAAAAAGAAGTGGAGAAAAGCCAGCTTTTTACTAACTAAGCGTGTCAATGTAGAGTTTTCAACCGGAGCTTTTTGAAAATCTTGGCTAATTTTGGCCGCTCAAAATAGTAGCGTAAAAAAAAGCTCCGTCCCAAAAAATCCCCGTTTTTTAAACTGTGCACCAGACGAGCCCTAAAATTGAGAATGATATTTGCCCTTTTTATTTAGCATGTGAAATAAAACTATAGCTTCATCAAAGTTACCATAATTCAAATCTCTTTTATTAATATACACTCCCTCCGTCCCACCCAACTTGGGACAAATTGCCATTTTGGGCGTCCCACTCCACTTAGGACATCCCTAAATGGCAAGTTTATCTATAACTATATACTAAATTGGAAACCGCTGATGTCAACGATGGACACGTGGCAGCCTCTGATAAAAAAAAATCCCGCTCAAATCATTCCTTAACCTTTTCAACTGGGTTTTCAACTGGGTATTGCCGGTTAAAGCACAACTTTCTGGAAGCAATTAATGAAGCAAACTATGACAGTGGGAGAAAAAGGAGAGAGAGAGCGTTTGGTTGGGTGGCTTCTATTGGGAAGTGAAAAGGCAACACAGATACCGAATCGGAAGCCATCTCTAGAAGGTTTTGGAAGCTGGTGGGAAATGGAAAGGTTTCTGTCTTGTGCCATTTTCAACGCATGGACATTAACTGCAAGAATACAAAAGGCCAAGTCACTCCATTTCTCTCCCGGTCTCCCCCATGTGCTGCTTATAAGTTCCGAAAACAACAATTGCCTGCCCTTTTAGTGTGTCTGGCAATTTTCACTTTTGCTACTTATCTATTATCTGCGAGAGATTGTACCAAGGTAAGCTGCAATTTCTACTCATTACAGTTTTACATTTTTTTTTTTTTTTTTGAATAATCTTATTTGCCATGAACACTGTACATGCTTTAGGACAGAGGGAGTTTAAATAATTTTAAGTGTGTTTACCAAAGGTTGAAAGTTGGTCAGTTTTATTCATTTTTAGTAACAACAAAAAAAGTGACAATATCATTTTGAGACTGGGGGAGTAAATCATAAAAAAAAAAAAAAGGGGGTTGAAAGATCACTTTGGGACAGAAGGAGTAATTTTTTAAAAAAGTAGAAAATCATTTTGGGATAGAGGGAGTAAATCATAAGTATCATATCAGAGTTAACTGGAGGTTAGCGTTAGCCCATTCATTTCGTAACTAAAAATAATATTTTGATGTTGAAAAAAATCACTTTCTTGGTTATACTTTCCATTCCCATTTATGGTGTTTTATATTTTTTCAGTTATATATATATTACAGCTACATGCTACAATCTACAAATTTTAAAAGTCGTAATCATGATAATTCCCATAAC
The DNA here is from genome assembly GCA_026119855.1 of Campanula takesimana. NCBI lineage: Eukaryota > Viridiplantae > Streptophyta > Magnoliopsida > Asterales > Campanulaceae > Campanula > Campanula takesimana. The sequence goes on along the minus strand of JAOWBW010000408.1, from coordinate 828,328 downwards.
ATACGTGTTATGAAAGTTTTTTTACATGCTTAAGGGAACATTTATACAATCTACATACATCAGGAGTGCATATATTAAATCACATAATTTTTACATGCTTAAGGAAACATTTATACTCAATTTTTAATATTTACGTAAATATCAGAAATTTAGTATAAATGTTCCCTTAAGCATGTAACCATCCATTTCTGTATTTTAAAAGTAAAATCAGTATAGATTATAAAATTTAAACAAAGGTTTCAAAAAGTGAGATGGATAATGAGGAACTGGATACCAAGAACTTTAAAAACTTTGAAGAGGTTTATCTTGAAATCTATTTATTTTGTACCCTATTTAGTTTCATTGTCGACTTTAAATCCTAGTATGAACAGTTAAGCGTTTGAAAATGTAAGGCTGATTTCATCAATGAAATTGTGTTGCAATACCATCTCTACAATTTGAAAGAAACGTAAATATCAAAAATTTAGTATAAATGTTCCTTTAAGCATGTAACCATTCATTATTCCTGGGTAATTTCTGAGTTTATAATAAGATAAGTTTCATTATCAGATGGGATCTTCTTTTGAAATAGTTAGTTCTCCTCTAGCTATTAATGAATATAAATAGGAGAAACGAACAGAGAGAGAGAGTTACCGTCAATGAGGCCGGAGAGCGAGAGGGCGTTTCGAGCGGGTCTTAAAAAATATGAGTCTTGTTGGAATGGGTTTCTTGAGGGTAAGATGAATTGGGTTTGGATTTTGAAAATATGGTGAGGTGAGATATAACTTTATCACACAAATAGAAGTAGATGAAGAGATGTGAGAAGGAAATGTGTAGGTGCTTGAACAATTACTTTTGCATCAGGAATAAGAGAGGACGCCTCCATAATTACACCACAAAACAACACCGGCTTTTGGTATACTCGGCTGATCAAAGAATCCGTTCAACTTGCATCGAGTAAGACCAAACAACATTAGCTTTTAAGCGGGAAAACTTGCAAGGAGAAATTGACACGTGTCATGGTGACATCTGCCGGTTTTTGAATTAGTAGATAGTTATAGATTAATTACTTTCCTTATTTTTTGGAGATTAGTTTTTAGACTATTATTAGAAGACTAGGAGGTTTTCATTATTCGAACCATTCAGACTTTTAGAACAGAGAGAGTACGTATTTTAATTTTTTTTGAGCTTGTGAACCTTTAATGGAGAACTAAAAGCTCCATTACTTCAGTCTTGTGAACTTGAACCTATTTTAATTCGATTGAGGTAATTTCTTCTTTTATTGTTCTTTCTATCTCATAATTTTACTTGTGTTAAATTTAGATCAATATTTAGGGTTTTTGAATTTAGCCAATTCATTTGTTCTATTTATTCATCTTTGCTAGAATTCTCTATTACTGTGCCAGTATAGAAATTCACCGTAGCACCTTTGAAAATTGTTTATGCGCCATAGCAATTAGGGAAGTAAGTAAAATTAGGCGTTTATCTATACGAATGATTGTAGAAAGCGTTTTTGATCTTCGTTTCTTAAATCAATTAAGCAATTAATTATTGGATCTATTCTGTGCCAGTTAGATTAAATTATTGATTAGGGTTTCTAGTTAGTATGCCACTGCTAGTAATTATTCTGAAGAAAGAGACAGAGATTGAAATACATCTCGTGATCAAGTGAGTAGGATTAACATAGAAAAAAGAATTACCGGTGAAATTGAATTAAAGGACGGGGATAGGAATCAAATCTGAAGTAGCCCTTAAATCATTGTTTTAAACACTTAGTTTAATTTCCCGTCTTAAGAATTAATTACAATCACAATCAAACCCCCAATCTGGTCAAGTGACTATTACGCGAGTAAAAACTGTTCTTTGTGGATCGATCATGAACTTACCCTATTTACATTAATTAGGGCCGAGTTTCGGTAAATTTAGTGGGCGTGCGACTAAGCCTACCAAATTTTGGCGCCGTTGCCGGGGAACGGTGTATTTTATTTGCGTTCTTATTCTTATTCTTTTCTCTCTCTTTTCTTTTTAATTTTTGTTTATTTTAGTCTTGTCTTTATTGTTTCGTCATTTTTACTTAGCATTATACCTGTTTTTTGTAGTGTGGAACCGTGCATGGTCCACACCCGTTCTACTAACGATTTGATTGTTCCATTTGATACAGAAATCGAAAGATCTTTCAGGAGAGGACGAAAACAAAACAGGAGAATCAGGGTTACTTTGTTGGCTGAGGAGATGGCAGAAAATGGAGCAAATGTCGGTGGTGAAAATGCTAATGGTAATGGAGGTAATGCTGGTGGTGCGCCATTGGTTCCACCTCAGACACCTAGGTAGAGAACTGCCCCGAACTAGAACGAGCAACCTCACGCAGTTCAGTTCCCTACTCTGCTAGCTGGGGTTACGTTTCAGTTACCGCATTTTTTCAGGGATGCCCGGAGAGGATCCAAATCAGCACATATCGCAGTTTGTGCAAATCTGTCAGAGAATGAAGCCGGCATCGCTTCCAATTGAGTATCTACTATTGAGGGCGTTTTCTTTCACCTTGAAAGATAACGCAAATGGGTGGTACTATCATTTGCCACCGAACAGCATCATAACGTGGCAACAGATGAAAGAGGTATTCTTGAACGAGTTCTTCCTTCAGGACCAGATAAATGTCATGAAGAGAGACATCAGCAACATGGAGTAGAGAGTTGATGAGTCTTTGTATGACTACTACAACTCTTTCACAAGCTGTGTAGGAGTTGTCCATATCATGGATTCAATGAGGATCAGCTGGTGGTTTATTTTCACGAGGGGTTGACAGTGCAGGATAAGCGACTAGTCAATTCAATGTGTGGGGAAAGTATATTGAATGAGGCTACTGAAGAAGCCAATAAGTTGATTGAGGATTTGGCTAAGAGCACCAGAACACACAACAAGAGATCAACAGTCAGACAAGTTGGTGCAACTGGGTCTAATGGCAGTGAATCGAGCAAGATGGCTACCGATGTAGAGGACTTAAAGGGGATGATGAAACAATTGTTGTTGGGACAGACACACAGGGAGTGTGGGATTTGTTATGACATTACACATCCTACTGACTCATGTCCATCCTTACAGTCGGGCGAGATGGCAGATGTTAGTGCAGTTGGGTTCGCGCAGTAGGGACAGAGACCGTTGGGTAACACTTATGACCCAAACTATAGAAATCATGAGAATTTCAGATGGGCTCCTCAATCGAATCAACAAGGAGGTTAGGGACAGCAGTACGGTAATCAACATGGTTATCAGCAAGGACGATAGTACCCAAGTAATTAGGGAAATCAGTACAGACAGCCGTACCAATAACAACAACAATAGAATAATCCTCCGAGGCAATCTTTGGAGGATATTGTTGGTACCATGGCACAGAGTGTAACTACGCTAGACTCAGAATGTTCAACAGTATCAACAGCAAAATGATGCGAGGATTGGTAATTTAGAAAAACATATGGGCCAGATAGCTGATTCAGTTGGAAGGATAGAAAATAGGGATTCGAGGAAGTTGCCTTCTAGAACTGAACCGAACCCTAAACAGAATGTCAGTGCTATTACTTTGTGCAGTGGTAAGGAGTTGAAAGAGGCAGTTGCAGCTGAGGAACCGGAGATTGAGGTTGAAAAGGTACCTCTAGTTGAGAAGATATCGGTTGAGAAAGAAGCTACACCAGAGGTTAAGGTTCCGGTATATGAGCCTGAAGTTCCATTCCCAGAGGCATTGAGAGAGCATTGCAAACTTGAGCCTGATAAGGCTATTTATGATACTTTCAAGAGGATAGAGGTAAATATTCCTTTCTTGGATTTTATTCAGACAGTACCGAGGTATGCGAAGTTTTTTGAAGGAATTGTGTACTATGAAGAGAAATCAGAAAGAAAGGAGTCAAAAGAAGGTGAATTTAAGTGAGCATGTATCTGCAGTGTATCAGAAAAAGATACCAAAAAAGTGCAGTGATCCGGGGATGTTTGTTATACAACGTTATGCCTTATACGTTGTTTGAAACCCTTAAGTTGGGACCATTGCAGGATACTAGAGTGGAGATACAGTTGGCGGATAAGTCTAATGCCTACCCGAATGGGTTAGTAGAGGATGTTTTAGTCAGAGTGGATAATATGATATTTCTGGTGGATTTCTATGTACTCGAGATGGAAACCGATCCTAAAGCTCCCATTCTGTTGGGAAGACCTTTTATGTTGACAGCTCGTACCAAGTTAGATGTGACTAATGGTTCGTTGACTTTGGAGTTTGATGGGCAAGTAATGGAGTTCAACATTTTTGACTCTATGAAATACCCGAAGGACAGTGAGTCACTATGTTTTATGGATGTGGTAGAGTCTGTTGTAGAGGATGTGTTTGAGGTGTCTAGTAGTGAAGATGATCTCAAAACTGTGTTGGAAAATGCTTTGGGTTATGCAGATTTGGAGTTTGACATTTCAGATTCAATGAAGGAAGCAGTTATGGGACTTGTAGAAAGTGCCAAGTATGCTACAGTATCGGGTATTGAACATGTGAATTTGGAGGTGCCAGTTGAGAAGCTTGTCCCATCTATTGAGAAAGCACCCAAGTTAGAGTTAAAAGCTTTCCTTGAGCACTTGAAGTATGTGTACTTAGGTGAGGGAGAAACACTTCCTGTGGTTATTTCTAGTAGCTTGACAAGGATCAAGCTAGGCAGTTGGTTGATGTGATTCGGGGGCGTAAATCTACGATTGGGTGGACTATTGCCGATCTCAAGGGCATTATTCCTTCTATGTGTATGCACCGGATCAACGTAGAAGAGGGTGCTAAACCGGTAAGGCAACCGCAGAGGAGGCTTAATCCACCTATGATGGAGGTGGTGAAGAAGGAGGTATTGAAGCAGTTACAAATGGGGATCATTTACCCCATATCTGATAGAAAGTGGGTAAGCCCCACTCATTGTGTACCCAAGCGAGGAGGGATCACTGTGGCTCAAATTCAGAAGGGAGAGATGGTGCCAATTCGGGAACCAACGGGGTGGCGCTTTGTTATTGATCTCCGACGTCTTAATGAGGTAACTCTTAAAGATCACTTTCCCCTCCCCTTTATTGATCAAATGTTGGAAAGGTTAGCCGGAAGGGCGTATTATTGTTTTCTTGATGGTTATTTCGGGTATTTTCAAATACCTATTGCCCCGGAAGACCAAGAGAAAACTACTTTTACTTGCCCCTTTGGCACCTTTGCCTATCGGAGAATGCCTTTTGGTTTGTGTAATGCACTTGGTACTTTTCAAAGGTGCATGATGAGTATATTCTCTGATTTTGTGTAAAAGTTTATGGAGGTTTTCATGGATGATTTCACAATCCATGGAGACTCGTTTGATCAGTTCTTGCTCATTTGAGTCTAGTGTTGGATAGATGTGTTGAAACCAACTTGGTCTTAAATTTTGAAAAATGTCTTTTTATGGTTGAGCAAGGCATTGTGTTGGGTCATGTTGTGTCGAAAAAGGGTATTAAAGTGGACAAAGCTAAAATTGATGTCATTTCTGCACTTCCTTATCCTACAAATGTTCGTGAAGTCCGGTCTTTCCTTGGTCATGCGGGATTTTACCGGAGGTTCATCAAAGATTTTTCAAAAATAACTTCACCTCTTTGTACCTTGTTGCCAAAAGAGGTTGATTTTGTGTTTGATGAGAAGTGCAAGAAATCTTTTGATGAGTTGAAGTATAGGTTGACAACCACCCCCAATATTCAAGCACCCGATTGGTCTCGTCCTTACGAGATCATGTGTGATGCTAGTGATTATGTTGTGGGGGCGGTTTTGGGTCAAAAGTGGAGCGTGCCTCTCATGTGATTTATTATGCTTCTATGACTTTGAATGGGGCACAAAGAAATTACTCCACTACTGAAAAAGAGATGTTGGCGGTTGTTTTTGCAATAGAAAAATTTAGGTCCTACTTGTTGGGTACTAGAATCATTGTTTACACCGACCACGCTGCTCTTAAGTACTTAATGTCTAAAAAAGAGGCAAAACCGAGACTCATTCGGTGGATTCTCTTGTTGAGTGAGTTTGACATAGAGGTCAAGGATAAGAAGGGGGCTGAAAATCTTGTCGATGATCACTTGAGTCGTTTGGTTGAAGTTGAGGACAAGCCTTATAAACAAGCCCCAATTCGGGGTGAGTTTCCATATGAGTCTCTTTGGGTGGTTAAGACAGTTGCACCTTGGTACGCGGACATGGTTAATTTTTTTGTCTCTCAGAAATTCCCTCCGAGGTTGTCTAAATCTAGAAGAGATAAGGTTCATAGTGATGCCAAATACTAAGTTTGGGATGAGCCTAACTTGTGGAGGCATTGTGCCGACCAAATCATTCGTAGATGTATACCCGAAGATGAGATGGATTCGGTTCTCAAGTTTTGTCATGAGCATATGTGTGGTGGTCATTTTGGTGCCAAAAAAAACTGCTAGAAAAATCTTAGACAGTGGCTTCTTTTGGCCAACTTTGTTTCAGGATGCAGCTGGGTTTTGTAAATCTTGTGATAGGTGCCAACGAGTTGGTAATATTGGGCGCCGTGATGAAATGCCACAAACCCTCATAGTAAATTGTGAGATTTTTGATGTGTGGGGGATTGACTTTATGGGTTTGTTCCCTAATTCATTTGGGTTTGTGTACATTTTACTTGTGATAGATTACGTGTCCAAGTGGGTTGAAGCGATCCCCACGCGCACCGATGATTCTAAGGTTGTGGTGAATTTCCTTAGGAGCCACATTTTGTCTCGGTTTGGGATGCCTAGGGCCATAATTAGTGATAGGGGGACTCATTTTTGCAATAAGACAGTCGAAGCGTTAGTCAATAAATATCACATCACTCATAAGGTGTCGACTGCTTATCATCCCCAAACTAATGGCCAAGCCGAGGTGTCAAATAGGGAGATTAAATCCATTCTTGAAAAAACTGTGAACCCGAATAGAAAAGATTGGAGTCAAAGGCTTGATGATGTGTTGTGGGCGTACCGGACCGCTTATAAAACACCAATTGGTATGTCCCCATATCGATTGGTGTTTGGTAAGCCCTGTCATTTACCGGTAGAGCTTGAACACAAAGCCTTTTGGGCGGTCAGAAAGTTCAACTCGAACTTAGAGGGTTCCGGTGAGGAGAGAAAATTGCATTTGAATGAGTTGGATGAGATTAGGAGAGATGCTTATAAGAATAACCTTCTTTACAGAGAGCGAGCAAAGATTTGGCATGATAAAATGATAATTAGAAAGGACTTTAAGGTTGGTCAAAAGGTTCTTTTGTTTAATTCCCGTCTTCGTTTGTTTTCGGGCAAGTTAAGGTCTCGGTGGACCGGCCCTTTTGTGGTGAGGGAGGTATTCCCGCATGGTGCGGTAGTGATTTCAAGTCCTAATGAAGACAAATGTTTCAAAGTTAATGGTCAACGATTAAAACCGTATTTTGAGAGTGATGTTGTCAATACCGAGGATGTAGAGGTGACTGATCTCTATAACCTGGTTTACGAATAAAAACTTTGGTTCTCGTCTTGTCAAAGACTTTAAACTATGGTGTATTGCCGGGTGCTTTTCCGGCATTGAGTCTAGCTAAAGACGGTAAAGAAGGGCGGCCAACGGGAGGCAACCCGGATTTATTTGCTTATGTTCTTTAATTTTTATTTGTATATTATGCTTTATTTGTTCATTTTGTTTTAATTTTTTTTTTTTTTTTTTTTTTTTTTGTATATTATGGTTTTATATTTTTAGTTTTGATGTTTTGAATTGGTGCTATTGAAGGTTATATTGTTGTTTGTGTAAGTGCAGGGAGTTTAAGGCATGGAGGCAATACAAGAGTTGGAGCACTCGAGTTAGTCTAAAAGAAAAAAAAGAGAGGCTGTTTCAGGGGAGAACCGCTAACTGGGCGCTTGCCCTCTTTAAATCGAGCGCACGCCCTCCAAATTGGTGAAAGAAAATTTTTTGAAGGGGGAGAGCAGACTGGGGGAGCGCCTTCGCTTCTAAGAGAGAGCGTGCGTCTCTGCCATTTTGTCAAACTTCAGGGGCTGAATTGAAAATATGAAAAAATCCCTTCTCCCCCAAACACAAACACACACGCAACTTTTTCTCTCTCTCTAAAAATCTATGGCAGCCTCCTCTCTATCTCTCTAAAATCACCATTCCAATCCTGAAATCATCCACTCTAAACTCTCAAATCACCTTCCCTTACTCAATGCCTACATGAAACATTCAAGAATCCACCCCAAAACTCCATTAATTCAAGGATTTGCAAGAAATTCAAGGATTTGCAAGAAGGGTTTCAAGGTTGTATAAAAGTCGAACTTGGTCAAACGGCAGTCAACCTCTTATTAGTTAACACATAAGACTTCAAAATTCACTTTTTCCATTTTATTAAAAAAAATATTAAATATTTTTGGTCAAACGGCGGTCAAACGGCAGTCAAACTCTTATTAGTTAACACATAAGACATCAAAATTTTCACTTTTTCCATTTTCTTAAAAAAAATATTAAATTTTTTTGGTCAAACTTGGTCAAACTCTTATTAGTTAACACATAAGAGTTCAAATTTTTTCATTTTTTCCATTTTCTTACAAAAATAAAATAAATGTTTTTTTGTCAAACTTGGTCAAACTCTTATTAGTTAACACATAAGAGTTCAAAATTTTCAATTTTTCCATTTTCTTAAAAAAAAATCAATAAATTTTTTTGGTCAAACAGCAGTCAAACTCTTATTAATTAACACATAAGACTTCAAAATTTTCACTTTTTCCATTTTCTTAAAAAAAATTAATAAATTTTTTTGGATCAAACTTGGTCAAACAGCAGTCAAACTCTTATTAGGTAACACATAAGAGTTCAAAAATTTCACTTTTTCCATTTTCTTAAAAAAATAATAATATTTTTTTTGTCAAACTTGGTCAACAACAGTCAAACTCTTATTAGTTAACACATAATAGTTCAAAAATTTCACTTTTCCCATTTTCTTAAAAAAAATGGTCAAACTTGGTCAAATTCTTATTAGTTAACACATAAGAGTTCAAAATTTTCACCTTTTCCATTTTCTTTAAAAAAATAATAATTATCTTTGGTCAAACTTGGTCAAACTCTTATTAGTTAACACATAAGAGTTCAAAAAATTCACTTTTTCCATTTTCTTAAAAAAATAAATATTTTTTTTATCAAATTTGGTCAACAGTTGTCAAACTCTTATTAGTTAAAACATAAGACTTCAAAATTTTCACTTTTTCCATTTTCTTAAAAAAAAATTTGGTCAAACTTAGTCAAATAACAGCCAGACTCTTATTAGTTAACACATAGGAGTTCAAAATTTTCATTTTTTTCATTTTCTTAAAAAAAATAATAATTTTTTTTTGGTCAAACTTGGTCAAACATCAGTCAAACTCTTATTAGTGAACACATAAGAGTTTAAAATTTTCACTTTTTCCATTTTTTTAAAAAATAATAATAATTTTTTTTTTTATCAAACTTGGTCAAACAGCAGTCAAACTCTTATTAGTTAACACATAAGACTTCAAAATTTTCACTTTTTCCATTTTCTTAAAAAAAAATCCATAATTTTTTTTTGTCAAACTTGGTCAAACAGCAGTCAAACTCTTATTAGTTAACACATAAGAGTTCAAAAATTTTACTTTTTCCATTTTCTTAAAAAAAAATAGTTTTTTTTTTGTCAATCTTGGTCAACAGCAGTCAAACTCTTATTAGTTAACACATAAGAGTTCAAAAATTTTACTTTTTCATTTTCTTTAAAAAAAATTGGTCAAACTTGGTCAAACAACAGTCAAACTCTTATTAGTTAACACATAAGACTTCAAAATTTTCACTTTTTCCATTTTCTTAAACAAAATTAATAATTTTTTTTTTTCAAACTTGGTCAAACAGTCAAACTCTTATTAGTTAACACATAAGAGTTCAAAAAATTCACTTTTTCCATTTTCTTAAAAAAAATAATTTTTTTTTTGTCAAACTTGGTCAACAGCAATCAAACTCTTATTAGTTAACACATTAGAGTTCAAAAATTTCACTTTTTCCATTTTCTTTAAAAAAAATTGGTCAAACTTAGTCAAACAACAGTCAAACTCTTATTAGTTAACACATAAGAGTTCAAAATTTCACATTTTCCATTTTCTTAAAACAAATTAATAATTTTTTTGGTCAAACAGCAGTCAAAGAGCAGTCAAACTCTTATTAGTTAACACATAAGAGTTCAAAATTTTCACTTTTTCCATTTTCTTAAAAAAAAAAAAGGTCAAACTTGGTCAACAGCAGTCAAACTCTTATTAGTTAACACATAAGAGTTAAAATTTTTGTCTTTTTCCATTTTCTTAAAAATAAATAAATTGACAACTATGAACAAACTAGTTTAAGATCAAATAGTTCATAGAGATTATAAAAATTCTTATATTAAAACCAAGAAGACTTCACCAATTATAGGAGTAGGTGAAGAACCAAATGTCTTGTGATTTTATTGATAACTATGACCAAACTAGTTTTGCAAAAAAAAAATAATGGGCGAACGACCAATTTATGCAACGTAGTGTCCGATTTATATTAATTAATGCAACGTAGTAGCGACTTCTTACATTGTGAAACGTACTTGAAGTAGTTGTATCAAATAATGCAAAATTCGAACAATTTGACAAACGTACTTGAAGTAAGTTGTATCAATTAATGCAACGTAGTAGAGGCTAAAAAGTTATTACGTTGCATTATTTGATACACAATAAGCAAGTACGTTGTCTATTTTCAAAAGTAAGCACTACGTTGCATTAATTGACTTTTAACACCCGGTACGTTGCATATTTCAGTGATTTTCCCAAAAAGATAATATGAACAAACTAGTTCAACACAATTTAATACGAGTAACAGATTACTCCATATTTATTTACATTTCAATCATCATTCATCCAAAGTGTTACCCTAAAAATTGAAAAATCAAAGAGCAAAACTAACCATTAAACCCTAGAAATCTATATTTAAACAATTAAACTTAGTGGCTGCCTTGGTACCTTTTGAAACAGCATCCTTACCAATTCAGGTCCCCGTTCGTCGGAAGAGGCGTGGAGCTGTTGGCCTTGGTTTATCCAAACGGATCTACGCCGGAGGTAGATGAATGAGGAGACATCCTCTGTAAGTCGGAGAAGATGAACAGCGCCGGCGAAGGAGATGATGGCCATTTCTGGTCGTCGTTCGTCGGGAGGGCGCACGGAGTTTGGCCGGTGACAGAGACGGTACTGATGTTCGTTAGATCTAGCCAGATCTGAAGGTCTTCGCCAGTGGTTGACCGGTGTCGGAGCCTCACCGCTCCGGCAGCCTAGAGAGAGAGGGTTAGAGAGAGAGAGAAATGGTTGAGAGTGCGTGTGTGTGTCGAGTGTGATTGTGAGATTGTGAGGGAGGGGAGGGTTTAGATTTTGGGTGGGGGTAGTTTGGCATCGGCGTGGTTGCCGGAAGTGTGGGTCTGTCGTGTTTTTTTAGAGAGAGAGAGAGAGAATGTGTGTGTGTGTGAGAGAGAGAACTAGTGTGAATGTGAGGGGAGAGGGAAGAGGAGGGTTTTGTTAAGGGTGGGGGTAGTTTGGGCAATTAGGTAATATGTTTGACCGGTTAAAGGAACCTTTAAAGGAAGCTAGGGGTGTTGGTGGAATATTGATCTCGCCCCAGCTCTTTATTAGGGATTTAGTCTGAATGAGGTTTTATATATGTTTTAATATCTGAAACTAGGGGCCTTAGGGAAAAATTCCGTTTAAGAAATCAATCCGTATAACTTTTTTTGCCCCAAACCTCTAAACCCTCAAATTACACCGTATAACTTTTTTCTAGTAACTTTTGTCCCAAACCTCTAAACCCTCAAATTACCTTTCCCTGCTCAATTCTTGCATTGAAACCAGTGTTCTAAAAATCGCTAGGCGGCGGAGCCGGGCCTAGCGCCTAGAGGCGGGGACTAGGCGGGGCCTAGAAATTAGTTATAAATTATTAAATTTAACATATATGATAGGAAAGTTTATATAACAACTATTTATATAATAATAGATAAAATTTTATATAATTATATAATGCAGTGTATTAGCATTTTTCATCAATTTTAGTATTTTTTTTTGTAATAGTGTATATTTGGATAATTTAAATAGAAAAAACATGGTAGTTTAGGTTCAAAATAAAGAAAAAAAAGGTCCCAGCAATAATAAAGCCCATCTATATAATATATAAAAGCAGGAACATTTACAGGCCTCACAGCGCGCCATGTGGAAATGTGACGTGCAAAGGCACATGGCTGCATTCGCTTCGCCGGCAAAATTCTCTTAATTTCAAAAAAAAAAAAAAAAAAACTTCTCCTACATTCTAATAAAATCGGCTGATTAAACTTCAATATTTCAATTTCAAATTAATTAAGTTGTGATTCATTTACCTAATTTTGATTAAGCATCTTTTTGTTATTTTAGGTAAATCTCACCATTTAAACATTTTCAATCACTCAAAATTTGTAAACTTGTAAGATTATGTCTATCTTCATTTCATTTTATTAGCTATCTTCATTTCAAAATTTCAAAAACATTAATCAATCAGTTACTTTTATTGTCTTTTATTTATTCATCCATAAATATACGAAGATCATGAAGATTGCAAAATCAAATCACGAATCTTTTAATCCTTTATTAAACTTATATCGTTTATGTTTTATATTCTGCCCATTATGAATGCTAATTTCACATCTTTTTTGTACATGAACCTCTTAATCAATCAAGGGAAGCAAGAATTTCATGAAATTAATACTAATGACATAGTAGGCTTCTCTCTTGTAGTTTTTATGAAATCAACAAAACTAGTTACTCAATTTTTGGTGCAAACAGACCATACTACCTTCTATCATCCGAACTTCATTGCTCCAGTGTAAGTGTCTTACGTATTTTGTTTAATTTTATTTATAATTGTTCGTTTATTTATTTATTGTTTGAAATCAATTCAAAAAAAAAAACAAAACATGAATATAGGTTTTTTTTTTTCTAGATCAGGAGTTGCATTATTGTTTTTCAGGGGGAAAAGGATACATTTGTGCTCTGCATAATATTTTAAAAAGTGGGCTTAGATTGGTATATGCTCCATTTATCGAAGAAGAATGGGATCGTTGACGATACCGCTCTGTTTGTTCTCGGAGAGGCGATGGTGATTTGAAATGGTCAGAAAATAGGGGCTTTTTCATTAAAAGGCTCTCGCAAGTTAGTCCATTTGCTTGCAAGAGAGAACTATCTGAGGACTGTTTTCAAACAGTCAAGCCAATCCAAATCTATGTTAGTGTTCAATAAATTGAGATCAAAGCAAAATGACTAGAACGCATGCTAGGGAAAAAATAGTAACCCGTATGTATCAGTAGTATCAAGTAAATTACAACAATGGAGCACAAAAGAGCTTATGAAAATATGCTAGAGCTTCTTATTTACTATAGTTTGACTACTCCCTTAACTATTCCTTAATTTTGGCAATGATGCACACAATATGTATATGCTACAGTTTAATACTCCCTCCGTTTCATGAGAACTGAGACTTATGTCCCTTTTCGTCCGTTTCACCTCAATTGAGACTGCTCAAAATGGTAAACTTTTTAATATTTTATATTCACCCAACCCCACCACTCATTCTCTCTCTTGATTCTCCACCACTCATTTTATTCAACCAACACTACTATTTACCCCCACTAATTCTCTCTCTTCATTTTCTACCACGTATTTTCCTTATTTTATTAGTATTCCTTAGTTTTTGTGCCATTTCCTTTAGTCTCAGTTCTCATGAAACGGAGGGAGTATGCATTAAGTTTGGCAAGACAACCTTTTAGGATTTTTTCAGTTTCTCTTCGATATTAGTCGAAGTTGAGATACTTCAATTTTTTCAAACTATAATAGTGTTGGTTATAACATACGAGGAGGTCTCATGTGCAACGGTTGTACTGTGTAGGGATGGCCAAACGGAACCGGAACCGGACCGGAACCGGAAAACCGGACCGGAACCGGACCGGAAAAGCCCGGAACCGGAGCAAACCGGGGAGGAAACCGGAACCGGACGAACCGGAACCGCAAGGCATTCGGGCCGGTTCAGGGTCACACATATGCCGAACCGGACCGGAACCGGAACCGTAACCGGACCGAAAATCCCTTGTTATTCAATAATTTTAAAGGCGGGGACCGGAACCGGACCGGAACCGTACCGGAACCGGACTGAACCGGAACCGGATTGTGCCAAACCGGAACCGGAACCGGGGTAAGCGCGGGCCGGTTCAGGGTCACCCTTTTGCCGAACCGGAACCGGTTTTGGCCATCCCTAGTACTGTGCGACACGAGCCTACCTTCTTCGTTTTTTTTCTTTTTTTTTTTGCCACCCCCAACCTTTTTTTCCTCCCAATAAAAGTAACACTTATTATAACGAAATGTAACATTTTTTTCTTTTCAAATGTAACATTTTTTTTTTCAAAATGTACCACAATTTTGCTGCAATAGATTAAAGATAACATAAAGATTGACAACTAAACTAATGTCACACTTTTTATGAAGGAATGTAACACTCTTTTTTTCAAATGTAACAATTTTTTTTTTTCAAAAATAACATAAGATTGACAAACTAAAATGTTACATTTTATAAAAAATGAATGTAATATTTTCTTCCTCAATTGTAACAGATTATATTCTTAAATGTAACATTATATCTGAAAATGTAACAATTTTTTTATTGAGAAAGTAACAATTGAAATGCAAACCCGATTATATATATGAATTTTTACTCTTTTTTAAAGAAGAAAAGTAACATTTACTAAATAAAAATGTTACATTCATCTATATAAAAATTATAATCATATATTCTCTTTGTTACACTTCAAATATTACTTTCTCTAACCACAAAAACTATCACAACATTTTTTTTTTGTAAAATTGATGTTACATTTGACTGTAAAAGTGTTACTTTTTGAATATGAAACTGTTACTTTTATTTGAACAGAGTGTTACATCTCAGCTGACAAGCAACTCAAACTTTTTGTGTGTAAAAAAAAAATTTTTTTTTTTTTTTAAAATCAAACCATATCATGACCTATGTAGTTATGTTGTGTTTATGCACTTTAAGCCCAAATTGTAGAAATGAGAAGAATTTATTCTTTCATACGGAGTAATTTTGTTTACAGAAATCTCATGCACTCCCTCCGTTCCAAAATGATTTACCATTTGACTATTCAAACATTTTTAAAAATATGAACACTAGCTTCAATAGCCATGTTGTGTTTATGCACATTTAAGCCCAAATTGTAGAAATGAAAAGAACTTTTTGAGATAATAACAGATGGCAAATGAGAAGATCATTTCATGACTGAAGAAGTATATTAAATAAAGGCTGTAAATTTGTGTTAAACATTCTATGTCTTATATTTTATTGTTTTCTTTAGTTCTTAAAAGCCAATGAACAAGAAAGTCTCCATCAAGTTGCTTTTATATATTAAAAGGTGATCTCAAGCTAATATGAAACCTCTTGAGATAAAGTTGAATCTTGAAATTTCGTTGTGTGTTGTTTTTGTTACTTTTTACAGTGTGTTTACTTCCTTTTCATTCTATTAAGTTTTTTATTCCCCACCCTAGAAGGTAATTCTTGAGTTCATATTTTTCATCCCAGTTGATTTTTTTTTTTTTTGTTGTTTTGCTTCTTTTCTACGGTATGTTTACTTCCTTTTCATTCTCATACTCCCTCCGTCCCAGAGTATATGTCCACCCTCCCATTTGCATAGAGATTAAGAAATGGAAAAAGTGATGTAAGTGTTGTGAGTGTACAAGTAAAGTAGGAGAGAGAATGAGTGGGAGGGAATAGTAAGTTGATTGGTGTTGTGAGTATAAAAGTAAGTAGAAGAGAGAATGAATGAGAGGAATAGTAAAGATTCCTTGCTATTTTAGGAAGTTGACATATATTTTGGGATAGACTAAAAAGGAATGGTGGACATATACTCTGGGACGGAGGGAGTAAGTTTTTTTTTTTTTTTTTTTTTTAGTTTTGCTTCCAAATTTTTCTAGACGCCTAAGTTGTTCAATTCATTAGAGGTAACTGTTTTTTTTCTTTTCTAATGTGAATCCAGTTTTGTTTTTTTTTTCTATTTTAGCCTTTTAGTTGTTACTATTGTGTTGATCACATTTCTTTTTATCGTTTTTCTTAATACAACCGTTCTTACTTAATTGTTACAAACTATATTTCAACTAAGTTTTAAGCTTCTACTATCACATATTGAAAATATGGAAGAAAGATTACTATTCTCAATCATAGATGTTAACTTCTCTTTATCCATGATTTACTCATATGTATCCAAATTTAAGTTTCAAATCTATGATCAAATCAGTTATTTGAATTTAAATTTAAAATAGGAAAAAAAAAATCTTCATTGAATCAAATGAGTAGATTACTTAATAAAAGAAAAGATTTTGATTTGAATTTCAAATTTAATAGAAATTTCTAGCATGTATCAGCTGGATTATTTATTACCTTAAATAAGAATACCACCAAATATGGCATTTGGAGAAATAAAAAAAAAAAAAAAAAAAAAAGAAAATCTCTTCCTTACTCTTAAAAAAATTAAGTTCACAGTTCTAATTATTGTCCTAAAACAAACCCCAAAGTCAAATTTTCCCTAATTTAAGCCAGTAATTTTGGTATTATTGAGCTAATAAGAATATTATTATTGATTGCTGGCATTTCATAAATAAAGCAAAAGAGACTGCATAATTCTACAATCATATCACTTTTTATTTGTTTTTCAAAAATTCAATCTCATTTTTAAAATTTAAAGTTCAAAATAATTAAATGTCTAAAATATAATATGTAATTAATATTAAAATGGTCAATAAGTTAGGAGACTATTAATTTAAGAAGTATGACGTATATAGTAAAAGTCAAATGTTTCAGTTTGTCGCTGTCTGAATGGAGTATATGAGTTTAATTCAACCTGGGTTAGTTAGTTGGTTTGCAAGACCAAATGACATTTCACATGTAAGTAATGATTCAGTTCAATACTTTTGTTTAGATTATTTATTTTCATATTCTTAATGGTCCAAATATATTATTGTAGTTTTGTCATCTTAAATTAAAAGTTCAGAAATTTCTAATAAAAAGTTGATATTTAGATATTTTGTTTACATATATACGTTTGATGACACCAAATAACATTATTATTAATTAAGAAAGTTTAGTATAATTTTATCAAAAAAGATCGTTTATTTAGAAATGCTAAAATGAACATTTATTTTGAGAGAAAAAAAGTATTATAGTGGTGAGAATATATTCATAATTAAATGACTTCTCACTTAAATAAATTCCTACGGTATAACATGTATAAAGAATTTCGATTTACATCACCTTTAATGTGTGAATGCAAAAAGATGGTGCCTAAAATATGTCTTATTTTTTTTAAAAAGAAATTTGATATACATGTTTTAAAAAATTACTTTTTTGTTTTCCTAAATTACTTCTTGCCCACTCTTACTAAATTAATCTTAAAGTCAAACATGCACAAATTAGCTTATTTTAGAACATAAATAATAATTTTTTTTAAATAAAGTGACAATGGACAAAACGGATTAAAAGATAAACCAAAACTTCCTGAAGTTATTAGTTTACGGAGTATTACAGTTTATGGAGTAATACTTCCACTGCTGCAATATTTATATTTTAAGTCAATTTATATATATTTTATTCATGTATATATTTACAAGTAAAGTGAATTAAATGTAAATAATGACTTATGTGCATTAGATTATGTAATCATTAACCACGGTACAAAAACTATAAAAGTTAAATGCCAAATTCAATACTTTTGCTATATTAGTTTATCATTTAGTGCCTCAATTATACCTTTTGACACACACACACACACATATATATTTTTCTATTTAATTAAAGGCAATGGCAACAATATTAAAGCAATTGAGAAGAGCAATAAGCCTCCCATTGTAAAAACATCCTAAACTTTTGCTTGAGAAATTTCTACTATCCAACTCCAAGAAAGAAGAAAAAATCATCTGTATCACTTTTTGTGTATCAGTTGTGTACCACAAGTGAATGGTAAAACTCATTCACACACTTTAAAATTGTGTTAATCAAGTTATTTATTATAACAAAGATATACTCTTTCAATATTATAATTAATTAATTAATTAATTTAATACGCATTTTAAACACATATATGCAATTGTATTTTTTTATACTAAGGCTCCGTTTGTTTTGTGTAAAATGACTTTCGGAAAATGACATAAACATGTTTTCGGTTGTTTGGTAAATGTAAGAAAAATGTTTTCCGAATAATATTTTCATATGAGAAAAAAATTGATGGGGAAGGGAGGGGAAGATGGTAGGTTCAACGTGTGGGGGGAGGGGGTAAGGGGAGGGGTTCAACGTGTTGGGGGGGGGGTAAGGGGCAGGGGTAGGGTGGGGGGGATAGGGGCAGTGGGTGGGGGAAGTGTTAAAAAATAGTTTTAATATGAGAGAAAAAAAAGTTTTCTATCTTTCTTTCTTTTTTTTTTTTTTTTTTTTTTGGGGGGGGGGGGGGGAGGGGGGTGGGATGGTGGGTGGTGGAATGGAGGTAGGGAGCGCGGGTGGTGGAGTTGTTAGAAAATAATTTTAAAGAGTAAAAAAAATCTATTTTGGGGGGGGGGGGTGGATGGGGTGAAGGGAAAGGGCGGGGGCGAGTGGAGGAGGAGGTGTTAAAAGATAATTTCAAAATAAGCAAAAAAAGTGTTTTTTTAGGGGGAGGTGGGTGGGTGGGGGTGGTGGGGTTAGCGTGAAGTTGTATGGAGAGTTGGGTGTGTGAGTGAGGGAGTTAACAGTTTCCGAAAAATGACTTACGGAGGAGAAATCCGTAAGTCGTTTTATTTAAAAAAGTGGGAAAATCATTTTCTGAAAAATATTTTCCCCATTTTTCGGTGCATAATAAACACTGGAAAATGGGGAAACAAACAAACAGAGCCTAATATACTCACTCTGTCTCTCGGAAATTTAATCTATTTTTTTTTCCATTGTTATTACGAATGAACTTTGAGTAAAAATTTATGTTATTTTTAATTATCCTAATAAAAATTTACAATTTGGTATTAACATATCATTGTAAATATTACCAATATAAATTTAGATTCACATTAAGATAATTAAAATAGCCCAAATTATGCTCAAAGTTCATTTGTGGTAACAACGAAAAAAGAGACTAACTTTCTAAAACAAAATATAAGTTAGACAAAGATTCAATACAAATGAAGAATTCATTAAATAGCACATAAAAATAGGCTTGAAACACCAAGGCTAAAACAACCGTTTTTGTTGGATTCAGGGGCAAAGGCCAAATTTTCAGTTGGGACCTTTATTTTTTAAATTGTGTCTCTTTTTAATTTGGATAAAAGAAATTGTCAATTGATACAGAATTATATATATATATATATATATATCAGGGGCGGATCCATGTTATGGGGTGTGGGGTCAATTGACCCCCCTGACTTTCCCCTTTATTCACCTTTACCCCTTCAAAAGTAGTAGCAAATTTTAACTTGACCCCCCTGAAAAATTTCATTTAACCCCCCTCAAATTTTACACTCAAACCCATGTATATATACAAGGAATTTATATGATTAAATCACCTCAACCACAATTACACAATACACCCATCTCTCAACTCGGCCTCAATTCGGCCACAATTCGTCGATGAACGGAAGACTGCTGCTCCTGCTAGTGCGACTCAAAGACGCCGCCGCCAACAAACGGGAACTGCTCAAGAGTCTTTCAGGCCTCGGGTGCGGCTGGAGACTAAGTTCAGGTACATGTTTCTCTCCATTCATCATCTCAAACCCGCAAATTTCTAAAACCCTAAGGTAGGGTTTTGAAATTGGAAACTCTTTTTTATTTTTATTGATTTCTTAACCATTAATTAACTTTGAAAGAGGATTTGCCAGCAACAAAATGAATATTATTTGAAAAATCTTGAAGGCTAGCTAAGATTATGGATTTTTAAGGTTAATTGAAATTCCTGAGTAACCTTGAAGGGGATTTGTAATTTCTAATTTTATACATGTAGTCAAAATAAAGTGAATCAAAATTATGAAGTTGTATGAGGTTAAGGTAATTTAAGCTCTAAAATTTTGGTTGGGGGGTAGTTGGGAATTATGCAGTCAAAGTGAGGAAACTGAGTTTATCAATTTTAGATACACTTTGTTAAGTTTTAGGAGCTGAGCCGAGATATTTTGGGACGGAAGGAGTATGATTTTAATCAAACTTCGCATATGAACAAGCGTCGACTCTTCTTGAGGGATCAATGTTCTGAAATGTTATTGTGGATGTATAAACTCTATCCAATATGAGTGCGAATTACTACTCTAGCACCTCATGTTGATATGGTAAAATGTTGTCAATGGCTTAGCAGTTAGCACCTCCACTTTGCATTTCACAATCTTGGATGTGGCTGTTGACAATTTTATTTGTTTGATTAATTTTCTCGATTTTTTAAATTACATGATAATTTGTTTCATGAAATGATTATTTTGACTTCAATTAAAAAATAGCGATATAGTTAAGTAGCTAATGTTTCGACCTCGGGGGAGTATTAGGGATGACAATTTGTCCATATCGGCTCCTAACTTGAGGAGAGGGAAAAAAATTAGGGTTTATATGTTTCGTTAAATTTTATTGTCTTTACTTGTGTGTTTTTAATTTTTTCGTTATACAAAATTTTGACCCCCCTGACCTAAAATCCTGGATCCGCCACTGATATATATATATATATATATATCAAAGTTGGTGAAAAGAGCATGGTGTTGACATGTGGACAAGTCATGGGGAAAGGAAGCATTTGGTGATGCCACATCAATTCCACCCTAATAAATAAGTGACTTTTCAAAAAAAAAATAAAATCTATTAGCTAATAGTATTAGCTAATAGTATTAGTTACTATATAGGGTAAATATTATATTTAACTATTATAAAAAATAATACTTATAATAGTAATAGTTACTACAATAGTTAACTATTTCTTATAATAATATTAGTTACTATTATAGTTAACTTATATTTAAAATAGTAATAGTTACTATAATAATTAACTATAATAGTTACTATTATATTTCACTAAAAATAGTTAACTATTATATTTAACTATTAATAGTTAACTATTTATTTTAACAATTATATATAACTATTAATAATTAACTATTATAGTTATCTATTATAGTTAAAAATTATACAATTATTACGATTTAAGTTTTAGAAATACTATTAAATAAAAATAAAAAAGAAACAAAAGATATTAGAATTGGTAAATTAGTTTTTCGTGCAGTGCACGTGTTACCCACTAATTAATATAAATGATTATTTGTTCCAGCAAATACATAATATATTTTTACATATGTCATTTAAACACATTTTATAGCATATTTAGAAGCAAATTCATGAACAAACGTAAAAGTATTGGTTCATAACTAAATTACATAAACGTCATCATTCAATTAAAAAGTACGAAGATTTGAAAGAAATTTTAATTTATACTTATAATAGTAATAGTTACTATAATAATTAACTATAATAGTTACTATTATATTTCACTAAAAATAGTTAACTATTATATTTAACTATTAATAGTTAACTATTTATTTTAACAATTATATTTAACTATTAATAATTAACTATTATAGTTATCTATTATAGTTAAAAATTATACAATTATTATGATTTATGTTTAACTAATACTGTTAAATAAAAAAGAAACAAAAGATATTAGAATTGGTAAATTAGTTTTTCGTGCAGTGCACGGGTTACCCACTAATTAATATAAATGATTATTTGTTCCAACAAATACATAGTATATTTTTACATTTGTCATTTAAACACATTTTATAGCATATTTAGAAGCAAATTCATGAACAAAAGTAAAAGTATTGGTTCATAACCAAATTACATAAACGTCATCATTCAATTAAAAAGTATGAAGATTTGAAAGTAATTTTAACTTATACTTATAATAGTAATAGTTACTATAATAATTAACTATAATAGTTACTATTATATTTAACTATTATATTTCATTAAAAATAGTTAATTATTATAATTAACTTATTTTAACAATTATATTTAACTATTAATAATTAACTATTATAGTTAAAATTATAAAATTATTATGATTTAAGTTTAACTAATACTATTAAATAAAAATATAAAAGAAACAAAAGATATTAGAAAAGGTAAATTAGTTTTTCGTGCAGTGCACGTGTAACCCACTAATTAATATAAATGATTATTTGTTCCAACAAATACATAATATATTTTTACATATGTCATTTAAACACATTTTATAGTATATTTAGAAGCAAATTCATGAGCAAAAGTAAAAGTATTGGTTCATAACCAAATTACATAAATGTCATCATTCAATTAAAAAGTAAGAAGATTTGAAAGTAATTTAAATAATGATATTAGTTGCAGGAAAGATGGATGAATCATCAGAGATGGAGACGGTGAACATAAGAGAGAGTTAATGAATCAATCAATTTCTCTTACAACACTGATCGCATAGTACTCCTAATGAAAGATTGGTTTAGGAACAAAAAATCTGTGATGTAGTGACTTTCCCTTATATTATCAATAAGTTCTACTATGGCCGCCGAGTATTGACGGGTTACAAACTAGTTAACAACAATCAAAAGCCCAACCCCACAACCCTAACCCTATTCTTACTCATCTGCGCCGTTTCTCTCTCTTTGCTATCTGCCTTTTCTCTCTCTTTGGCTCTTTGCTATTACCTCTGTCCATCACTCTCTCTCTCTTTTCTCTTTTTTCTTTCTCTCTTTCCAGCGGTGGTGTTATTTCTATTAAGCCGTTAGAGTCGCCGGCCTTGTGGACGACAAAGGCAGGGCGTGAAAACAGTGGAGATTGCGACGGATTTTGTCAGCGCCCAAGCCGCCTAGACAGCGCCGAGCCTGCCTAGACGCCGCCGAGCCCGCCTAACCCCGCCGAGCCCGCCTTACCGCCGTCGAGCCCGCCCACCGGGCCGATTTAAAACATCAAGAATCCATAGAAGAGAAAAGTGTTCTCCGTTACAAGGGCTTCAAGGGGCTGTAATCTTTTCCAACTCCGGAAGTATTTCCGGCCAACTGTCGTTTTAGAGGTTACGAGGCTGTTTGGTAATTGGTGTTAAAGTAGTCGTGTTTGGTAAGTAATAGGTGTTAAGTAGTAGTTGTTATTCTTAGTAAGGTTACTCGTTATCCATGTTTAGTAAATCACTACAAATGAGTCTTGGCAGTGAACATTATCAATGAAAAATTAAGAAAAATTCCCAATCTATCTCTCTCTCCTGAATTCTCTATTTCTCCCCTAAAATTCTTATTTAGTTCTTCCTCAGTTACGTCGTTATGAAATGCCAACGCTCCTCCTCATCACCACCCTCCTCCCCGTCCTCCCCGTATAATACTAGATTCAATGTATCGCCGCCATCACCCTCTACTCTGATCAAAACTAACAATGACTTGAACGAATTAAGAAAAGGGTATAAGTGCCCCAAAACAAAAAGTTTAAAAGAACTTGGGCTAATCGATCAATATGTCGAGGTCGAAGAGGTTAATGTTGAAGAAATTATTGTTAAGATTAATGACATGCTCACGAAGATGGAGGATTGCATCAATGGACGAATAGAAAATTATTCTTATGAGATACCCTCTCGGGCGGCTAAATATCAGGTTTACTTGAAAGACATCGATAGGTTTGTACTTAAGCGGAGGCTTGTTACATATCAATGCGGCTAAATATCAGGTTTACTTGAAAGACATCGATAGGTTTGCACTTAAGCGGAGGCTTGTTACATATCAATTTAAGGACGAAAATAGGAAAGTTACTAAAAGATCAAAAATATTGAAACATACTTTGAAGATGATTCAAAAATATTGTGTATTGCGAAAGTATGTGTTAAAACGAAGTTTATATTATTCCGATAAAAAACTGTATCAATCAGAAGAAACAGTTGACGACGTCCTTGGTGATATTTGTTGTATGTTTGGGTGTAGTAGAGCTAGTTTATACGTCGAAGCATCTGGCAAAGGAAGGGTGGCGGGTAATTTAAAATATAATTTCCATGGAAGCCAAGTGGACTGCGGTAGAGGTGTGGTTCTTATATCTCGGGAGTTGGTTGATAGTATTAGTGATATGCGGAGTGATGCTAATTTGATTATTGTAGTGGAGAAAATTTGCGTTTTCGAGGAATTGCGTAATAGTAAAATCTATGAAACATTCCCATGTATCATTATCACGGGATCGGGACAACCGGATATTGATACACGACTGTTTGTTAAAAAATTAAGTACTAGCTTAAATCTCCCTATAGTTGGATTGGTGGATTGCGATCCATACGGGTTCAAGATAATGAGTGTATATAGCTATGGATCACAGTCGATGTCTTTTGATGGGTATCGTTTGACGACTCCGGGTATCCGGTGGTTGGGGTTAAGGCCCAGTGATGTGGAATCACATAGTCTAAAGAGTGAGTTGATGGGCAAGGAAGATATTAAATTCGCAGAAAAATTATTGGATCAGGATTTTGTCAAGAATAATGAAAAATGGGTTAAAGAGTTGTCTGACATGGTGAAGATGAAATAGAAAGCCGACATTCAAGCGCTGGCCCAAAGCTTCGGGATAGAGTACTTGATGAATTGCTATTTGCCACGGAAGTTACAAAATAAAGATTGGTTCTAGGTCTTTGTTTTATTAGTTGAGATGGAGGGAAAGAGGAATGAAATTATGGTTCATTGGTTTGAAAAGATTAGCGAGGTTACCCATCAATCCTGGACACTCCCTCCCCATTTTACTTTGACATTTTTATCTCGTAACCATTTGTGCTCAGGTTATGTATAAAAGCACATGTAACAATCGCCTTAACGAGATCACAGAAAGGGCTATAGCAGATAAACTCAAGGTAATTATAACTACTGATCCTCTTTCTCTTATTTGTCTACTTCTGCTTTTCTCCTGCTTTTCGTGTATCCTGCAATTGTCTTCATTTTTGTGCAGTTTTTTTCTCAGGCCGAGATGCTTGCTAAAAAAATTAATATGTAAAAGCAAGTTTCTGAAATTGCTACTAAATTAACTATTGAAGAGGCATTTTTTCGTGATATTCAGGTGCAATTGCTCATTGCCATTTTGTTTCAGCACCGTATGCTAGTACTTTCTGCACTTTATACAACTCCCCGTCCCAGAAAGATTGTCCCACTTCTTATTTATCAATTTTAATGAACTTTGATCAATCCGGTTTATTTATTTAACGTATTGAAATTTTTAAAAACTGTTATTGATAGTAGTTTTGTTGTATCAATAACTAGTTCTAGAATTTCATTTTAACACTGTTTTCACATTGGTTCTACTCATACTTGGGGTTAGCTTTGATGTAATTGATTTCTCATTATTTGTTACTCTCTTCGTCTCAAAATGAATGTCCATTTTATTTTCAAAATTTCTCTTTACCCAGAGCAGAGTTGAAATCTTCTCGGATATTTATTTTGGGATTTTATCTAGCTTTAAGAAGTGTGGCTTATAGTTTACCCCCGGTCTCTGAATGAATTTACATGTCCCAAAATGAATGTCTCTTTTGGAAGAAACTGTCACTGAGTGTTTATTTACCTTTTTTTTTTCTTTTCATTAGTCTCATTATACTTGCAAAACTAAATTTTTTGAAAAAGGATTACATGAATATATATAAATCATTGCCACTAAATTGTATAAAAAGTAGAGATTTTCACAATTTCCCTTAAAATGAAATTTGGACATTCATTTACGGATAGAGGGATTATTGTTAGCGTAAACAGAGGTGTTACCTCAGATGTTATCGCTGGCAGTCATGTGCTACCCGGCGAAATATGTGTTATAGTTTTACATTTCTTTCCATAATAATTTTTATACTAATGTCCTAATATTATTGTCTAGATGGCTGTATTTTTGGTCCATATTTCAGGTTATATTAAGGTGGAAATTAAAGCTAAATACATGGAGAATGGATTAAAGAAGAGTTATTCATAAATGGTGATTTATGAATAACTTTCAACATCTTTAACATATGGGTAAATGATAAAAACGTGGGAAGACTTATTCCAAGGATTTGTTGCTGATCAAATGGAAGAGTACAAGGCGTTGGAAGCATGGAGTACAACAAGGAGAAGCTTAGACTTGGGCATGAAGAATTTGGTTGAGAGAATCAAGGAAGAAAGACCAAGTCAAGCTTGTTTTGTGGAGATAAGGCTCGCACATGATCTCCACCTCCCCTCACACGTCTAGAACATCCTAGGGCTGTTTATTTGAGTAGCCCTCAAGTCTTTGATGGCTATAAATAGTGCTAGGATGAACACTTTGTAACCAAGCCAAAATTTACACACATCCATAGCACAAGAACAAAGTACTTATTGGCTCCTTTATATCCTTCCTCCCATACACTTTTTTCCACACTCAAATACTTCGGGTTTGAGTGTGTTTTGGCTAGGATAAGATCATTGTACTTTGTTTTTATTTTGGTTCCATAGAGCGTATATCATACTAGCTATAGGGAACCTTTTGACTTTGTAATTGGTATTGATTATAAAGTTTTCGCCATTTAGGCATCTCAAGTTATATTTATATAACTTGAGAAAAATATATCTCTTGTGCTATTTATTTTTCCGCTGCAAAACTCTTATATTTTCGGGTGTGTGTATTCTGTCCGTCAGCGTGTGTTACCTGGGGTGTTACCTAACAGTTGAGGTAACATATGTTCTCAGTAAGCCTTTGACAAACACTTTCACTTTTGAATATCATTGCCACATTCTTTCTTGACTTCCACTAGCTGTAACGTTGTCTTTGATACTATTACTTAACTAATACCCTTTCTTTATGTTCTATTCATGAAATCTAGTTTCCTTACCCAATTCTACCATTTAAAGTGAAGTTATTTTACTGTTCAGTACTACAGCATAATTTTTCTTTTTGTATTCCGCTACTGTATTTTCTTTTAACCCGTTGCTTCTTGGTTGAGCAGCATTTGTTATTATGAAATAAAGATGTCTTAGGTATATTATATTAAAATTGAAATAGCTGTTTATGTTTACTGTATTCATTTTCCACTCAAGACTTTCTGATTGACTCTACTTTTCCTCCTTGCCATCATGACTAAAACTACCTTTAGTCTGTCCATATTGTTTTAGTCCTGATCATAGGTATATGAAATGTTCAATTTGTTGTACTTCTTTGTCATCAAGCTTAAGTGTGTTTGCTTTTCTCCATTTATGTACTATACCTGTTTATTTCCTTCATAGTTTAAACCTTATTGTTTTTAAGCTTTTCTTGGTATAATCTCCTTTCGTGTGCTAAAATAGCTAATATCTGAGTATTTGTTCTGTTACTTTTATTCTTCTCCTCCGTCATGTTTTTCCAATCCTTTTATGTTTTTTTCCCTCTTGTAATTGCTTCACTCAGCTGAAAATAAAGTGTTTATATGTATGTATGTTTCTATTTATATAAATATATGTGTGACTGTATATTAATTATATTTGATCTCTCTCTCTCTCTCTCTCTCTCTCTTTCTCTCTTAGTTTAAATATTAATCTTTCGTTATTTTTGGATACGCTTACTGCTTATACAGACAAAATAAGTTAGATGATGCATTGAAATGCTTGGAAGGGCTAGAAGAAAATTCATCAACAATGCTGTTAGAGTCCCAGATTTTATACCGACTTGGAAGAATGGAAGCTTCTGTGGATATATATCGGAAGCTTCAGAAATCAAAGATTGAATCTCTGGAAATCAACATTGTTGCTGGTTTGGTTTCTGCCGGGAAGGCTTCAGAAGTGCAATGTGTGCTTGACTCATTGCGGGTTAAAGCAACTAGCAGCTTTGAATTAGCGTATAACGTTGCCTGTGCACTGATAGAGAGTGAGAAATACTCTGATGCTGATCAACTCCTGCTCTCATCTCGAAGGTGATACTTTTATTTGATACACTTTCCTTTTGATTTTGTTGACCAAGGACAAATAAGCATGTGACTTACTTTGTCCATCCTTTTCTGCCTATGGTTAGAATTCTCAAAAACAAGCTTACTGCACAATCTGGCTATGTGAAGTTTACCTGTACTTGAAAATGCTTATCTGCAATCCCCCACACTACACCATGGGAATTTGGTGCTTAGTGATTGTGCTTGTTTTTTCCCCTTACTTTTACCACCATCCAAATCATGGAATGGATTTTGCCTAATAACATCAGCTTCCTAAGGGAACCCTAACTAACAATGATTTGCCTATCCTTTGTGCCCCGTTGTTCTTTTAATTTTGGAGATTCAAACATATTGAATCTGTGATAACCGGAATTTTTTTTTTATTAATTATCTTATTTTTGGTTTTTATTAATTTAATTAAATGATAATTAGAGTTACAAAGTAATTGAAAGAAGTGGGCCCAAGGAAATTGCATTGGCCCAAAATTAGTATTAGTAAACCCAACCCAATTAGGAATCAACCCAAGGTATAAATTAATGAGTTAGTCAACTTGGGAATTCATTATTATCATAAACTCAAAAAAAAAAAAAAAAAAAAAAAGAAGGAAAGCAAAACCCTAGTCTAACCCTAGCCGCCGGCCGATCAATAGGAGGGAGGAGAAGAAATTTTCCGGCCATTGTTTCGAAGATACAATCCGATCATTCTCAAGGTAATACTAAATCCTACTCTCCAAAATTTGTTTCGTTGAATTTGGATTAGTAAATCATAAGTTATGCATGAATTAAGAATATAAATTTTAGGGTTTTTGCATGCTAGTAATTTATGATAAAATTCTAAAGGTTAATGAAGTTGATCTAAATGCTATGAAAAAATTATAGTAGTCTTGATACTAGTTATTTTTAAGATTGATTTTATAATCTTGAATTGAATTGATTGATATTATGCAATGCTTGGGAATTGACTATATAAATCATTGAGGTTGATTTGGGTTTATCAAAAGAAGAAAAAATTATGGATTTCCCCAAAGTACATATTCGGCCGAATGGCCTAAGCCATGGAAATTGATTTTTGTTGATTTAATTGATCCTCGTTAAGTGTATTGTAAATAATATTGATGTTTGGGAATTTAGAAAAATTTAAAGAACTAGAAAATTGATCAAATCAAGGGATTTTAGATCATGCATGTCTCGGCAATGGTAGTGAATTATGGGTGTTGAATTCGGTTTGTGAAAGTTAAGAATTGGGACGGAAAGTTAGTGTTTCCGTTAAGTTTCTAACGGAAAGAAAACAAAATCGTTAAAAAGGATTGTTAACAAGTTAGAAAAGTAACTTGAGGAAATAGAATAAACACTTGGAAGACCTTGAAGGTTAAAAGTTAACGACAAAGGAAAAGATTAGAAGTTTCAGTTAGTTTCCTAACGGAAAATGACTAAACTGAAAAGAATTAAAGCTAGAAGGAATAAAAAGGAAACCTTTGAAGTTAGAGGGGCCTAAGTGATTGAAAAGAGAAACTTAGGGGACCTTATGAACAGAACCAAAGTCCAAGGACCTTCCTGTAATTAAAGGAAAGTTGAAGGACTAATCTGCAATTAATCCAAAGTGGAAGGACTAAATTGCAATTGAGTTAAAGTTTAAGGACTAATCTACAATTAATCCAAAGTGGAAGGACTAAATTGTAATTGAACTAAAGTTGAAGGACTAAATTGCAATTAATCCAAAGTTGAAGGACCAATTTGCAATTAACCCAAAGTTGAGGGACCAAATTGTAATTAACCCAAAGTTAGAGGACTTAATTGCAATTATATCAAAGTTAAAGGACTGACTAGTAAATCAAAGTCAGAAACTTAAACGTAAAGAAAGAAGTAACAAAGTAAAGAAGTTAAAACGCATCTCTCAGTTAACTAAGTAGAAATAGTTAACCATGTAGAGAATACTAAAGTAAATTACTCCGTGCCTTGTAGATTTGCACAGAGAGGAGATTGCGAGGAAAAACAATTCAGGTAAGGGATTACGTTCCTTACAGTATTTGAACTCCTGTTTATTGGAATTCGGTATTTCTTTCTAAAGTTAACTATCAGTATGGCATGATAGTATTTGAATGAACTCTGCGTTATTGAACGTTCCTTGAAAGAATCTATACTTAGTGATGTCCCCATCGATCTACTAAGTATCGAAGTTTGAAACTTGTATCACATACTTGTACCATGGTATGTTCTAATTTTAACTTGTAAGTTAATCGCTTACTCGTTAAGGCATTTAATTTTAACTTGTAAGTTAATCGCTTACTCGTTAAGGCATTTAATTTTAACTTGTAAGTTAATCGCTTACTCGTTAAGGCATCCAATGTCCAGTTAGAAAAGACATTGAAGGACAGTCCAGTTAGAAAAGACTCGTCCTTAAACCAGGGATTGCATGAGTGATCACATGCCTTCTCTCAGGAATTGTCTGATTACAAGGATGATTCTAGACCCCGAGCATATGTGTGTGGATACCATATATGTTACGACCCACACTATTGGCTGAAGAAGCTAGGTGTACCAATTGTACCTTTGGCATTGAGGTTATAATGTACGTTACCAAGGAATTGACGGAAACTTGAATAAATCCCTTTGAATTGTAGTGCCAAAATCCTTTGAAAGTAAAATCTTAAAAGTAATAAGACTGTATTGTTCTGCAGCCTTGAATCCAAAAGTAACTGAACCTATCTTTGTAAAGTTATTCATAGTATTCGTTCTGGTCGTCTCTCCTTAGTAACCGGAGAGGCCACGTATGAACTTACTGAGCATTCGTTCGCTCATCCCTTCTCTATAAATTTTGTTTTCAGGATTTAAGTAGAAGGACAAGACAAGGAAAGCAGCCGTAGAAAGACGGTGGATTGAAGATTCTTAATTTAGTAGTTCTAAGTTCATTTATTTTGATGTAAGTTGAAGTACATTGATGGTTAGGGTTGTTACCTACCAAGACAAGTTTAAGTTACGCTTCCGCTATTGTTTTGAAATTATGGTTGAATAAGGGGCCGTTGTGAACCCTAATTTAAAGTATTTATTATTGTTATTTATTGATATTAAATGCCATTAAATGCTCAAGATACATTAAGAAAATTCGGGGTGTTACAGAATCAATAATCTTGTTCGCATACTTCCCCTTTCTTTGCAACTTCCTGACCATAACCCCACCTTGCCAGCAATATTCTATTTCCACTAAAAGAGGAGTAATACTGGGGGCACAAAACGTGCACAAGGATCCTAGTTGGCTATCATTAAATGGATGTGTATTTTGTGGCGCAAGTATTAATTAATTTAAACACCAATTTACGCCTGCCAACTAGGATTTTATAAGCAAGACTACATGAGCATTTTTGCCCCCTTGCATTGCATCTGAGCCTCTGAGGTAGTTATCACATCTTTGATAGTAAGAGACTAAGAGTAGAAACATGAAGTACGATGGGTTGGCACGACCCAATAACATAAATACTCCCTCAGGTTCAATAGAAGAGGTGAATTATCTTATGGGCTCACCCAATAAGAGTAATATTTTTCTTGCAATAAGTGGACTATATTAATCTTTACGTTTGCGGGCGGTTTAAATTCAAGTATTGCCACCTAGTTTAAATTCAAATGTTTTTAGAGGCAATTTTAAGATTTAGTACGGAGTCAAAATATTTTCTTATTTTCCGTGTGTTGTCAAATGTTACTCGTTCAATTGGGATGTAGGGGTTACTATGTTTAGAGCGCATTTAGCCTACATAAAAATGTGGTATGTTTATAGCTTACTATTACCTCCGTCCCAGAATGAGTGTCCAGAAAAGAAGTATTCAAATTTACTCTTGATCAAGAGCAAAGAAATGTTTTTGCACATTCATTTTGAGACGGAGGGGGTATGGTTTTTTTTCTCCCTTTCCTGTTTAGTCCACTTGTTATATATTTGCTTGTCATGGCTTGTATGTCATCTTCATGCCAAATAATTTAACGTAATGAAGCTAACAAAGGTTTTGACCACATAGACAAACCTGTTGTTATTGACATCAGAAAATGTTTTGTTGACTGGGTTGACTATTTTAGAGTTAAAGTACCTATTTGGTCACTGACCTTTATACTTCTTTACGATCCAGTCCTTAGCAAAAAAAAATGTACGTTTTCATCCTCAACCTACGTATTTCGTTTACCATGTCATCCTTCCGTCATCTTTCTGTTAAATCACCGTTAATATAGCTGAGTTGGCACCATGACATCACTAATGACATAAAAATGCTGAATTGGCACTACACGTGGCATATAAATGTTGGTGTGGACTTAAAGGGGGTCATGTTGTAAAATTTCAAATTGTAAACTCTTAAATTTATTTCTCACAAAAAGAAGAGATAATTGCAAAAAAAAAAAAAAAAAAAACTTGTACAAGTTTTTTCATTGCAATTTAAACCTTCAACACAAATAATATGCAAAAAAAAAAAAAAAAAAACCTTCTACTAAGATTTCAGTTGCAATTTAAACCTTCTTCCAGTTAACTAGTTAAACATGATTCTAAAAAATGCACTTACACCCCTTAAAAGTTATCTACTTTCTAGTGTTCCTCTAAAGATCTAGTGTAAAAAAAACTTTTATTAAAGACCTTAGATTTTAATTAATATAAATATTATAATAAATATTTAATAAAAAATGAAACAAAACTTTCATTAAATACTTCCTGTCTTAGAACCATTATTTCATTTTTTTTGTATTAACTATCCTAATAAAACTTTGAATTTTATTATTGATACAAATTTTAAAGTATTATTTATAAATTATTTACAGATTTTTTAAAATAAATATCTTTTGCTACAATTTTTCATAAAAGTTTAATTAAGTTAATCACTAAAAAGTTAGACTTTTATTTATTTTCGCAAACCCTTTTGATGCTTATCACTCAATCCATTTTGAATCTTCAATATGTACAAACACTTTGATATTTTTTTTATTTATTTGAATAACTCTCAAATTTCACATTTAGTATTTGTTAAATTTTTAATTAATAAATGTGAAACTAGGTATTAAATTCTCAAATCAGTTGATTAAGAAATAGTTGAAATAATGTAAGTGTTATAAGTATGGAATGTGATGTAGTGAAATTCCATGTGCAATGTCAATCTTTTTTTTTTTTTTTACTGTATATCAGATAAATATATTTTAACTGGGTTTTGTGTTGTACACATTTGTTCTTGATTCCAGTAGCCTTGATACATACTCTTCTTAATATAATCACTGCCGGCTTATCTCTTTTACCGCCTGGGTTTTGAACTCCCAATTATAGTCATTAGTCAATGACAATAATTTGTAAAGCCTCAAGGGTCAATAGTAACTTAAAATTCGATGGGATTTCTATTTGTTTGCAGATCATAGATGAAGAAACAAAAAAGCAAATATTTATTTAATTTCTACCACTCATATGTGCACCTAAGCAAAAATTTAAATAACCGATCCTGCATTACAAAGATATGCGACTAAAAGTTTAGAACACGAAAACTGTCTGATGTCAAGCTAGCTTAAGTCAAGTTAGATACAACTAAACTAGAAACAGAAGATGTAATGAGAACAGCACATTAAATATACATAAGTCAAACTCACAAAGGAAATGGAAAAACAGTATTTAAAGATAAATAAAACAGAGATTGTGAAAGAACTAACACAACCAATTCCCAGTATCACCTCAGAACACTAATATGCATGATTCGAAAATTCAAATAAAAATCCAATTACTCAAAGAGAAGTTTCCCCTTCTATTTCCCAATCTGCCTCAACTCAACATGCCTATCCTAACCGATCATGGCAATAACTTTATCCATTTTGATGCCAAATGAACTACTGTATTCAACAAGTCCAAGCATCCCCCCTCCCAAACTTCATATAATAAAAGACTATTGCATTCTAGTTAGAGTACCAAGCATTGCACCTTCCCCTTTCCTCTATACAAGCAAGTTAAGTAATGATAAAAAAGTGTCTTAAATATAGACAAAATATCTCACTCCCATAAGCATGTCACCTACAAATTCCCATCAAACAGATAATTTGAAAACAAAACCTTATTGTTATACAATCTCCAGTTTGTAACAGACCGAAAACTATACTCAAATTATAGGGCTCACAGTAGACATAGTTTATCTAATACTCCCTCCGTTCCAGAAAAAGAGTCCCACTTTGACTTTTTGTGGTGAACTAAAATGAACTTTGACCAAACATTGGTGTCAATTTAATGATCACAATGAAATTATAGAAATTGTTATTGATAAATCACTTAAAGATTTATCAATTACAATTTTTAGAATTTCACTATAATAATTAAAAAAACTAACTACAATAAGAAAAATCAATTTTACATCGATAACTTGATTGTAGTTAACTAATTAACCAACAAGCTTAATTAATCCTAGAGTAATCATAATTGTACATCTATCACTTGAATTGATTTTTCTTAAGAAATAAACCAACAACATCAACATCAACATCCGCCTAAACAAGGTAAGGGGTCAGAAAGAATGCAACCTTACCCTCTGATAAGAGGGGTGCTGTTTTTGGGTTGACCCAAGAGTGAGTTATGTCGTCTACTTGTCACAATGTTTAAGAAGCGTAATGAGCCATTTTGATATATATTCCATAATATCAAAGAGCCATAGCATATAGAATATTTAACCAACAAGCTTAATTAATCTTAGGAGTAACCATAATTTTACACCTACAACATCAATTAATTGTTAATAACAATCACCTAAATTAATCAAAAAGTAAGCATAAGTTTACATATTTAACTTGGACGAACGATAATTTAGCAATAGCAATAAGATAGTACCGAGCATATTAGCAGGTCTTAAATCCAATCTTCCAGCTGCAGTTTCATTGGTAACAACACGTCTATCAAATAATCTAACATCCCCAAGCAGGACAGGAACTGAACCTCCATCTTTCGCTGAATCTGGAGCATAATACTCAATTCCTTACGCCATTGGGGACGAGTTTTGATATAAGAATCGTTTAACAAGATAATGGCAGTGTTGATATCCTTGCGAGTCATGGGGAGGGTAAGCTCACGCGGGTCCGGATGTCCAGCGACATCCGATGGCCTAAGGCCGAGCCACTTGATATTGCTCAACCTAGAGCCATAAAAGGCCAAAATCTTCAAGGAGCGGGGATCAAGATCCAGCAAGGCTAAAACAGGCAAGTTGAGTTCCTTGTCCATCTTTAACAAGAAATCAGGGGGCCCATCAGCGCTGACAATAATACAGGGAAAGCGTTGATAAAACAATTCTTGAGCCAACATCCATACAACAGAATCATTGGCGACCAAGAGAATGAAGAGCGCACCAGTGTTGGTCATACTCTCAATGGGATTAATATTACGAGGAATCAACAACCAACTGTGGCAAGAAACATCAATCCCGTCCTCACGATATATCAACTTGCCAAGCACCGACGTAGTCCCCCGGAACATCAGAGGCCTTCCTTTTTGGGTGGTGGTGGTGGTGGAGCTAGAGGTGGTTTCGCTTTTTAGTGTTTTCGACTGTTCGAGGATGGCCATGATGTCGCGGTCGGGTTCGAGGCGAATGTCTTTCAAGACGGTGGGGGTTTCGCTGACACTTTTGAGTTCCTCTTCCATATCGGAGGGCGAGAGATTGTAGATAGAGAGCATGTCGGTGATCGAGTAGGTTTTCTCGCCTTCGGATAGGCTTTTCAACGAGGGTCGGGTTAGGGTTTCCGACGACGGGGCTGTGGCGGAGGAGGAGGAGGCTTTGATTTTGTTTTTTCGAGGGGCGGCGGAGGAGGCGGCTTTGGTGAGGCGGCGTTTCATCTTGTAGGTTTTGTTTTGGATGTAGTAAAAATTAATTTGTTAAAGAGATACATACATATATATATATATATATATATATATATATATATATATATATATATATATATATATATAGGGTGGCAAAAACTATATACACAGCCCGGTAAATACACAGCCCATTTAATTCCATCGCTGCCCTTGCACGTCTCGTGTATACTTACACGAGATGAGAGCTTACATCTCGTGTACATATACACGAGATACATCTCGTGTAAGTACACACGAGATGAGATCTCGTGTGTGTATACACGAGATGTAAGCTCTCATCTCGTATAAGTATACACGACATAGGCATCTGAGCCTGCTTTTCCACAACCGCAACAGCAAAAGCAACAATAAACATAACTTGGAATGAAGTTTGATTCTCAAATAGGACATCTCCACAAAACATCAATAGACCATTACACATATACTATCGCCTAATTGTATACGAAATGAAAGTGTTAACAAGGATAAGCATATAATTCAAACATTCATACAAACTGGATAAATCAAAAACCATTACACATATACTATCCTATATGTAATCTTCTTTGTCTTCTTGCATCGGTATCCTCCTCATAGAGTTGACTGAACTCTGCTATCCTATCTTGGTATGGGAGGAGTAGTTGGCTTGCGGTTGGATCACAGCGGTTCCGATAAAGGTTTGGTGGTGGTGGTATTGGGTAATCATTGCCTAACATGCGCAGCTGCAAAAGTAATAACAGTTAAATACAAGACAATGAAATATAATGAATATAAGTAAGACAACTAAATATAACTAATATAGATGAGACAATTAAGTTTCATACCGCTATAAAATGGTTTCCATTGACTTGTCCCACCACAACTGTGTTCACCGGTGGTTGTACTGGTGCAGTCACTGGAAGGCATAACATACCACCGCTAGTCGAGTAAGAAATGAACGCCACATTATACCTCGTGGCAATGATGTGCCCAAGATCTGGGAGCTCCATCCAATAATCACTGGGCGCCGTCCGGCTATAGCGAGCAATCTTACGTAAGAGTTCTCTTACCGATATCCAAGGTAGAACTCTTTCGTAAAGGTCTTGGCGAGCAAGCACCTCATTGTAACATTCTGTGCGCACTTCAGCCCACTTCTCCTCATCTCCGTATATCTGTGCTGCTACGGCTCTATAGCCACAATGTCCATCTGATGCCACATCTATGATGCCTCCAATACGCGGGGTAATGAAAGGCGGAAAAGACTCTACATACGGGGAGCTGTATAAACTAGTATAATTGGGCTGTCCATTTCCCTCTCCACGACCCTGACCCTGATCCCGTCCTCGTCCTCGACCTCGACCTCGGCCTCGACCCCGTCCTCTCCCACGACCGGAAGGAGCTACTGGTGGATGAGACGTAGGAGTACTAGCAGGGGTAGATGGTGTGGGTCCTGAAGGTGATTTCCGTTTGCTGGTGGACTCCGAACTCGCTTGGGTTGATGCAATGAATGCACATCTAGACCTGAAATAGGGCAAAGAAAAAAGAGTGAGAAGCATTCATACTGTTGTTTGAAAGTGTTAAAAAAAAATTGATGCTGCTGCTGATGTGTCTCGTGTAAGTCCACACGAGACATATCTCGTGTGGTTTTACACGTGACAAGTCTCGTGTAATACAACACGAGATATGTCTCGTATGGACTTACACGAAACACATCAGCAGCAGTTAAACAGTAGCAGCAACACAACAGCACAACAGCAACAATACAACAGCAAAAAATTTGAGACATAATTGAATGAAGATATATACCCTTTGCCAGTCGAGGATGGTGTAGCGGGGACTCCAAAAAATTTGTTAGTATGCTCCCAATCTGACAGTTCTCTGGAACTTCCGGCCCGGGGTTCATTCGGCTTTGAAATATGATCCGGCTCCATCGTTTTGAATAACTGTCTCCTTACCGGTTCAGGCTCCTTAGATGAAGGGTTGTCTACTTCAATGTCCAACTTCTTCCAAAACTCATGAATCGTGGACAGCTCAATCCGTCCCTGACACTCCTCTATCTGTGCAATCTCATGACTACATGGAAGTCCATGTGTCCGCCTGTAGTAACACCCGCAGGCAGCCTCAGTGATTACATAACCCCCATTATGATGCTGCTTGATTTTCTGAATTCGATCATGCTCTTGTCTGATAATGCGAAAGGCTACCGTTGACACTCTAGTGAATATGTTGCGATATAGATTGCGGGTCCTCAAATCAATTGGATATCTGGTCCTTGATCTATTCATACCCTGTTTGATAGTTTTTAGCTGGATATCTATGATTTTATGAGCCTTTTTAAACAGTGTGTCAAAAGTAGAAGAAGCACTCCCCAATGCCTTCTTCAACCTGTTATGCTCACCCTCAGTCCTGTTTGTGGTATGGGTCCCGAAGTGTGTTAACACATCCGTGTGCATGGACAGAATATTCTGAGAGTACAAATTAAGCCATGTCTCGCGGAGGTAATCCAATAGTGCAGGATAAGATCTGAAACGGTCACGAAGCTCTGCCCAA
This sequence comes from Campanula takesimana, assembly GCA_026119855.1. Classification (NCBI taxonomy): domain Eukaryota; kingdom Viridiplantae; phylum Streptophyta; class Magnoliopsida; order Asterales; family Campanulaceae; genus Campanula; species Campanula takesimana. The sequence continues at coordinate 790,028 of JAOWBW010000408.1, read as the reverse complement.
CGTAAGTCCCATTCGTCGGGGTTAGGGGCTGAGATTGCATAATTGAACGTCCTCATGAATGATTCTGCGAAGTCCTCGCTACCTGTATGCTTCAACCCTTTCCTTCTAACATTCATTTCGATATGCCTCCGACACAAGAAGTGTGCGGTGTGGGGAAAAACTGTACGGAGAGCGCTGATGAAACCCAACTCACGATCAGTGACAAAAACTGTAGGCAACCGGGGAGGTGTAAACAGACTGTGCAAATTGTTCAATGCCCATTCGTAATCACCCGTACTCTGATGCCTGAGGAACGCAGACGCTATTGTGAAATTATGCCTGGTGGAAGTAAAACCTACAAACTGCAAGTAGTACAGTCCGTAGCAGTTGGTGTTGTGAGTGCAGTCACCCTGTACAACATATGGAAAACAGTTCAGAATCTTCATTGCTAATGGGTGAGAGAAGAATATGTCTTCGATCATGCCAGTCTCAGCGTCTTCCCTCGTGTAGCTAGTATATTCATTATCTCTGAGTAACTTAAGGAATTGTTGTAGCGGGTTCCTCCCTTGTCGTTCCCCTTCTCTATATTTTGACACGGCATTCCGGACGTGCATCGGAGTGCTCACGTTCTTCTCATCCTGCATCTTTAGCATTGCCACAATGTCATTTGGACGCACTGAACATTCACTTGCGGTACACACAGCGTCATATTCCCCAGGTGTCAATTTCCCGAGAGGAAAACCTTCCGGGTACAAAGGAAAGGCATGATTATGTATGCCATTCCTCACAACATAACCCCATGACCCATCAACACCCCTCTCTGTGGCGTATAGTTTAAAACTGCAATCTCTTTTCTTTGTACTAGTCTTCCTAATGTTATTTGATCTTCCGGCCCTGTGTTGTCCACCAAAATGACATGTGATGTAAGCATATGCTAGTTTATTTCCACGTCTATTCCTCGAGCTGTGTATAACTAGGTGTATATTTCGACCCCTCGCTATTTCCCGTACATGTGCAAGAAGCGCATCACGAGTTTGAAATATTTCTGATGTCGTGAATTCATCACTGGTATCCGGGAATGGACCCTACAAAATACGAGATGAAAAGTCAGTTTCAAAGCCCCAGCATACATCTATCTCGTGTAAGTCTACACGAGTTTCATCTCGTGTATGTCTACACGAGATTAATCTCGAGTAGAGGCACACGAGATGAAACTCGTGTAGACTTACACGAGATACTCCCTGTACAGATTGAAAAAAAAAATTTGAAAACTGGAATTTGATCTGATATTTCATTGTTATTGTCATGTGTATTTGAAGATTGTATAAATAAATATCATGTGATTTAATTCAAGATGGGATTTTTAAAACAAGATGGGATTTTTAAAACAAGATGGGATTTTTATTTTGATTTTGATCACAATACACAAAAAAACATTAAAAACTTACTTCATCGAAGCTAGGATCATTGAAACTTGGAGAATGTTGATGTGGAGGAATATTTTGTAAGATTTCTTCTTCTTCATCAACGAGAAAATCTATCATATCAAGGTCAATACAATCATAATAATTTTGTGGAGAATTATGTGAGGAATCCATGTTATTATGTGAGTAATCCATGTTATGAACTTAAAGATTGAATTTTTGAATGATAAAGGGCTATTGTGTGGTTTCTGTTCAGAATGGGTGTGTTTTAGTAGGGTTTAACCGTCAAATTCATGCAATGGTCGCGGAAAAAGGTTTATGGAATTTAAACATCTCGTGTATACCTACACGAGATTAACTTGACCATCTCGTGTATAACTACACGAGATGTCATAAACTCCAAATGACAAGTTGTTTATTTTTTTTTAATTTTTTTCTAGGCTCTAGATGACATTTTAAGAGATTTCCATTAGTATGACATTGGTCAAATTCTAAACGGAAATTGAGTTAGAAATTTGTGACATTATTAGGGTTTTTAGGGTTTTAAGGAAAATGTCCCGATGTTGTGAAAATGGTATACGACTACCTAGTTTATTTTTTTTTAATTTTTTTCTAGGCTCTAAATGACATTTTAAGACATTTCCATTAGTATGACATTGGTCAAATTCTAAACGGAAATTGAGTTAGAAATTTGTGACATTATTAGGGTTTTTAGGGTTTTAAGGAAAATGTCCCGATGTTGTGAAAATGGTATACGACTACCTAGTTTATTTTTTTTTAATTTTTTTCTAGGCTCTAAATGACATTTAAAGTGTTTTTCATTAGTATCACTTTCTTCAAAATCCAAATGAAAATTGAGTTAGAAATTTGTGACATTATTAGGGTTTTTAGGGTTTTAAGGAAAATGTCCCGATGTTGTGAAAATGGTATACGACTACCTAGTTTATTTTTTTTTATTTTTTTTCTAGGCTCTAAATGACATTTAAAGTGTTTTTCATTAGTATCACTTTCCTCAAAATCAAAATGGAAATTGAGTTACAAATTTGTGACATTATTAGGGTTTTTAGGGTTTTAAGGAAAATGTCCTGATGTTGTGAAAATGGTATACGACTACCTAGTTTATTTTTTTTTAATTTTTTTCTAGGCTCTAAATGACATTTAAAGTGTTTTTCATTAGTATCACTTTCCTCAAAATCCAAATGGAAATTGAGTTAGAAATTTGTGACATTATTAGGGTTTTTAGGGTTTTAAGGAAAATGTCCCGATGTTGTGAAAATGGTATACGACTACCTAGTTTATTTTTTTTTTATTTTTTTCTAGGCTCTAAATGACATTTAAAGTGTTTTTCATTAGTATCATTTTCCTCAAAATCCAAATGAAAATTGAGTTAGAAATTTGTGACATTATTAGGGTTTTTAGGGTTTTAAGGAAAATGTCCCGATGTTGTGAAAATGGTATACGACTACCTACTTTATTTTTTTTTATTTTTTTTCTAGATTCTAAATGACATTTAAAGTGTTTTTCATTAGTATCACTTTCCTCAAAATCCAAATGGAAATTGAGTTAGAAATTTGTGACATTATTAGGGTTTTTAGGGTTTTAAGGAAAATGTCCCGATGTTGTGAAAATGGTATACGACTACCTAGTTTATTTTTTTTTAATTTTTTTCTAGGCTCTAAATGACATTTAAAGTGTTTTTCATTAGTATCACTTTCCTCAAAATCCAAATGAAAATTGAGTTAGAAATTTGTGACATTATTAGGGTTTTTAGGGTTTTAAGGAAAATGTCCCGATGTTGTGAAAATGGTATACGACTACCTACTTTATTTTTTTTAATTTTTTTTCTAGATTCTAAATGACATTTAAAGTGTTTTTCATTAGTATCACTTTCCTCAAAATCCAAATGGAAATTGAGTTAGAAATTTGTGACATTATTAGGGTTTTTAGGGTTTTAAGGAAAATGTCCCGATGTTGTGAAAATGGTATACGACTACCTAGTTTATTTTTTTTTAAATTTTTTCTAGGCTCTAAATGACATTTAAAGTGTTTTTCATTAGTATCACTTTCCTCAAAATCCAAATGAAAATTGAGTTAGAAATTTGTGACATTATTAGGGGTTTTAGGGTTTTAAGGAAAATGTCCCGATGTTGTGAAAATGGTATACGACTACCTACTTTATTTTTTTTTATTTTTTTTCTAGATTCTAAATGACATTTAAAGTGTTTTTCATTAGTATCACTTTTCTCAAAATCCAAATGGAAATTGAGTTAGAAATTTGTGACATTATTAGGGTTTTTAGGGTTTACACGAGATGACATCTCGTGTAACACCACTCGAGATGCATCTCGAGTGGGTTTATACGAGACTTGTTTCGTGTAAACACACACGAGATGCATCTCGTGTAAACCCACACGAGACACATCTCGTGTGGGTTTACACGAGATACATCAGTAGTCTCAACACCAGCAACAACACAACAGCAACAACACAACAGCAACAACAACAGCAAAACATAATGTCCTCGGGGGAGGGGGGGTTTTACGAAACACTAGAATAAACTATTGAATCGGGGGGAGGGGGTTTTACGAAACACTAGAATAAACTATTGAATCGGGAGGGGGATTTAAAACGATAACTAAAATAAAAATACCATCATATTAACAAACTAGTAGAGGTGTCAATAAAAACTAGAATAAAATGTGTCTATTACAATACAATGAAAAGCAAAAATAAAATAAAATCCTAAGGCTGCGGTGGAAGTCCTAAAATCTCACCGGCCCGTCTAAGACCAACTAGCCAGTGCTCGGGGGCACTGGGATCCGACAAAAATGGAAGTATGATAGCTCGCAACTCCGCAATCCCTGCGACAGAAGGCTGCGGTGGAACATCAGGTGGGGGAGGTGGAATGTCAACGGGTGGATCGTGTATCGGATTAGCTATCCGAACATGACTCCTAGCCCTAAACCAAGACATATAATCTGGAGTCACGAAGGGAACAGCCACGGGATGATCTCCAGTAAATAGTGGCCCCCAACAGACATCGGCCCTAAACTCCGCCATGCCAAAAGCCACCCACTCCTGCCAAACCTGATCTCCGTCACCGTAACGCTTCTGGTACCCCTTCTGACCCTTTGCCAAAACGCATAACTCGGTCGCCATGGGGGGCAGTCTGGGGATCCTCTGCTGGTACCCGAACTGCCTAGTCACACGATCAGGCATATACGCCTTTGTGATGTCACAAAAGCGTATAACACCCCTGTAGTATGAAACAGGCAGTATCGCGTCCGACCCGGTCCCATAAGGAGTCCAAATAACCTGTGAGTAGACATTGTTAGGCAAAGTCAACAGAATATCGGAAGGAACGACACAAAAACGTATAATAGTTTTAATATGAATAACTCACACTGTCAGCCCCCATCCTGTCAAGAATGCGGCGATACTGCACAAGATGATCGAACGTCCTCCCAGCCGAATCATCACGAGACCATCTACGGGCTCTCGGCTGCCCCTGCTGCCAATGGGGGTCAGTAACTCGCCGAAAACCCAGAAAGTACTCGTATATCCAGGCCTGAGATGTATGTAAAAAAGTATTAAATACTACTCAAATGCAACATTTAATAACAGAGGGGGGGAAGTAGACAGTAAAAAGATAGTGAATAGAGTAAGATGTACCTCTAGGAGAGCCGCACAACCGCCCATCTGCTTGCATCCGGATCTGGACGCCTTCCCCAACTCTCGGTACATATATGCCAAAGTGGCTGATCCCCAGGAAAGAGTGGGGAGGCTGGCTAGATCCATGCACAGGGGCAGGTAGGCTGCGGGCACCTTATCCCCGCTCTTGTCCACGAACATCGTGCAACCCAATAGGTGCAGGATATACGCGGACGCACGATGGGCATCTGTCATGCCGCCTCTACGCTGAGTAAATAGACGCCTGACATCCCTCAATAAATAACCAGTGCCGCTCAACTGGAGGTGTCTAGAGATGCCAGATACGTCAGGCGCTGGATCCGTATAGCGAACAACTCCACCATCAATCCTGATACCTGTAAATTGAAGATGCAATAACACATTTTAGTATAAGAGATGAATGTAGACAGTTCATATAATATATGTAGACAGTTATATAATTATGAATGGAGTATCGAAGCGATGTTATAAAAACATACCCAGGATATGAAAACTGTCATGTAAAGTAATCGTCATCTCCCCCCACGGCATGTGGAACGAGTTAGTCTCAGGAGACCACCATTCCAAAAATGCCGTTAGGAGGGCATGGTTAGGCCTATGAATGACGGAATCATGCAGATGCTGGAGGCCAGATGCATCTACGAGGGCCAGCCAGGCTCTATCAGCAACCGGCTGCTCATCACGCTTGAACCTGTTCATTCGAAACAAAAAATATTATCAGTACTCAAGAAAAGCAGCATAGGATGATAATTAATGGAATATTTAGAGTGTGTGGTATAAATAACTTCAATATTTAAACATTTCACATTAATGCTAAGCTTACTGTGCAAGATGCGTGAGTCTCGTATGGAAAGTCACCAATCCCTCAGTAGTAGAGTCACCCCAAATCTGTCTGGCTCGGTGGTCACCGAACCCGTACATCAGTGAAACATCCTCTGGCCCACCACCGGGGTCCCTCTGAAGCTGCCATGATGGTGGCGCATCCTGACCCCGCCTCCTCCCGTGTCTCAGAGGTCTAGGCGGCTCTACTACATCATCATCCTCCTCCTCCTGCACCCCCACCTCCACCTCCTCCTCCTCCTCCTCATCATCATGCCCCCCCCTCCTGCCCCTCCCCATCATCACTATCACTCTCCTCCTCCCCATCATCACTATCCTCCTCCTCCTCCTCACTATCCCCATCGACCGCCGCCTCCTCCTCCTGAACATCATCAGCTGCTGCCGCCTCCTCCTCCCTCTCCTCCTGCTCATCATCAGCTGTGGCATCCTCGTCATTCCGAGCCTTGCTCCGGTTTTCTCCTCTCTCCAAACGCTCTTCAGCCTTCCTCTTTCTAGCTGAAACGGTCATAGGATCACGTGCCTACAAAAAACACAAATAAGAGACAATACATTAGCGACAGTTACAGTAGATTAAATAAATGAACACAATGCTGACTGATAATTCACAATGCTGATATTCAGAAGGATCACATCTCGTGTAACACCACTCGAGATGCATCTCGAGTGGGTTTACACGAGATGACATCTCGTGTAACACCACTCGAGATGCATCTCGAGTGGGTTTATACGAGACTTGTCTCGTGTAAACACACCTGAGATGCATCTCGAGTGGTGTTACACGAGACACACCAAAGCCATCAAACCCAAACATCCCAGATTAATAACAGAAAAAAAAAATCCCAAAGAGTGTGTTGTGTACATTTTGTTCGCAATTTGAATAATTTTGTAGTTGAATCCAATTTCAATTTTACATTTTTCAAATTATGTTTAATTGGGAATATAGAAATGTAAAATAAGGTTAAAAATTGCTTACCTTTTTCACAGGCGCTGTAGACGAGCTAGTCCCGGCGGCGATGTGGGCGGCGGTTGTGGCGGCGGCGGTACCGGCGGCGGTCTTGGGTATTTTAACTTTCACAATTTCAATTTCGAAAGTTTTTTTTTTTTTACTGTGAGAGAGAGAGGTGAGAGAGAAGAACAGAGCGAGAGAAAGAATGACGGTGAGCGACGACGGTGACAGAGACGGTGAGAGAGAGACGTTAGAGAGAGAGACTGTTCGTTTCTTTCTTCATCGTTGTTTCAAACTGAGAGAGAGAGAGAGGGGGGGTTAGGGAGCGAACGTGAGGGAGAGTGAAATTAAAAAAAAAAAAAAAAAGATATATATATGGGTACTTTGGTAATTTAATGGGGCTGTGGAAATAAGGGGCTGTGTATATAAATATATCCATATAGGGTCATGCTCTTGTGAAAACCCAATTACATGAGAACCATGAGAACCAATGATAGTCATTGGATTAGACACAAATCAATGGTTTAGATTACCTTTTAGTTTAAAAAAAAAAAAAACACTTATGAATGATTCTCAAATAACTAATTCAAATAACATTTGGGTTGGCTTGGATGTTCATCGAAAGGGTGTGTCGGGAATGTTTATGAAAGGGAGTTTTGCCACTGATTCCGATTGATCACAACATTCATTTATTTCAACATTTAATTATTTGGCATTAACAATCTTTCATTCATGTTTGAGGTCGATTCATCCTTAATTATTTGGCTTGTAGTCTTTAGTCAAAGTACAACTAAGTTGACAATTTTTTCGTTGACTTTGTAAGATAAAGTAGGACGGATGGAGTATATGCCAAGAAAAAAACACTTAAATTGTGGGTAAACAATTACTACAACAAATGAAAAATAAATGAAATTTCACCATGATACAGGCTAGGTATTTAAATTATATTGACAAAAGATATTTATAATAAGAAACAAGGCCATTACTAATGTCTAAAAAGTAAGATGTAAATATAGAATCTTAAATTAATGTATGATGCATCAAAATAATTTTAATAGAATTAATTTCGTCGTTTGCCTATTCTGGAAATAAACTGATGACTCAATTTTTGAAATATTGGATCATAATATTAAACGTAATTAGAGGAATGGCCTTGTTCCCAAAATACTACAAGAAACTACAATAATTGCTCCACAAATAGAAACTCAATGATGGGAAAATACAATAACAACATTGAGACAACTAACAAAGGAATAATGATAAAATTCAAAGTTGAGCTAAATCTAAAAAGCAACACAAAAGAGAAGCAATATCAAAGCTTGAGATTCAAATCAAGGCCCCCTTCATCTTGTTGATTGTTTTCTGCAAGGCCCGTAGTGGAATTATGTTCTTCAGTCTCCTGTTGTGCAGCTAGATTCTGATTACTAATGTTGGAAGGAACTCCAAAAAAGTCGTGAATTGCGCCGCGCTCTTTTCCTTCGATTTTAGAAGACGAGGCTACCAAATAAGAGTTCTCAATGCCGTTGTTGTTGTTATTGTTTGTCTGAAAGGCTTCAATCATAAGCTTATCAAGGGATAATAACTTATTAGACCACATGTCGTGTTGACCAAATCGATAAGCCAACCCCGTGGACGTTGACCAAGGGTGATAAGAAGAGGGCTTGTGGATCATAGAGTCAGCCCTAACTCCAAGAGCTGGCCTATTTAAAGTACTAGAAGTACCATATAAAGGGACTTAAGGAAAAAGATGAGTAGTAAGGATAGTAATGGGTATTATAGGGCGGTGGAGGGTGGCCAAAAGGCGACAAGTCCATCCCATGTCGCCTTTTGGCAAGGGCCCGTTCTTGTTTATGAGCGTTCTGATGACCTCCCAATGCTTGAGAAGTCGAGAACTCTCTCTTACAAAAGTTGCATGAAAAAACCCTAGATTTTTCTCTAGTGGTCTCATTGGAAGACTCACTTGGTGGAGATCGAAGAAGTCATGTTGTTTGATGGGTTAAATAGATTCCACTCGAACTTATTCCCGTTATTCTTCTCATCAATGCTTGAAAGCCTCAAATCGAGAAGAACACGGGAAGAAGATATCAATGGTTTTTCGAGATCCGAAAAGTCCTCCGACACAACTTTCTTCTTGAGTTTCTTGGAGTCATCCCTTTCCAAGGCCGCTGCGGATATGCTTGAGGCCTCGGAAGGACATTGCTCAATAACTTGTGCTTCTTCCATAACTGTGTGTGAGAGAGAGAGAGATTTTCTTTAACAGGAGTGGGATATGGAAGAGAGAGATTTATGTTGTTTAAATAGAAGTGAAATTTAATGCATGAAATCTCGACCAAAATATGAGGTTACAATAATATGTAATATCGAACATATGGAAATAATATTGGAGCAATCAATAAATCTCATCAAGGATGTAGAAATAATGTAAAGCATAACATATTTATGAAAAATGTTGACAAACTAAATGTAAATTATATCTTTAAAGCTCATCAAAGGATGTAGAAATTATGGTTATACTTCAGTAGCATATATATGTGTGTCAATGTGAGTTTATGATAGGTAATAAAGAATTTTGTGAAAAATCAAAGTGTAATTAAGATATGTACTGCTTGTACAAACAAGGAAAACCAAAGTTATGATAGATGATGATAAAGAATTTTGTCAAAAATCAAAAGGGTAATGTAATCAAGATGTGTACCGCTACTACAAACAAGGAAAATAGAAAGTTTGAAACTCAAAAAGAAGGGCCCAACCGGGATCGAACCGGTGACCTATTGATCTGCAGTCAATTGCTCTACCACTGAGCTATGGACCCGTTTTGAAGAATAGTTTCGGTTTTAATAATATATTTAAACTATGTCCCAAAATAACCATTTAAATTTTATAGGATTTAGCACTCACTTCACTATGCATGCTTTGTTTATGACTTTTAAAGCTAAATTCTAAGGAATTGAAAAACTTTTTGGATAATGAAAAAATGGCAAACAAAAAGATAGTTTTGTGATAATAGTAATAAACTCCAAGATGTAAATGAAAATCAATCGAGAGTCTTCTACTCAGAGATTATATTCCAAGACATGTGTTTTGATTGTATCGGTGATGGTTTTCTTTTCCAGTTTCCATAACATTCGAGAAAAATGTATGTTTAAAGAAATGATCTAGCACTTATTTTGTCCTTGAGAAGTTCACATAACAAACACATGTTAAATGAGCAACGCAAAACTAGAAACAAATGAGGCCGCCTCGGATGCCCCATAATGTTAGTAACTTTTTGATCATATCAATGCATTACTTTTGTCGCCGGAAAAATAGTCTCATTTGACTTTTATCAGATAAATTGGTACGAGCAACAAGCCTAACTTGAAGTACGGAGTACTATATGCTGTACTACAATTTATGTATCACTGGCCCCATCTTCGTAGGGATTTTTGAGAATGGAATTGGTCCTAATGGCAAAAATACCAGTGTGAATGCAAGTCATCAGTTAGTCTCCGTCAAGTCTTTTCTTTAACCATTTGAATAATTAAGAGGGAAAGCCCTTGAGTGAGAATAAGCTATGAAAGTCATTGTTGCTGGCATGTTGCTCACTTGCTATCCATCATATTCCACAAGTTAGACTGGAAGTGCATGAACGTGCATGCCCCCCCCCCCCCCACACAATCTAGTGAAAGCAAGACATAAAAGTCTCTCCTACTACCTAAACTGAGTCAAGATTTTATGTACAACTTTGTGTTGCACACCCTGTACTACAAGTGATCCAACGACTATACTTATTAAGGTTGACATCATAATGATGTGTTCATCCAAACTTGTGACTTGTTAGAACACTGTGTTACAGTATGTGGTACAAGGGTTCTGGACTCCCCTAAAGTGGAAGCCCTTATATTTGATCAAGTCAGAAGCCCTTAAGGGGGAGCTAACATCACTTCGTTGCAAAATACAAGCATTTACACAAGAATGTTAAGTTCTTGTAACATTATAGAAGTTGGATTGATCCATTGATTACCTGGAAAGGTATGCAGATTTGGTAGGTTATAAAAACTCTTAGGTCCAAAGACCATGAAAGTGCAGAATAATAGCTACTTCTTCCATCCCAAAATAAATCGATCATTTAGTTTGGGATGGAGGGAGTAGCTATTTTTCTGCACTTTCATGGTCTTTAGACCTAAGAGTTTCATCAACGGATCAACCCAACTTCTATGATGAAACAACTTACAAGAACTTAACATTCTTGTGTAAATGCTTGAAACAACAAAGTGTGGCGGATGAAAGTTGAAGGACAAGAAAACTGAATATTAACACCTTTGTGGATAAGGCAAAATATATTTCATCTCTCAATTACTCAATATAATTTTTACAGACAAGACTATAATAAAGAAATAAAATGACATTAATTTACATATTATTTCATTGGTGTCTATAGCTTACACATGAAGAATTACAAACAAGTGAAGACATGAAGCATAAATAGCCTAGGAAAATCAGAGAAAAAACTTTGTTGATATGAGATAAATAGGTAGCTCTACCAGCTCAATGTGTTCTTCGACTGCTTGACTTTTGCATTATACGAGCTTTCAATATCCTCCTGCAATTTTTTAGTTTTTTTTAATAGTTTTTTCAGCTCCCACCACTTTGATATTCCGTACCTAATATTAAACAGCAAACCGAATGAATATAAAAACGAATCTCAAATCACCTTGCAAGATTTAAGCAGAGGCTGCAAAAAAGATGATCTGAAGTATCTGACCGACTCTCCCATTGAGGTATTATCCCATTCAGCAGTCATGCATGAAGCACAATTGTTATTTTTTCATTTATCATACAACAATGACAACAGAGTCTTACTCTCAAGTTCCAATGATTTGCGGGCAGCTAATATGAATTGTCAATTGTGAAAGTGGAAAAATAAAGTAATGAAAAATGAAATAATAAATAATAAAAAAAAAAAAAATAGGTGGAAGTAACTTTGGAGAACAAAAAAAGAAAAAGGGAAAAGAAGTTGCTAAGAAATGAAAGAAACACAGAGTTCCAAACCAGCCTTGCATTAAATTTGAAAATAAGAAGAAAAAAAATCAAGTTCACAAAGCTAAGGATATTTATTTAGGAAAATAACGTAAATCCAAATATATTTAATTATCAAACATAGACTCTTCAGCAGGAGAGAGAGAGAGAGAGAGATTTTCTTTCAGGTTGTCTTTCAAGAAGAAAGATCCCTATGAAATACGACTATCTGACCATCTGCCGAGTTTCAATAATTATAATCTAAATCAATAGATAATCAACTCTAGATATAAGACGATATAGAAAGAGAAAGAGGGCAAATGATGCAGGCTAGCTATCTCAATCAAACAAACGAGTCATGCTTGTGGTTCCAACACAAAAAAAAAAATTGATGGTAGATAGTTGCTGAAAATTAGTGAAAGATTTTCAAATTTACACAGAAGTCGTCAATTGACCACAGATGATCGGAAACACCATACTGTATGCTGGAATTTAACATACCATTGTTACCGTCTTCCCTCAAACCTCCCTCGTTGATTTCTTCCAAAAGCTGTGGATTTGAGAAACGAACTTATGAGACACAAATAGTGGCATAACTTTGGTAAGAAACAAAAATAAATATGAATTCATACTCCCTCAATGTCAAAATTTTATTTCAAGGGACACCATGAAAATCTCTTGTTTTCATATAATTTGGTGGCAAAGATTCATAAATATTTTCAGAGCAACATCTTGAAAAGATTCTAAAGGTGTTGACATCTTGGGACTCAGAGGACGAGATCTTAACCATTGTAACCATCTGGACATCTTTGTGACTAAGAAGACTTATCTCAACAGAGGAATGGACTTGGTCAATAAATTGGTTAGAGAATCCCATGAATATAGGACAGTTGGTTACATCTATATTTCTAGACGTCAGCATCTTCACCTCTGGTGGCCTTATGGATAAGTATTTATAATAAACGTGTTTTATTGTTATTAACCTTTTCTACAGGAAATTACCATGTGATAAATGAGCAAGGCCACAGATGTGATGTACCAGTTTCAACAACATAGAAGACCAAGTCAAAAGATTCCTCAAGATAGAATCCGATATTTTAGGAGAGTTTGTTATTCTTTTTAGATAGGTCTCTTATTTGTATTTCTATTTAAACCAAGCTTGGGGGCACACTATCACACACACTCACACAATACTTTGTACTCCTCCACAGTTCAAAAACATTAATACTACCGTTTGGGAAGGAAGGTGCTCTTAATCACCTCCTGAGGTTTTGTGCCGGCGAGATCATTTTTCTCAAGGGCTTTCCTCGTTACATCTTCGTGCAATCTTGAATTCTGAAATTCTTTAGCATTAATTCCATTCGTCCCTCATTTATTTTGATCATCAATCCAGAATCCATATTTCATTGTTTTTTTGCCAAAACAATTTGGCGCCCACCGAGGGGCACTTGGTTTTTTAATCTATTGAATTGTTGTTGATTCAAGATGACTACTCAACCCATGATCTCCAGCATTGGCAAGTCAACCAGTTCTACCAGCGGCGTTAATACTTCATCTGGGGGCATCAGTCCTAAGACATCAACGATTGGCTCTGGTGGATTGCCACCACCTCCACCTTTGGGGGCAGGCAAGAAACAAGCATCTCACCAGAAGCAGAACAGATCCGAACCTTACTACAGAAACGATCTTAATGAAGACCAAGATGATATTCAATGCCCAAAGACATCCGATTATTGTTTTTCTATTAATGTTTCAGGTATTCTGTGTGCAATGAAGAATCTTGGAGATAAAGCTAGGTGGCCAAAGAAAAACGACAAACCTTCAGGATGGAAAGATAAATCCAAGTGGTGTGCATACCACGAAGATTTCGGACATCTTACCGAAGATTGCATCGCCTTGCGCAAACAAATCGGCTATTTACTCTCAAAAGAATACCTTAAAGAATTGCTTTACCACGGGAACAATGAGACAACTTCAGCATAACTGGGGGCATATTGGTTATCATTCTTTGGACGATGTAAGGATCCCAAGATCTTGGAATGCCATACATCTTAAGGCCTACGTCATGCAAATTGTAGTTTATCAACTCAATTTAGAATAATAGGAAACTAAAAACGTTTGCTTAGAGATGCTTAACATATTGATTCAAACTGCTCGAACGAATCAAAGATGTCAACATCCTTCCAAGTTGTCGACATCTTAAGGTAATAACTCAGGTATGAACTTACCTCCATTTCTGAATAAACATTACTTTATTTTCATTCATTTAAATAAAATGATTTGTTCAACTTTATTTTTACAAATAAAAGTGATATCAACCAAGATGTCATGTATTACTAAGATGTTGTCATTTTGCAAGATATTAACATTTTGAATAAAGATTTTGATGATCTAAGAAGACAACAGCTTGAGACTGGCCATCTCATCTTAAGTTTAAGGTACTCAATCCCTTCTAAGGTTTAAAGAAATTTCTTTCTTTCTTCCGAGTTAAGGTTTATACACCTTCGCCAGGAGCGCACGATGTCAATGTGGTTAAGGTGGGGAATGGGCACGTATGTTTATATGTACGCACCCCCCGTTTCCAGTTAATCAAGTGTTTGACCTTAAGAATTTTTCAATTGGTTATGGCATTGACATGTCATCTTAAGACACCCGGTTTTTGGCATTAACATGTCAACTAAGTGATATAAAGATTTCTACATCTTACACAAGAAATTAACATCCTAAAACGAAGAAACGATAAAGAGAACAATATATATTTTCAAAGATTGAGGTGCAGGTCATCTTAAGGAGAAAGATAATTGTGGATATCTTGATGATTGACGACACCTAACGGTCATTTCTTCCTGAAGATTTTCTGAAACTTTTTGAAGAACAGAGAACGCTCAAACTCTTGGACGATCGAAGCACTTCTACCAAGCAGTTATCCAAACAAGCCACGTCCCTAGAATATAGAAACTTATCCTTTCATATTTTATCAACGGATAAGTTTGGGGGCAATTGTTGTGGGTAGATTTTCAGAGCAACATCTTGAAAAGATTCTAAAGGTGTTGACATCTTGGGACTCAGAGGACGAGATCTTAACCATTGTAACCATCTGGACATCTTTGTGACTAAGAAGACTTATCTCAACAGAGGAATGGACTTGGTCAATAAATTGGTTAGAGAATCCCATGAATATAGGACAGTTGGTTACATCTATATTTCTAGACGTCGACATCTTCACCAAGACGTCAGCATCTTCACCTCTGGTGGCCTTATGGATAAGTATTTATAATAAACGTGTTTTATTGTTATTAACCTTTTCTACAGGAAATTACCATGTGATAAATGAGCAAGGCCACAGATGTGATGTACCAGTTTCAACAACATAGAAGACCAAGTCAAAAGATTCCTCAAGATAGAATCCGATATTTTAGGAGAGTTTGTTATTCTTTTTAGATAGGTCTCTTATTTGTATTTCTATTTAAACCAAGCTTGGGGGCACACTATCACACACACTCACACAATACTTTGTACTCCTCCACAGTTCAAAAACATTAATACTACCGTTTGGGAAGGAATGTGCTCTTAATCACCTCCCGAGGTTTTGTGCCGGCGAGATCATTTTTCTCAAGGGCTTTCCTCGTTACATCTTCGTGCAATCTTGAATTCTGAAATTCTTTAGCATTAATTCAATTCGTCCCTCATTTATTTTGATCATCAATCCAGAATCCATATTTCATTGTTTTTTTGCCAAAACAATTAGAATGATTAGATTGACATTAATGTTTGGTCAATTTTCGCTTGTGTTGACCAAAAAAAATCTAAAGTGACCAATATAAATGGGAAGGAGTAATAATCCTAGCTCACGTGAAATACAAAACCAGATGACATAATTCACGGAGGAAGGCCTGGCACATAATCATGTGCAAATTATTCTTGGATTACTTGTATACTGACATCTTAAAAAATACTCCACAATAATTCATAGCATTTGTTCATTTGAAGAGTTTCAGCCTTAAAACTATAAAGTATCATGTGCGTGAAATATCGGGTCAGTTGGTGAGGTTCCGTTTGCAATTTTCAAGCGGCCAGGTCCTATATCCAATCCCCAACCACCCTGGCGTCAAGGGATCTGGTAGACACTCCCCCACCCCACCCACCCACACACACACACACACACACACACACACACACACACAAAAAAAAAAAAAAGCATGAAGAACTTAACAAAAAGATGTAGAGAAATTACACAAGAAAAGGATGAAGTGCAGGACCTATCAGAGCAACATTTTTATGACTATTTTCACTACCCTGGAAAAATAAAAAGTCAGACATCAAGTCCTACCTTTATATATACTCCCTCCGTCCCACTTCACTTGTGATGTAGGAGAGAAAGGAGCGCAAGGTGAGCAGACCAGAGGGTCCGCCCGGACCAGCCTAGTGACCCGACCGGACCAGGTCTTGCTCGGCCGTGCAGATGCCTTGACTCGGCCGTGCAGATTTGAGAAAGAGAAGGTGGGGGACTCGACAAGATCTGCACAATCGTGCCAAAAGAGGGGCACGACCGTGCCCGACATCGGGACAGCAGAAATTGACGAATTTTTAACAGTTTTTGGTTAAAAACAATTCCTTTTAGTTTATTATGTATCCTTGTTAGTTTAGACTTTCTTTATTAATTGCTAGGGTATTTTGGGTATTGTTTGTTTAATTAGATTTTATTAGTTGTTAGGGTTTTCGTAGTATAAATACTTAGTTTCATTGTTCTAGGGTTTTTAGTTTTTGATTAATTGAATTTTATTCAAAGAGTTTATTCTCTTTTCTCTGGTGGATTCCAGATTGTTTTCTTGGTGGATTCTAAGATTTATGCGTTTAAGGTTTCATCGCTTGTGAAATCTTGTGTGTAGCGCGCTACTCACGAAACATATCGCTTCCGTGCTGCGTCAGCAAAGAACCTCGTCCAGCCGAAATACAATTGCATGGTCTAGGTCAAAGTAAACTCATAACGAGTTTTGTTCTCATTGCAAGGAAATTGCCTTAGCCTAAAATCAAAAGTCAATATCAGCCCTTCATTTTGCACACAAAACTCCTATAAATAATAACGATGCAGGCCTAAATAATCACATAAAAATCTAGCTTTCTACTACTCTTTCATCAGAAAAATTGCCAAACCAAACACACATTTTTAATTTAATTAATTTGTGACAGAGAGAAATTAAAGAGAGTCAAATATATATACAATGGCACCACCTCCCTCCACCGTGGTTTCACCAATAGTCTCACTTGCAGTACGGGCGTTGACTTTCATTTGTCTACTCACATCCCTAATCCTCCTCACCACCAATACAGCCACCTTATCTGTGAATTTCGTCGACGACGTCAAAATCCGGTTCAAGGATGTCTATGCTTATAGGTAAAACCGTAACAGTTATCTGTTTCAAAATAAATGTCTATTTCTTATGTTCTTGATCTGTTCGCAGTTTCTGAAAAAAAAAAATGATTAAATTCAGGTACATAGTGGCTGCAACTGTCATTGGACTTGCATACACAGTTTTGCAGATTGTATTCACTCTCTTCCAAGTGAGCACCGGAAATCGCCTCGGTGGTGATGCTCTTTACATAGTTGACTTTTTTGGAGACAAGGTTATTTCATACATACTAGCTACAGGTGTAGGGGCTGGCTTTGGAGCTACCATTGATTTAAAGTCTGGATTCTCTGGAAACTCGACCATAAACGATTTCTTCAACAGGGCTATTGCTGCCTGTAGTGTCCTTCTAATTGGGTTTCTTTTCAGCGCCGCGTCCTCAGTTATCTCATCGTTATCCCTCCCAAAGAGAAGTTAAATATTTAGCTGAATTAATGCAGCATACATACATAATACTCCCTCTGTCCCAGAATGATAGTCCCCCTATTTTCATGGGTTTTACGAAAGAACTTTGAGTAATAATTAAGGTTACTTTTAATTATTCTAATGAAATTTTTGAAATTGTTCTTGATACACCATTATAAATACTGTTAATATCAATTTTTAGATTCTCATTAACATAATTATAAGTAGCATTTATAACTGCTCAAAGTTCCCTCGTAGTAACAACGAAAAAAGGTGGACGATCTTTCTGGGACGGAGGGAGTATGTTAAATTATGATCATATGTATTCAAAGCTTATATATTGTATACTTCCATTTTCATCGTTGTAATATTTATGTTCAGATGTCTCTAGCTAGCTACGTACCAAGATTCTGTATAATTCTTTTCTAATCTATATATCAGATTAAATCACAATAGCTACATTATGCATGTAGAATGGCGCTATATATATTGTGTCCCTGCGAATGTTTCACGCGAAGATAATCTTTTAAGAGCGCTAGCTAGTATATATATATATAATTGGCTCAATTGTGTGTCGTCTGGTTAAAAATCAAGTTTTTTTGGATGGTCCAAATTACTACAAATTATGGATATACTAACTATGTTCATTCGTGTGTTATGCACATCTCTTCATTATTGTACGTACCCTAGCCTGCAAAAGTTTTTTGGTTGATTTTCAAGAATCGCTATGCATTCAGACTATGTAAGTATATCCTCTTCTGAAGGCATCATTTGAGGCTGTCCAAAATTATACTCCCTCTGTCCCTAAATGAGTGTCCATTTTCAAGAAATCTTTGTCCCTAAATGAGTGTCTTTTTTTAACATAACTTTCTCCCTAAACGTTTTTTTTCGAAAAAAATTTCACCGGTTTCTTTATACGTGCAAAACTAAAGGTTTGGAAAGGAGACTACAAGATTATATATGAATCGTTGTTACCAAATTGTTGAAAAAGTTGAGATTTTCAGTATCCCTTAAAATGAAATTTGGACACTCATTTAGGGACATAGGGAGTATCAAAAACCAAAAACTTTTCTCATACTTCAAACATATATGTATACAAACTTATGTAATCTCACATAAACAATTAATATGCTGACTTTATCAAGCGTCTCTATAATTCTTTTTCAATCTGAAAATGAAACAGATAAGATCACAATAGCCGTGCATGTATGTTTAGAGATAGTGACTAGTACATGTTTCACGAGTATACTCCCTCCGTCCCGGCACAAGCGGGACCAACTTTTGGACACGTGAATTAAGAAAAACTAATATATGTGTGGTAGAAAATGAAGAGAGAGAATGAGTGGGGTAAATAGTAGTGTTTGTTGAATAAAATGAGTGGCGAGAAATGAAGAGAAATTAAGAATGAGTGTGGTTAAATGGTGAGGTTTGGTGAATATAAATATATTAAAACATTTCCATTTTTGGTAGTGTCACTTATGCTGGGACGAACAAAATAGGAAATAATTATCACTTGAGCTGGGACAGAGGGAGTATGTAAATCTCTTAATTACTATTTTTCTTTAATTAAAATATTTTATTTTATATTTGAAATGCAGTTGCGACTATGTGTTGAACTAGCACTAATAAATTTTTCAGTTGTCGCTTGCTTGTCCATTAATGAAGCAATCAAAAATACTGCTTTGGCTTACAAATTTTGTCAACTCTTCATCTTGTTTGTCAAAATTAAATGCATCAATTTTATGAATAAATCTCAAAGACCATTTTAATATCGAAATATCTCAAAGTCTAATCAAACTTTTTGAAAGAATCTAGAACATAAATAAGATTTCATTCTATTTCCATCAAACAAAAACATTCCAAAAACAGAAGCATGTAGTACAAGTTTAGACTATTGTGCAACCCTTTTGATTGTCATCATCCTTGACCCAGGTACTAGGGTAGCCGTAAACCATTTGTGGTGGCGAGGGTGGCCATGGTGGGGCCGACGGAATAGTAGTAGGCCACGGTGCTGGCGGTGGAACATATCCTCCTCTAGGTGGTGGTGGCCTGTAACCACCATCACACTGATTGTGGCGGGCCCTGCCGCCACAGACCCTACAATTATTTCGACAAGTACAATTTCCATGAAAATTGTCCCCTTCATCACGACGTCCTCCATGTTGCACGTTAGCCACAACGCCTTGGTCTAGAGAACCATCTTTGTTGTCCTTGAAACTCATCTTCACGCTATACGTTATCTCTACCTTCTTCAAGTCTTTCATCTCGGAAAGCCCTTCCAATTGTGTCAGCATTTGTTGATGAATGACTTCTTGAACTAGTTTTGGCTGTGAAGTAGTAATCTCCATATCTTGTTTCTCCTTAATATGACTTTGCTCCTCCACAAAGAGCTCCGCTTTCCTCCTTAACTTGGTATGAATCGCGTTAATGACTGTCTCGGGTTCTATAGTTGCTGAAACTGTGATCTTGTTTGCGTCGGCATCTATTGTAACTGAGTTAACACCATTAACTTTCTTGATGAACTTTTTCAGCTTAATTTCACAACCCTCACGATGGATATTCATCTTCAGGATAAATGTCTTCGGAGCGACTATTGAGTAATCCATTGCAGCTGCTTTCTTCTTTTCCATCTAAAATGATTAGTTGATTAATACCAATGCGATAGATATTCTTGAATGGGGTTTATTCATTATACTTATATAGCCAAAAATTACACATTAACACGGTTACTTGAAGAAGTAGTTAGGTTGATATTGTTTTTTATTCATAAACTAGTATATTAATTCATAATGCCATTAAGGCTACAACAGGGTATATAAATATGCTAACACAAATCTCGCTAATGAGATTCGAACTCCTGACCTCCGTATTGGGGAAGCTAACACCGTACCGGATATTGTTAATATTGTCGCGAAAACGTCCTATGACAAATTGAGAAAGTTTATGGTGATTTCCTTTTTGTCAGTTGTCAACACGTATATGCGATGCGAAGGTAAACTTCCTAGAAAGATGTAAGGTTTGTCATCTAATTTTATTCACCCATTTGATACTTGTTGCTTGGCGAAAGCTAGTAGAAATTTCAAAAATATTATCGGGTTGATATATAAGCAGGTCAAACAAGCGACGGATATGTTAATTATTGCACAATTTCAACTTTCCAATATACAGAGTTTTTTTTTTTTTTTTTTTTTTTAATATGTGTGTTGGTTCAATTATTTGAATTTTTATTGAGTAAAACTATGATAAATTAAGATCAGTGAAGTGAATACTTAACCATCAACTCCATCCGTTTCAAAATATATGTCGTTTTAAACTTTTTCACACATATTAAAATATGTAATTAATGCATGTTAAGAAGACCCATTTGCTCCTAAATAATTCAACTTTCTAGGTGATTAAATGCTTGCATGAGAGATACTTTCACAATCATTAATAAGGGTATAATTGAGATAAAAGGGTAAAAGTGCATTGATAATAGTAAAGCGACAAATATTTTGAAATAATTTTTTACTCCTAAAACGACATATAATTTGAAACGGAGGGAGTATATCGAAGTGAAGTCTTTCTTTAAAAACAAAAGACTTGACCATCAACTTCAAAACTATGAATATCAACAAACATTAAAGACTTGACCAATTTATGTACATAAATGTGATGTCTTTCATCATCATCCGTAAAACACACGAAACAGACGACGAAATTATTTGAATAATATAAATTTGAGATATTTGGAAGAAATTGTACTCCCTCCGTCCCAAAATGATCTTCTTGTTTGCTATTTCTTATTGTCCCAAAAAGTTCTTCACATTTCTACAATTTAGGCTTAAAATTGTATAAACAAAACATGGCTAGTGAAGCAAGTGTTCATTCCTTAAAAAGTTTGCATAATCAAACGCGAAGATCATTTGGGACGGAGAGAGTATTTATGATGTAGCACGCTAACCAATTAAGTAGGGCAGTTACCTCTTCTTATCTCCTGACTTGGAGCATCGTAAAAATAAATAATAAAAATAATAATAATAATAATAATAATAATAATAATAATAATAATAATAATAATAATAATAATAATAATAATAATAATAATAATAATAATAATAATAGAATAAAAACAAGTCGGACTATATTATGTCAGTGCAGTCCAGACGGTCTCCCATTTTCGACCATTGATCTTGCTTTGAAGGCTGAAAGAATGATTTTAGAAGTTCAGATCAATTGGCCTTAGGCTACATTAAATGGCCTATAAATAGGCTAACACATGTCCTTCGAACTCGCTACCTCTACTAGGGAAACTAACACCGGATACCATCAGAACTAAAGGTCTTTTGGTCATCAGATAACATCATGATATCTCCCACAAACTGTCAAATATCTCAAGAAATGCTATTCACACTTGTCAATTTAATCAACAAAAGGATAAGAAGCTGAGAAGATAAGAAACCATTGAATCTTATAAATTTTGCACAATACTACATTGCAATCCAACTTTATATCATACATGTAGCAAACGTATTTACTATATGCCTAGGTAAAACTTACTAATTAAATCTTCATGTACTTAATTGAAGACTATTAAGATTGATTTTTCAAAGAGAAAAATACTAAGATTGATTAAAAGACGGTCCTAATTATTACCCAAGGCGGCCGAAGTAACAGAAGTAACAGACGAAACAATACTGACAACATCTCCGCCTGATACATTGCCACCACCGGAGATTTTTTTCCGCCTTTGCAACTGCACTTGCTTCATCACCAACTTCACAATCGTCAAGCTTACCATTTCAGACACATCAGCATGGACCCCACTAAATAAACCCTTACTCCAATCGTCGTACAATCTCTCCCATAAACACACAACATGAAAACAATAATCCCCACAAGCCGAAACGTAACCCCACCCCTTGACATCTTCCTTCTCCTCACAATGCAAACATGCTGTAGTGATCTTTTTGTTAAGGTTCAATGTCCAACCATTGACCTCGTACTTTTCTTGGTACTTTGTACATTGAGGATGAAAGTTTCGTTTTTTGAAGGTGCAAGAACATTTGTATCGGAACCCTTTCACTTTTCTTCCACACGCTTCGCATAAATGTCCTTTCTTGCTGCCTTCTCTGAGGAAGGTGAATTCGCATGATTTTGAGAACGGGTGGGAGATGGAAAAGGGACTTTCGGCACATTCTTGGTGGAGATAGAAGTTGCAATTGTCAGTCTTGCACTTGTAAGTTGAACCTATTCCAACTTCTTTGCAGCCGTAGCAGAGATAAGGCATTTGAGTGTGTTCTTTTGTGAGTTTATGAGGGTGGCTTGGATGAGTGATGATGAACTCCATAGTGATTAATTTGCTGAATAATAAGAAGAAGAAAAGGTGATTAATTACTCTGAATAATTCAAAGATTCTTCTGCAAATTAAGTTAATTTGCTGAAATAATTAATAATAAAGCATAACAATCTAGCTTACTGATGAAAGGTCGACTGACAGATGGAAATGCTTCCTGGAACTAAGAAGAACCTTTTTTTTTTGTTATTATTATTTGCAAGAAGTAAGAAATAGGAAACAGCAAAAGCTATCTTTATATATATAAATACATTGACAGTAATGTTAATTGAAATATACTAGCTAGATGTTGAGAAGAGAACCTTCCCAGCAGTTGTACCATAGTTTGACCTGGTACCAGGACACTCGCACCTATCCTAGTTAACACCGAAACCCCAATTTAACTAAGGAATAAGTAGTCAACTATGGCAAACTGAAATAAGCATTTTTTCCTACTCAAGCCGGCTAATTTCACTGAAGGTTAAGACAATGCGGGGCTATGCGCCTAATCTCTGAGAGCCCACACGAAGGGGCACGCACCCGTTTTGGTTTTGCAAAAAGTAAGGTTTGACTGATTTTTGACCAAGAGTTCTATTAGGTTCCATTTTGTGTAAATGAAAATTAATTGCATATTTGTAATCTACGTTTAGAGTAGATTAATGTGGTATATTTATTTTCTCAAAACCAATTCCGGGTGAATGAGAAATTAATGTCCAAAGTATGCAAGTTAAAGTGGGTAAATGAAGAGTTTATGGGATATGAAATGGTTATCCCACGTTGCTTTATGAATGAAAGTAATTAGAGTATTTAAGTGGATCCATCTAAAGAGGAGTCATCAAATGGTTCCCTCCTTGGGTCAACCAAGTAGACTATTGGGTCATCCCTGCAACTAGTGGCCCAAGTGTCCTAATTTAAACTTTTGACGGACGGGTCGGACTGCTGGGCTGATCCAGTTGATCTCCTCCCTTCATCCAGATCAGATCCAATGGCTGAGATTCCACCAGGTGCAATTTGTGGTTATTCCTAAAAGGTACCACAACTCTTCATAAACTATATAAACCCCCCACCAGTATTGACATTCTCACTCCAACACTCAATCATCACACAAATCACTCTCTCTTCACATCTGAGTTAGAGAGTCACGTATTTAACTGAGTTAACGAACTCGGTTAAATATTTAACTAAATTAATGGAATTCAGTCACAGAATTCGATGGAATTCTCACGGCATCTGTTAGAAGACAGGATCATCTTGTTGAATAAGT
This sequence comes from Campanula takesimana, assembly GCA_026119855.1. Taxonomy (NCBI): domain Eukaryota; kingdom Viridiplantae; phylum Streptophyta; class Magnoliopsida; order Asterales; family Campanulaceae; genus Campanula; species Campanula takesimana. The sequence continues at coordinate 765,760 of JAOWBW010000408.1, read as the reverse complement.
CTTCTTCGAAGTCTGGAAGTGTCAAACACAGTTATGTTCGCCGAAGTCCTTGATTTGAAGTACTTTTATCATGGACTGTAAAGTCGTTTCATCTTGAGAGAAGATTGCCACAGAACCGTTAGCACCAGTGCAGGGCAATATCTTCTTGCGGAGATTGTGTCCAACACAAGACTCGACTTCATTTATTGCCCGGTTTGATTTAATTTCAGCATTTCTCGTTTATCCTTATTTCCTGCCCCGTTAAATTTATTTTGGTTCATTTATTATACTTGTCATTATCGTTAAGTTCAAGAAAGCCACTATTTATTGTTACAATTTAAATAACACGTTTGACTAAAACGTATATGGCCGCACGAAGTGAGGTTTTGAACAGGAGTTTCTGGTCTTGCATGCGGATAACACATGCGTGCGTACAGTGGCGAAACCAGAATTTTTTTAGAAGGGGGGTCAAGATTGTTTGGAGAAAAAATATGCTTACTATGTATAAAAAATCATAATAAAAACATAATTGTATTTGGACCTCGTCACTGCATGTATATATAAAGGCATCCGACCAATCTACGCTACCGCATTAATCTTAGTCATCCATCCGATTACTCATTAAAAACATAACTGTATTTGGACCTAGCCCCTTTCAATCATAATCCACCTATTTGTGAGATTATAAGTAGGATCATTGAGCAATCCCTTTCAACCTCATGTTAACACATGAGGTTGACTTCAAGTTTTTCAACCATTCTATGATAACATACTCAATTCTGGAGGTAATGTTTGGGCAACTTCAAAAATACTACTACCTCTATCCTTAAATGAGTGTTTAAATTTTATTTCAAGTGACATAACTTTTTGTATAATTTGGTGGCAAAATTCATATAATCTTGTAATCCTCTTTACAAACATTTAGTTTTTGTAAGTATAAAGAGACCGGTGAAAACAATTTCAAAAACAAACATTTAGAGACAAAGTTAGGATCAAAATGGACACTCATTTTGAGACAAAAATTTCTTGAAAATGGACACTCATTTAATAACAGATGGAGTACTATTTTTCAAATGAAAAATGACGATTTGCGCAAAGATCTGGCTAAACTGTGAAGCAACTCTACATTATAGACCAGTTGATTTTCAACCTTTATCTTTGCAATTTTATTATTTATTTATTTTTTGAAACAAGCAAGTCACTTGCATTCAAAATGAAACAATGATTGCACTCCACATATGTCGGAGGCTCACCCAAATATCAATAATAATACCATCTCTTAACATACAAAAATGATCTTTCCAACCTAAATTTTGAAATATACGGATCCCACTCCAAGAAAAACTTGGACACTGCCTTAATTTGGCATTCAAAAAATCCCACCATTGACAATATATTGCGTTGAGTACTAGATAAATTTTAGAATCCGGGTTGACAAAGAAACGCCCGCCAAACATCTTAAAATCCGTGAAACGTCCTTTTGTAGCATGAAAAATGGCAACATCTTCATTGTGCAAGAATGCAAGAGTCGTCCCAATTACAAAACAAATAAAGATAATATTTAAAGAATATAAAATAAGTTGTTTTAAAATGAATGTCTATTTTTTATTTAAATGATGTTTTTTTGGCAATATTTAAATGATGTTTTAAAAGTGCTCAAATTTAAGATAATATAAATATTCTTGTTATTTAATTTTATATTTTTAATATCAAAAATATATAATAAATTATGAAGAAAAAAGTAGTAAAATGAATTCTATATAAAGAGTTGTACGGGAAAATAACATTCATTTCGTGGTAAAGTGAGGGAATGGAATGCTCAATTCCGTTTGACTAATTCCATTGCCATGTTTGGTTCTTTCTTTCCGAATTTTTCATTCCAATGGAATGTCCAATTCCATTCCATGAAGGAATTTGCCATTACATCCTAAAATGGGAGGAATGCTCAATTCCATCCATTTCATTCCATTGATGGAATTGAATAATAATAATAATAATAATAATAATAATAATAATAATAATAATAATAATAATAATAATAATAATAATAATAATAATAATAATAATAATAATAATAATAAATAATAATAAAAATAAATAATAATAAAAATAATAAATAATAAAAATAATAATAATAAATAATAATAAGTAATAATAATAAATAATAATATGAAATAATAATTATAATAATAATGTTAATAATAATAATATTATAATAATATAATATTATGAAATAATAATAATAATAATAATAATAATGTTAATAATAAATAATAATAGTAATACAAATAAATAAATAAATAAATAATAATATTAAATAAATGAAATAATAATAAATAATAATAGTAATAATAATAATAATAATAAATAATAATATTAATACAAATAAATAATAATATTAATACAAATAAATAATAATAATAGTATGAAATAATAATAATAATAACAATAATTTTAATAATAAATAATAATAATAATAATAAATAATAATAATAAATAATACTAATAAATAATAATAAATAATAATAGTAATAGTAATAAAAATAAATAATAAATAATAATAATAATAATAATAATAATAATAAATAATAATAATAATAATAGTTATTATTATTTTTATTATTATTATTATTATTATTATTTTTTTATTACTATAATTATAATAATAATTATTATTTTTTATTATTATTATTTCTTATTATTAATATTATTATTATTATTCCATTCCAACAGTTTTGTCTTGAAACCAAACATGAATTACCTAGGAATTGAATGGCAATTCAATTCCATTCCGTGTCAATCAAACACAAGGTTTTACCAATTATTTTCCTTTCCAATTCCTTCAGGAATTCAATTCCATTAACCATTCAATTCCTTTAATAAAATTCCGCCGAACCAAACGACCCCTTAATTTGGTTACAAGTTTTTGTCTATTTTCATTCGGGCTTGGACTTTAGGGCCCCTGAGCCCAGATACAAACCCAAAATAGGAAAAGCCGGATACAAAATTCCTCATACACCCCTAACCAGCAAAAAGATGCAAGAAGACTAAAATGCCCTAATATCTCCTCCCACCTTTATTTTTTTGGTCAAATCCTAGTCAGCTTTTATAATTTACACATAATTATATACTCCCTCCGTTTCATGTGAATTGAGACAAAAAAAAATAGCACAATAATTAAGAAAAAGTAGTGAATGTGTGGTGGAAAATGAAGAGAGAGAATGAGTGGGGTAAATAGTAGTGTTGGTTGGATAAAATGAGTGGTGGAAAATGAAGAGAGAAAATTAGTGGGGTTAAATGGGTGAGGTTGGGTGAATATAAAATATTAAAAAGTTTGCCATTTTGGGCAGACCAATTGAGGTGAAACGGACGAAAAGGGAAATAAGTCTCAATTCACATAAAACGGAGGGAGTATAAGAGTAAAAAAAATCACTTTTTTCATTTTTTTAGAAAAAATAATAATATTATTTGGCATATTTGACCAAACAATATTATCATTTTATTCTAAAAAAATGAAAAAAAATAAAACTATTTGACTCTTATATGTTAATTATATGTAAGTTATAAGAGTTTAAGTGTTGTTTGACCGAGTTTGACCATATTTGACCAAATGGTATTATTGTTTTTTTCTAAAAAATGAAAAAAAGTGAAACCCGGTCAAACAACTGTCACGACCCGAAATATAGGCTCTATTTTATTAATAATTGAATAATTATTATTTATTTATTTGCTCATTTATTTATTTAAGTCATTATTTATTTAAATAATTTTGTGTGCATTTTATGTTTCATAAATATTGCCTAGCATTTTAATTGTGTCATTTGGGCTAGTGTAATATTGTTGAGTCTTATTTGTTAGTGGGGAGTTTATTTAAATAGGGTAGTATTAGGGGGAGGGGCCTTAGTGTAATATTTCAAATAATTTCTTCATCTTCTCCCTACTCCTTCCCTCACCTCCCTCACCCTACTCTTTCACCTCACACTCCACCTCCCTCTCTCTCTCCCTGGAAACTCTCTCTCTTTCTCTAAGTTGGGTAAGTTTTTTCTTCTCCTTACTTCTCTCTTCATTTACTTCTTCTTCCTCTCATTATTATTCATTTCTTAAAACGTGAAATGTGTTTAGATCGTCTATAGGATCGCGTAGAACCGAAAAGAATTGAATTCCGTCAACTTTGAGATTTATCAAGTAAGTTACTTTTCCCCAATTTTTATGCTAAAATGTTCATATCACGTTTTTATAATGCTTGATGTGTTATATTTGAAGTTTGGTTGGGTTTTGAATTTGTTTGGAATTTATTTGAGTTTTGATCAAATGGTGTTCTTGGGAATGTTGGGGTTCGAATCTTGTTGTGGATAGCTAGATGTTGTTATTTAGGTCCATTTCAAGTTCACAAGTTGTTTTGGTGCATTATTATGCTTATTGGAAGTCTTGATTTTGAGTATTGGAGAATTGGTGAAGTTTTGGGTACATTTTGGTTACTTGGGTTCTTCTGCGTTTTTTTTGAATTCAGGAGGCGCTCGGCCGAGCGCGTCCCTTGACTCGGCCGAGCGGAGCAGACCAGAGAGTCATAATTTTGGAACCGAGGTTGCTCGGCCGAGTCATATAGAACTGCTCGGCCGAGCACCCCTGTTTTAGGCTTAAATGTTTATAACTTAAAAGTAAGCACCCGGAACAATAAGAAGTCAACCGTAAGCCTATGTAAACCGTGTAAGGAGTGTGTTAGAGTCATAAAAGTGGGATATGAGTATGAGGTGGTTTATTCGGTTGGGTTAATTGTTTGTGTGGGTTGCGAATAACTCTAGTGTTTAAAACGGTTCCTTTTGGAACAAATATGTGTGGAGTTTGACCAAGTATCGTTTTGTATTTGTCTGGACATCTTATGATGTGTTGTTGGATTGATGCACCTTTCGGTAATCTATTTGGTTTGGTTCCCTACTTTGGAACCTTAAGTTGTCTATTTAAGCTAGTATTTATTACTTAGCATTTATTTGAAAGTCCAGCTGGTATTTTGTGTGTGTTTGGGCGATGGGAAAGATTATAATGGCAAAGCCAAGTCCATTATAATGTTGACCATTGTTTTGCTCCCTTCTTTACCCCTTCTCCAGATAGGCCTTGGAAAGGATAAGTCAGCGTTCCTTTGTGAATGTATCTGGCTAGCGGGCATGACTTTGTGTCATGGTCCTTGTCCCTTGTGACACTTTTATGTTATTGTTTCCGGTACCGGGGTTTTCTCTTCGGCTTTCATGCTATTATGAAGATGATGATTTGTTGATTATTGAAGCTGCGCAGCGATCCTTTATTTGGATGTTCCGGTTTGGAAAACCTTGGCTATATCCTTTGTTATGTGTTTATTTCCGCTGCTATCTGTTATATGATAATTGCTATGTGCTATGTGATGATAATTATTGGTTATTGCTTATTGCATCATAGCATGTCATGTAGTTGCATTAGTAACTTATTGAGATTTATCTCACCCCCTTTCTTTTATCTTTGTTTTTCCTTAACCCCCCCCCCCCCCAGGTGCTAAGGATTAGTCTCGCCGATCACGGGAAACAGGACGTCGAGTGTGGATCCGTTCTTTTGGGGAAGGTTGATATAGGTTGGTTTACATTATGTAAATGTGTAACCATTTTGGGGTATTTGTACCAAACATTGACGTCATTAGGATTTGTGTATATTTTGTATTTTGTTGTGCATAAACTTGTGGAAGTTTATGATAGATGTAATTGGTCTTTATCAAACTTGGTTTTGTAAAACTTTGGATTATCACCTTTTGGTATTAAATGAAATTTTTAACCTTGGATTTTCCCAGTTTTGGTTTTAGAGTCGACGTCCAGATCGCGGTCTCGGGCCCGCGGGGTCCGGGGTCGCGACAGTTCAGTCAAACTCTTATAACTTACATATAATTAATATATAAAAGTAAAAAAAATCATTTTTTTCATTTTTTTAGAAAAAAATAATAATATTATTTGGTCAAATATGGTCAAACCCAGTCAAACAACAGTCAAACTCTATTTTCGACTCTTATATGTTAATTATTATTTGGTCAAATATGGTCAAACCCAGTCAAACTCTTATAACTGACATATAATTAACATATAAGAGTCGAAAATTTTCATTTTTTTTATTTTTTTAGAAAAATAAAATATTATTTGGTCAAACTATATCAAACAGCAGTCAAACTCTTATAACTGACACATAATTAACATATAAGAGTTAAATAATTTCACTTTTTTTATTTTTTTAGAAAAAGATAATAATATTATTTGGTCAAATATGGTCAAACTCGGTCAAACAACAGTCAAACTCTTATAACTTACACATAATTAACATATAAGAGTCAAAAAGTTTCATTTTTTTCATTTTAAAAAAAAACAATAATATTATTTGGTCAAACTCGGTCAAACAGCAGTCAAACTCTTATAACTTGCACATAATTAACATAAAAGAGTCGAAAATTTTCACTTTTTTCATTTTTTTTAGAAAAAAATAATAATAATATTTTATCAAATTTGGTCAAAATCGGTCAAACAACAGTCAAACTCTTATAATTTACACATAATTAACATATTAAAGTCGAAAATTTCACTTTTTTTTAGAATGATAATAATAATATTATTATTTGGTCTAATTTGGCTAAACTCGGTCAAACTCTTATAACTAGTGTGTAAGACCAATTATTCTCTTATAATTGAAGTATAAGAGCCATTTTTTCCGCATTTTTCACAAAAAAAAAACATATTTTTATTAGTGTTGACTTTCATATTCGGTCAAACAATAATCAACTCTTATAACTGACATATAATACTTGACCGCCACTTATAATTTACATATAAAGTAAAAAAAAAATCACTTTTTAAATTTTTTTTAGGAAAAAAAATTTGGTCAAACTCTGTCAAAGTTAGTTAAACTCTTATAACTAGTGTATAAGACTCATTATTCTCTTATAACTGAAATATAAAAGTCATTTTTCTCATTTTTCTCACAAAATAAAATAAAATAATAATATTTTATTAAAATTGACTTTCGTATTCGGTCAAAGATCAGTTAACTATTATAAGTAACACATAAGACATGTCCATCTCTTATATTTAGGATATAAGAGTAAACAAATATTCAACAAAGTTTCTAGAAAAAAATTGATATTATTTGGTCAAATTTGGTCACACTCGGCCAAACTCTTATAACTATTGTATAAGACCGATTTTTTTCTTATAATTAAAATATAAGAGTTATTTTTTCACATTTTTTCAAAAAATAAATTAAAATTGATAATATTTTATCAATGTTGGCTTCATATTCGGTTAAAAAAAACACATACTCCTGTATTACTTACTTTTTTTAATCAATGACCGTCTACTCTTTTTTTTATCAAAGAAAAAGTTTTTTTTTTTTTTTTTTTTTTTTTTGCATATAAGGGCTAGCTGGACTAGTTCATACTTGCAGCAGAACTATCATTACTCCGAGCAACAGGAGCCAGGTATGAATAAAAACCAAATTTCACATTTAACAAAAATGGTACACATCCTTCAGTAAATACGTATAACATAAATAATTGTTTTATTTGTCTTTTCTCCTTGTCTAATTACAACACCAGAAATTACCATATTCAAAATAGAAAAAATATGGAGTCAACGCTAGAAGATTGCCAGATCTGGATTATAATGAAGAGAGAGAGAGTTTCAAGTGAGAGAAATGGAGTAGGCGCGGCGTCGGAGAATGTGAGGGGGGTCAGAATATGATGTTCGTCGGAGAAATTGTTGGATATGTGCAGATCGGAAACAAAGAAGGCGATCTATGCATATCACCGGAGAAATGGACCAAATCTGAAGATCTCCGGAGAAGCTTGGATCTGACAAAAAATGGACAGATCTGAAAGCTAGGGTTCCGATCTGGTGCTTCTTCGCCGTCGCCGTAGAAGATGAGCCGGTGAGGGTTTGGAGAGAGAGAGCGCTAACATGGTTAGTGTGTGTGTGTGTGTTTTAGACAGAGAAAGGGTGAGTTGAAAATGGGAAGGAGGGGAAGAGGAAGGGGAGGGTTTTGTTTGAGGGGTGGGGGTAGTTTGGGTAATTAGTAGCTATGTTTGACTGGTCAAAGGATGCCAGGGGTGTGGGGGGAAATACAATCTCGGCTGAAGTCCTTATCAGGCATTTCATCTTGGCGTTTCTTTTTTGTAATTAAATCTGGGACTGGGGGCCCTAAGGGAATTATTCCATTTTCATTCATTGATTTGGAAAACATTTTAAATAAGAACCTAACGTTAGCATTACGGTTGATGTTATCTATGGCAACGACCAAAATGACCATCTTGTTATGCAATTATATAGAACTGACTTCGGAATACTGATCTTGTCGTTCCTTGTTATTATTACATCATAATTTTTCCATTAATTTAGTGTGTTGTTTTTCAAGGCATGCAAACAATACCGTCAAGCCTATTATTTCGAGACGAGCTTCCGTCAATTGTGAAGAATCATCTCATTTCTTCACGCTTTTGTGCTTAATAAAGCATTTTCTTTTTCAAAGATTATATAAATGTATACAATTATATTTTTACTTAATAACAAAATCATTAAAAATATTTGATACAAATATTTCTCTATCTCACATGCCTTATAATATGAAAATCAATATCTTAGAAATTGATTAATTAATTAATTGAATCAATTACAATGCTAAACAATTTAGTATACTCAGGAATGATAGATGACTAAAATATCTGATATAAAATTTTATTATTCAGTGCTTGGTTTTGATGATTAGCATATTCCAAAATATTAAAATTTGGTATTCACTCAATTTCAAAATAATTGTCCAATTATCATGTAAGGGGAATTTTTAAAATGCGTATGTTTTATTGAATTTAATGACAGAGATGCATATATATTCATGATATTCACTTTTGAAGCTTTTAATTTTACAAATATATAATGAGATGTGAAAAATATATAAAAATATTTAGGGATAAAATTTTGATAAAAAATAAATATTCATTTTGTGACAACAAATAATTTAAAAATAAATATACATATAATGATGGAAGGAGTATAAAATAACTATTAAACAAATTAATGGTAAACTACTTGTAATGATTTAATTATTTAATAAAGACATCTGTTAGTTAAAATTGCATCATAGCTACTCTATAGCATATCCTTGTGGATTGAATGCGTAGACACCTTTTTTTTTAAAGAAAAAAAAAATGTCTCGTGAAAAACGCGTTTTACACTAAGCTATGGAAAAACGTGTTTTTCACAATTGCCTTCTCTAATATTATCATGTGCCTCTTCTAATATTAAAAAGTGCATGTTCTAATTTACACTTATAAATATTCAAGCAGGCACAATTATACACTTAAACATGCACTTTAGAGCTAGTGTTATGATTGTCGGTTGTAGTGCTGAAAAGTGTCTTCTAGTGTTGAAAAGTGCCTCATCTAGTGTTGAAAAATGCCTCTTACATTCTCAACAAGTGGCTGGTGAGTTTTTGAAAGTTTCAAAACATGTGTCTGCTCTAGTGTTAAAATCTGCCTCCTGTAGTATTGAAAACTAGCTCCTTGAGTGTAAAAAAGTGTCTGGTGGGTTTTTGTAAGTGCCAAGTGAGTTTTTCTAATTTCTAAAACAAATGTCTGCCTTATTATTAAAAAGTGTCTCCTATAGTATTCCAAAATGGCTCCTACTGTGTAAAAAAGTGCGTGGTGGGTTTTCGTAAGTTTCAGTTATTTGCAAAAATGCCACCACATCTTTTAATAACGTTCTGTTTATTTACAAAAATGTCATTCCGCTCTTAAAATTTTCTGTTTTTTTTAATACACATCATGTTGACATGGGCTTAAGATTTTATTGGTGCAAATAATGGCTTCATTGATTCATGGCATGCCATGCCATATACGGAGTATCTATTTCTTCCATCCCATAGGCGATAGTTTTTTTTGGTTGTGGCATGGATTTTTTTTTTCCGAATAGTTGAATAGATTTCGTGAGTATAAAAAGTGAGATAAAAAATAATAAAGAAGTTGTTGTAAATGTGAATACGAGTTTTATTAAATAATACACTTTATTTTAAACTTACTCCCTTCGTTTCTTAATATAAGTCGTTTTAGCAAAAATTACACAAACCAAGGAAGCAATAACTCTTTTTTAAACTTCCCAAATTACCTTTTCTATCTCTTAGTATTAATTTAATGCAAATAAAAACTTTTTTCTCTCTTAAACTATCTTACACAAACCAAGGAAGCATTAAAGATGAGCATTTTGGTCTAAAAGACCAAATAAAAGCTAAAATAACTTATAAAAAAGGACAAAACTGAGAATCTAAAACAACTTATATTAAAGAACTGAGTGACTATCATATTACGTGTAAAATGACAAAATATCCTAGTTGTAAGACAGACACATGGAGTATTTATTCTCCAGTACGGCACCTAATAGGGCCTATTAAATAGGCTAATACAACACGACTCATGTATTGGATTTTGGGCCTATACTGATTTGACTGTATACTTCTTTCTATTTCTGTCTTATTTTTTTTTTTCACTTGTTATTTTTCATGATTTAAAAAATTTATTTTTATTTCTAAAATTTAAGTTTAAAAATGTATAAAAAAAAATATGGCTAGTGAAGTAAGTGTTCATATTTTAAAAGTTGGGCAGGACTCTTGTGCGACGGTCTCACCCTGTGAGACCGTTCCCGCCATTTATTTATTTTTCCGATTTTTTTTTCCCCCCCCAACTTTTCTTCCTCCCAACAAAAGTAACACTTCTTATAACAAAATGTAACACTTTTTCTTTTAAAAAATGTACCACAATTATGCTGCAATAGTTTTTTTTTTCCAAATGTAACACTTTTTTTTCAAATGTAACACTTCCCCCCCCCCTCAAATTAACATAGGATTGACAACTAAACTAATATTACATTTTATAAAAAATGAATGTAACATTTTTTTTTCAATTATAACAGTTTATATTCTTAAATGTGACATTATATATGAAATGTAACAATTTTTACTTTTCCTAACCACAAAAACTATTTATATTATTTTGCAAAACTGCTGTTATAGCATACAATAAAGTGTTACTTTTTAAAGATCAAACTGTTACTTTCTTCATAAGAACGTGTTACATCTCAGGAGACGAGCAACCCATTTTTTTGTTGTGTGTTAAAAATTATGTTTTGTTTAAAAAAAAAAAAAAAAATATATCATGACCTATATAGTTTTGTTCGTCTCGTTGAGACGAACACAACGGTATTTTTAAATATTTTTTTGATTTCAAAATCTCAAGATATAGCATTTTAAAATTTTTGGAGGATTTTTTTTTTTTTTTTTTTTTAACAACGCGTGGCTTTTTGGGAAAAGGGGAGGGGGGCGGCCGTCTCACGCGCCCACCTCACGGAGTGAGACGGTCGAGTTTTGTTCTTAAAAGTTTGAATAATCAAATGAAAAAATTATTTTAAAATCGAAGTGTTGTTTACTTACGACATCACCTTCCTAAATCGCCCATAGGATACAAATCCCCTGGAATGAGGATTGCACACTACTTTTCTCACATCATGGCATAACCATCTCTTTCGACTGACTAATTGCATAAACAATATTTTTCCTTGAAAATGCGGAAATTAAAATGGGGACGGAAGTAGAGTTTTGTGATGGCACAATTTCCACAAGAAATTTTTTTCCCGCTCAGGTGCTTACGGTTGCTTGTCAATCTTCTTTAAGATAAAACGACTTTATAATTTATGATAGAAGCACTTCAAATCAGAAATAGTCACAATCAGACGAATATGGGCCGTTCGATCGCACCTGACAGGGAGCAGGTTGTGGGTCAATGTTGAGCTAGTTTAAAACTAGCTCAATTGACCACTAGGTTGCATAGTTGGCCCCAATATACCACTTAGTTTGGAAGCCAACACTTGATTGGTAACTCCTTTAGATGAGTTGTATTAAATACACGCATCTTTTTCATTTTTCAACAATGTGGGATACATGACTTTCCATATTCACAACTCTTCAAATCTCATTACTAAGTTACACACTTTGCAGGGCCGTCTCAATAACTTTAGGGGCCCGGTGCCAAAACGAATATGGGGCCCTTTAAAATTAAAAAAAAATACACACATAGTTTTAAATGGATTGAAAAAACCTGGAAAAATGAAACTTTAATCGAATACTCTTAACTCCCCAAGCCAATGTCTACTACTGATGGATACATCCTGTAAAAGCAATGAGTAAAATGAAATCAGTCAAAAAAAAAAAAAAAAAAAGAGACAGGATATTAAACTGCTGGAACTTGAAATTCAATAATTAAAAAACAAAATCCCAAAAACTAACTAAAATTAAAGCTTCAAAATTGAATTTCAACTATGATATTAAACCCCTAAATAAATCACAAAACCTGAGTGAGAGAGTAACTCAGTGTCTCACTCCGATGTCCGATGATGGTGAATGGCAGAATCGGTTGGACGGTTGGTGAATCCGTTCCGGGCGACTGACGGTGAGGGCGAGTCGGCGAGAACAAGAAGGGACGGAATTAGGCAAAGATTGAGAGAGAGAGAGAGAGAGAGAGAGAGAGAGAGAGAGAGGGAGAGAGAGAGAGAGAGAATAAGAAAGGGGAGGGGATTCGATTGTGGAATTGGGGAGATTACGCGAGGCGAGGTTGATATCGAGGAGTCATTAACGCCGCAAATCAGAAAACGAGGTTGAGTTTGCGACTTTTGCATTACTACTGAGAAGGAATATACTGGGCTTGAAAAAAAATTGGGGCCCCCCTATTTTTGAGGCCCTGTGCCGTTGCACCAAATGTTCCGGTCAAGAGCCGGCCCTGACACTTTGAGCATTAGTTTCTCATTCACTCGGAAATATTTTTGAGAAAATAAATGCATTTTCTTAATCTACTCACAAAATAGATTACAATTTTATAATTTGTTTCATTTTTAATTAATGAAACCCACTTAAAATTTAGATCAAAATTAAGTCAAACCTAATTTTACAAACCAATTTCCAACACTACCAAGACGATGCACTTAACTTGAAGGCTGAAGCCATTGCTTCTTTTCAGAAAGAAGAGAGAGAGAAGAAAAGTCGTTGCTACCTTGTGGAAAAGTACAAGTACCATATTAACGGAAATGTAAAGTTTACGTATCAATTTTAGAAATAGTGTTTCAGTTTAATTTGATATGGTTCATATAAATCAATTTTGATTAAGCATTAGCGCCAATTTAATAAATATAATAAAATTTTAAAAATTATTATTGATAAATCACTTAATAATTTGTCAATTACAGTTTTTAGAATGTCACTAAAATGAATGTTTGATCAAATTTATTTATGTTGAACATTAACAGTTAAAATGAGACAAATGTATCAGAACAAATAGAATATTTATCTAAATAATACAGAGTATTACACTTGATTAAATTTCAGTTTTATCGATACATTGAATTTATTGCCTTTTAATAAGTATTTTATTAAACAAGATAATGTAAGAAAAAGTGACAACTAGCAAAAGTAAGATTGATATGTTAATAGTATTAGGCAAAGTGGCCCCGTTTAGATCCATGAGCAAGTGTCTTAACTTTTAAAAGTGGATATTACATCAAGACTCAAGTAGTAGTATCATTTTCATTTCCCAGAATCTATTGGTAGCTTTTTTTTTCTTTTCATTCTTCTTATTTTTAATGATGAATAATACTAGGGGCATAAAAAAGTCACAAAATTTTGCTCACAAAATCCTAAGTGTAATAATTTTATTGGTGTTTTTAATTAGAGTGTGACGGGTCCATTATCGATGCAACCAATAAAATATCGCCACTTCATTTTGTGAGCAAAATTTTATGCCCTTGTTTTGTGCCCCTAGCATTGCTTTTTAATGATAACTCATTTTATCGAGTTACAATATTAAAATTAAAATACTTAAATGCCCTTAATCTATTGACAATTCTCCTATTTGCCGTTGGCCACTTTTATTCTTTAGTCATCATTAACGTTACTGTTTGTTAAAATTACTACATACTCCATCTGTCTCAGAAAGATAGTCCTATTTTGATTTTTTATGGTCAATAAAAATAAATTTTGACCAAACATTGGTGTCAATTTAATGATCACAATGAATTTCTAAAAATTGCTATTGATAAATCACTTAATTATTTATCAATTCCAAATTTTAGAATTTGACTAGAATGGTTAAATCGTCATCAATGGTTGGTCAAAGTTCATTTTTTTTACCATAAAAAGTCAAAATGAGACTATATTTCCGGGCAAGAGGGAGTATAATATGTTTGTCAAAATGAATGATATTGTTGCTCTAAAATGATTAACTTTTTTTTTTTGCGCCAAACGACATTTTTATCTCAAAATGCCTTTTTAAATAATTTTTTATTATTTTTAAAAATTTTACTTTATACTTGTAAAACTAATATTTTGAAAACATATAAAAAAAATTATGCATTTTCACTATTAAAAGTCAATTTTTCGAAGTGTTCTTTAAATCAAAAAAGATTATTCATTCTCAGTAGTAATTTTTAGCCAATGAGGCGTCCCTTCGAAGATGAAGTTTTGTGTGAGACGGTCTCACACGTGATTTCGGTGAGAGACGAAATAAGCTTGACCCGCACCGCCCACAGAAAACAAACCATTTAATTTCTAAACGAGATCTATCTCATTCATGTGAGACCGTCTCACACAAGTTTTTATCCCCTTCAAAATTCTGTTTAACAATAAAAAAATCAGGAATTTCTTTAAGTATTTAACTCCTCTTTAAACAACAAAAAGAAAAGGAAAGGTGTTTTCATTTGTTGCCTCATCCATTCGACAAACTCCGCTCACCATTGGGCAAGAATCAGTGGTAGTTGACCAATCGCCGGCGAAATGGCCCCGGGTATGCTGCTCTTCTTGCTGTCTCTGCTAACCTCCGGCGCCATCTTCACGTTTCAGCTACAGGTGATTCCTTCCCTTAACTAATCCTTTAAGTTTGCTGCACCTAGTTTTTGTCCTTTCAGATTGATTTAAGGTTAAATCCATATCATTTCTCTTTCAAAATTTTACGATTTTATCCATCTCATGAATCATGATCGAATCATGAAAAATAAAAAGAAATCGCTTTAAGATTTATTTTGAAAGGGGTGACTTTCCATTGAATTTTCACTTCCATATGATTTTAATTTATGGATCTTTCAAGGTTGCTAATTTTTTTACTTCTTGTTGCACAGTTAAATACAGTAGAA
Organism: Campanula takesimana; assembly: GCA_026119855.1. Lineage (NCBI taxonomy): Eukaryota > Viridiplantae > Streptophyta > Magnoliopsida > Asterales > Campanulaceae > Campanula > Campanula takesimana. The sequence continues at coordinate 750,563 of JAOWBW010000408.1, read as the reverse complement.
TTTTTCGGTGATAAGTAGTGTAATTATGACTGGGTCTTGTAGATTTATAAATTGTTTGTTGCTCGTATCATTGATTAATTTTGATCTTACTGTTTTGTTGGTTTCTATAACTGTTTTACTTATATTCGAGTAAATGCCAAGGATGCCAATATTAGGTCTTGAATCTCCATACTAGTAGGTGGCAAGCAAGTGATTGGTTATTCTGTGGCCCCATATGTTAAATGCGATTTTGCTCCACAAATCACATTCATTGAGATGAAAAAATTGAGATCTTGAGCTGTGGCGGACCCAAGATTCTTTTTTTTTTTTTGGGGGGGGGGGGTGGGTGGGCAAATTTGTTTTTATTAGTGTAAGGGGGAAAGAAAAAAAATTAGTGTATTTTTTTCTCACTGAAATGGGGGCAAATATTAATTTATTACACTAATTAATTTAAAATTTACAAAAATTGCACTAGTATTTTTATTTATTATTTTTTTTTTTGGAAAAGGGGGGCCCGCGGCCACCTTAACCCAAGGGGTAGGTCCGCTAGTGATCTTGAGCACTCTTATATCTGATGCCTTCCCAGTAAAAGGTACATACCATCCTAGGCAAGCAGTGTACAAGCTTAGATACTTAGGTTTAAGACTTCGTTATCGTTGTTATTATTGTAGGGAGTACTAGTCTTTTCAATCCTATAAGATTCTTCGGTACCAATAGTGCTTAGTTATATAACTTTCCATTTTCTTAATTTTACCACATTTGGTTAATGATTTGTTACTATGTGTAAAAATTAACCCGTGCTGGTGTAGTGCGCTTAATGATGCTTACACTCTTTCTTTCCTCCATTAGTACTCAAATCCATACTCTTAATTCTGTTCACGTTTATTGTATATTAAGCACTATACATATTCAGCCAAATTTTTGTTCTTTTTTCTTATGATGGGTCTTGTTCATTCTTCGCCTCATGGAAGTGTACTTCCTTGTCCTCTTCCTGCACGTAACCTTTTTTGGCTACCCAATTTTTCAAGGTTTCAAATGAATATATAGATAAGGCTCTATTGGACTGTATGAGTTTTACTTTTTTTAGCAGATCTTGATGTATTCTCTGTTCTACTTGTTATCATCGACTTGAGTTGTACAAGAATATATGGTCCGCCAGTGGAAACTTATGCATGTTATGACATGATGCCTACAGCACAAGAAATCCAATAGTGATTTAGGGCCAGTGACCGTGATAAAAATTGCTCCTTGTTATCCGATAGAGGAGTGAAAGGTGGCTTTGTATGTGTGTGAGTGTGTGTGATAGAAGGGGGGGGGGGGAGGAAGTCTGCCAGTTACTCCAATAAGAATTTTCCATAGGGTTTGCATGTGAATGTTTGTTGATTTTTAAGTTGAGTTTGGGTTGTCCAATATGATATTGTTGGGGGTTTGATTTGGTGGGTATACTTGCGTAAGGTAGATTGTTGTATTTTGATGTTACATAATCTTGGTGGTTTTGGTTGTATTCAGGAGTCTTCGTTCTTGTAATCTTTTTTTATCATTAATGAAATATTCCTTTTTGACCCATAAAATTGCCATAGTATATTAGATTTCAATGAGAAATGATGGTCCGAATTAAGCAAAGGTTAAATTACTGATTTCTCATCATAGAAAGAGTTAACAAAGCGTGGTTATGGTTGGAACTTGGAACCCAATTACAGGGGTTGAGATGAAATTGAGCGACCGACCAGCTTTGACTATGGAATTATCCTTGATATAAGATGTCACCCCCTAGTTATACTTAGATCATAGTGAGTAATTGTTATCCTCATATTAGGGTTTGATCAAGGAAGTTAAACTTTAATCGGTAGCAATCCCAGTTTTGTAACATTAAGCTTACTGTTTTGGGTCCAGGGGGATTTTCCGTAGGTAAGATGTTCCTTGTGTATAGTTGTGAATGATTTTCTTATGGTATTAGTTCATTTTCCGTAGGTTGCTGCTGTGAAACCAATCACCCAGGAAAAACTTGGGTCTCTGATTCTTCAGGTACAATGTTTTACTTGCACAAAGTAGATCTTTTGATTTTATTGTTAATAAATATCATTTAAATTATTCCGTCTCCCTTACTGACTATACAGGAGTCAATAGTTGAACTGATCAATGGGAACCCTAAGGCAGGATGGAAAGCTGATATGAATACTGGATTATCTGATTACACTGTGAGTCATTCGAAAGGACATGATATCATTTTTCATGGAAACAATAACTTTTTCTTCTTATCTCCGTCATATTGCTATTTGTAAATGAATTTATGTGAAACGGATTGATAGATCGCGCAATTTAAGCACCTTCTTGGAGTCAAACCGACACCAGCGAGTGAACTGAAGACTATTCCCACAGTTACTCATCCTAAACATCTGAAGTTGCCTAATCAATTTGATGCAAGAGTAACTTGGCCTCAGTGTGTCACTATTGGGAAGATTCTTGGTCAGTTACATACTTTTCTCGTCTTTCTTGAGATATGATTTTCTTTCAAAATGACCTAATGATATGCTTTCTACATGACATGAACTTGAATGACTTGTCCTCCTACTAAAGATCAGGTGAATCTCTTTCTTAGTTATTCATCATTTGAATTTCATTAAATGAAAGAAAACGTTCCAACCAGTTTTTGTCATGAATCAGGGACACTGCGGTTCTTGTTGGGCTTTTGCTGCTGTTGAATCACTTTCTGATCGGTTCTGCATCCATTTTGGCGTGGTAACTTCAATATTCAGATTATAATTTTAGATATTTGCTTTTCTAATACGTCCTTTTGTACACTTTAATTATTCTTATGTTTTGTAACAGAACATTTCTCTGTCTGTAAATGATCTCCTGTCGTGCTGTGGCTTTCTCTGTGGCATGGGTTGCAATGGTGGCTATCCTATTCAAGCGTGGCGTTACTTTAAACGTTCGGGTGTTGTCACCGCTGAGGTACATATACATTATTTTACCCTAGATTGTTAACTTTAATGGGAATTTTTGTGCATGTCAGCTTATTGAACATAAATTAGAGTTTTTCAACATCAGATCTGTACTTCTCTGAAGTTCTTTTAATCTGAAAGATTATATCTTTAAACTCATCTTTATACATTTGGTCTATTGAATGTAATCTCTAATAATGGATGAACTTCCTAATGACAGTGTGATCCATATTTTGACACCGAGGGTTGTGCCCACCCTGGGTGTGAACCCGAATACCCTACTCCAAAGTGCGAGAGGAAGTGCACAAACGATAACCAGCTTTGGAAGAAGTCAAAACACTTTGGGGTCAATGCCTACAAAGTCCACTCAGATCCATCTGATATCATGGCGGAAGTTATTAAAAATGGCCCCGTTGAGGTCTCTTTCACTGTATACGAGGTAAAATGAATAAAAAGAAATGGTCTCTTTTTGACATGTACGCCTTTTATTTGGGAAGTCTGTTTGATTGTTATAGATTGTTGATTACAGGATTTCGCCCATTACAAGTCGGGGGTTTATAAGCATATAACAGGTGAATCCATGGGAGGGCATGCTGTAAAGTTAATCGGATGGGGAACCACTGACGAAGGAGAGGATTACTGGGTACATTAACAAGTTTCCACTAACTGATAACTTCTGTATTTCATCAACTATACATCCATCTAAAACTTATTTACCATTATGTTTTTGCTTATTTACAGCTTATTGCAAATTCGTGGAATAGAGGCTGGGGTGATGTATGTTTCAATCTCACTTACCATTTTTTTTTTCTTTTTTTCTAACGCGCTTCAGTAAAATTTGTTACTAAATCCTCGTTTGTTCCAAATGGTAGGATGGATATTTCATGATAAGAAGAGGGACGGACGAGTGCGGCATTGAATCAAGTGTAGTTGCAGGACTTCCTTCAACCAAGAATTTGATCCAGGAGCTTGCCAGTGGTGTCAATGCAGTTGAGTATGCATCCATTTGATGATGATCTATGCCTTAAAAAATGGTGTTATCCTTATTGATGGAGCATTCACAGTTTCCCACTTTGTACTAATAAATCTAGACAATTGTTCTTTTTTCTGTTGAAATTGATGTATAGGGAATTTGGGTCAGTGGGTGTAAAATGTAAATGACATAAAATCTGATACTATATGCATCTAAGGATATTTATAAATAAGGTATGGAGTGATATTGTAATTAATTAAAGCTCCTTGCCGTATTAAAGCTTCATTTCGCAATTTATTCTGTCAATTTAATTGAATTTTGAGCAGAAAAATTGATAATATTTGTCCCTAAATGTTTCCTTTTACCATTTTATTTCACTAATCACTTTATACTTGGAGTAAGATGACCGAGATGGTAATGAAATTAACTGAGGATTGCTTGCAATTCATCCTAAAATGTTTTTAAGATGCGTTTGATTGTAATATTCCTATCACTCCGAATCTGCTAGTGATTTCATTGACATCATTGTGTACTCCTTCCGTCACATACTTATTGCTAAATGGGAATGCATAGGGATTAAGAAAATATGTTGGAAAATTAAGTATTGTGAGTGGGTAGGAGGGAGAAAATAAGTTAGTGGATAGTTGTTGTGAGTGGATAGGAGAAAAGTGAACATTTTGGGTAGTAGCAATAAATATGGGACGCTCAAAATGGAAATAAGTAGATGGGACGGAAAGAGTATAGTAAGTATATTTGGTTGTAGAAAAAGTAGAATTTTTTTTTTTTTTTCTGAGCAAACAGACATACTATAAAGAAATCAAAGGCTGCGTCTATCATATAACAAGCCTTTTTGGGCTCTACTCTATACTAATGGTTAGCCAAATCCCAAGCCTTTTTGGGCTCGATTTGAATCCAATTTGATTCAGGAACCCCGGAGATAAAGTAAACACCTGCCACCCTCCGCTCATCGCCGTCCAACTTCCTGACGCCGGCGCATTGGGTCTCAGGGTTTCACCTTCCGTTCGGAAAATAAAGAAATCAAAGGCTGCGTCTATCATATAACAAGGTCAACTCTCTATCCCCTTTCAATTCATACGACAAAACTCATTATTTACGTCTTTGCAATTTGAAATCATTGCCTAGGGTTCCTGTTGAAGATATCTGAACATCAATCAATTTTGTAATATCGCAGTTGAATCGATAACGTTATCGTTTCAATCAGTCACTAATATATTTTTTGGCTGAATTTTTTGTGTATTTGATCAATAAGTTGCAATGGGAAAGAATGATTTTCTCACGCCTAAGGCAATTGCAAATCGAATCAAAGCGAAAGGTCTCCAGAAGCTCCGATGGTACTGCCAAATGTGTCAGAAGCAATGCAGAGACGAGAACGGATTCAAGTGCCACTGTATGAGCGAAGGACACCAACGACAGATGGAAGTCTTTGGTCAGAACCCTACCCGTATTGTTGAGGGCTACTCCGAGGAATTTGAAACCACATTCTTGGAGCACATGAAGCGTAGCCATCGATTCAGTCGAATTGCGGCTACTGTTTTGTATAATGAGTATATTAATGATCGGCATCATGTTCATATGAATTCTACTCAGTGGGCTACTTTGACTGAGTTTGTGAAGCATTTGGGCCGTACAGGGAAGTGTAAAGTTGAGGAAACCCCAAAGGGGTGGTTTATGACGTATATAGATAGAGATTCAGAGACCTTGTTTAAGGAGAAGATGAAGAACAAGAGAATTAAGGCAGACATTGTCGATGAAGAGAAGCAGGAAAGGGAAATTAGGAAGCAAATTGAGCGGGCTGAGCAGATGATGTCAGTGGAGAATGGGTCTGATCAAGGTTTAGATGCTGAGTCGAAGTTGTTACTGAGAGGTGACTGTGGTGGTGAGAAGAAGATTAAGCTTACCCTTGGTTCTTCTTCGAAGATTGTCGGGAAAGAGAAAGGGGAGGGCGCAAGATTGGTGTTTGAAGAGGAGGCTGAGAAAGTTAAAGATAATAGTAAGAAGGTTAAAAGTGGTGGCGTATCAGTGTTGGATGAGTTGATGCTAGAGCAAGAGAAGGCGAAGGAGAGGAGCAACAGGAAAGACTATTGGGTGTGTGAAGGGATTGTTGTAAAGGTCATGAGCAAAGCTTTGGCGGATAAAGGATATTATAAGCAAAAGGGAGTTGTTCGGAAGGTGATTGATAAGTATGTTGGGGAGATTGAGATGATTGAAAATAAGCATGTGCTGAGAGTGGATCAAGAAGAGCTTGAGACAGTTATTCCCCAGATTGGAGGGCTTGTGAGGATTGTAAATGGGGCATATCGTGGATCAAATGCAAGGTTGCTAGCGGTGAATACTGATAAATTTTGTGCAAAGGTACAGATAGAGAAGGGTATATATGATGGAAGGGTTATCCAAGCAATTGAATATGAAGATATATGCAAAGTCGTCCAGTGATATCTTTTGCTTTAGAGCATGAAATATGCTGTTTGTTCTGCATCAATAGCAGTGCTACCGTGAAGTTAACCACATTATGCTACTTTTCTTATATGCTCTTGAGTTTTGAGTTTTTAAGGTGGCAAGCATATGTTGGCATTTTTGTTTGTTCTAGAAAAATTATCCCTCTATCATGGAAAGTTAGTCCCTCTTTTTTCATTGTTAACGTGAACGAACTTTGAGCAATAATTTAAGTTACTTTTAATTATCTTAATGGAAATCTAAAAATTGTTGTTTATAGTATTTATAATGGTGTATCAATAACAATTTTTTTTTTTTTTTCATGAGGATAATTAACAGTAGTCTTAATTATTGCTCAAAGTTCATTCGTAGTAACAGCGAAAAAAGAGGGACTAACTTAACTTTCTGGGACAAATGGAGTATGTGCTTAATGCATACAGTGATGTGTAGTGTATATATTATGATTGTACTCGACTGTTTTTCTTGTTGATGCCATTAGCTCCCTTCTAATATTGTTTTAGCTTTTTCGTGGTCCAGTATATTAGTGAAGCGTTGAATGCAGAACTTTGGCGTGAAATTAGTATACTATATACTGTAGTTCCTTTCAACATTTAAAATGAAAATATACATGAAGAAAGAACAAAGCAATATGCTAAGTGGCTAACACGCTTGAAATGAGCAGTCTCATCAGAAACAACCTTAGAACTCTACACGGCAAGATAAAGGATTGTGACATAGCACGTGACAACCAGTAAATATAAAACAACAAGACAGTAGATGAACCCAAAAGAAACCATGTTGGAGCTTGGATTAGTCCTTGCATAAGTGACCCATACCCAGGTTTAGAAAAGAAAACTGCCATCCTTTACTCGAGCATAGCCATACGTTTCCTTGTTTGGTTATAGCTCGTTGAGGTAAGCTTATTGTTATAGAAAAACTTATTGTTTCTTTATATAGAGGTCTTGGCTTCTCTGTCCTCCCCCTCCCCCACAAAAAAATAGCCCCCTTCTAGTCTCTCTCTCCACTCTTCTTTGTTTTGTGCTAGTTCATAAGTTTACTGTATTTTAAGTTTCTGTTTTTAAGGGAAAACAACTTTCCATGAACATCTGCTGTCCCTATATTATATCACGGAGTAGGAAGTAGGAAAATGTAGGTTAATGCTAGAGCCATGAGGTATACACAGTTTTTAGCAAGAAATTAACTTGACATCCGAGTTTCCTTGTTGGACCTATAAAAAGGGTTGTTCTTGGTTGTACTCCCTCCGTCCCAAAATGATCTTCACGTTTGACATTTTTCATTGTCCCAAAAAAATCTTTCACATTTCTACAACCTAGGCTTAGAAGTGCCCTAACAAAACATGATTAGTGAATCAAGTGTTGATATCCTTTGAATAGTCAAATGTGAAGATCATTTTGGGACGGAGGGAGTATTTCATTTGGAAAGCAGATTATGAAGCCTCTCCTATAAAATAAGTTATTTTTTGCACAAGTAGGAATGTGAGTTGTTTAGGGGAATCTTAATTTATTTATTTTTATTGCATAGTAATTGTTACAGATGAACTGGAAGTTTATCTGTATTAAATTTGTATACTGATATTTATAGTTGTGTCTGTAGGTTGAGTATATTCTAGAGTGGGTCCATAAGAAAGCTATACAATTTGGCACTGTATTTTGAACGTGGTTTGAGTTTGGGACAAACTGGGGGTTGTATCTTGTGACTTATGTATTCAAAGTTTGCACCAAACATTTGGATTACCTACCTACTATTTTCAGACTTTTATTGCCATGACGAAAATACAGATATGGGAATTGGGTCCCCATCAATTCAATGAAAATGAAAATGCGGTGGGTGGTTCATCGGCCTAGCATAAGTAGGTTGCCTCATCTCATCTACCCCAACCACATCCCATTCATTACTCTCCCTTCCTCCAACTCACAACACATTCCCACACATATTTCAGACCAAAAACTAAAGTCATTTAATTTATGACGGATAGTAATATTTTTCAGTTAGATAAGCTTTGATTTGAGCTGGAGGTTTTGGGGGAAATTGGTTTATCCTTAAATTACAGAAAGTTCATTTTTTTCCCCACTTGCAAGCAAGCATTTGACCAACATTTATGAACAGTTTGAAAAAACATTATTTTTTATAATTAATGGAGAAACTAGATTCCCAAAAAAAATTGTGCTAAACTTTTTAATGTACCCAATTAAAACAAGTGATGAGATATAGGCAATATTGATTGATAGTTTTTTTTTTTGAAACCAACAAAGCCACTTTATTAATAACAACAAATGTTTAGAAGTCGACTATCCACAAACGTCGGAAGTTCGACCCAAACAGTGGGGCTCGCATTTACAAATGCTGCCCTAGAAAGTACATCTGCCAACAAATTGGCGTTTCGACTTGTCAACCGCAAAGAAAAATAATAGTTTCCACTTAGTACAACCTTGCAGCATGTAAAGATTGAATAAAGTTTAGTTAAAACTTGATCTTGTGACATTACTCCATCATGAACCAGTATAGAGTACACTTTAAATTCAACATCTTCAAACCCCAACTCCAAGGCCCACGACATTGCAAAGAATAATGTCATTGCATCTTCCGCCACCACCCGAAGAAGATCATGAATCGTAAAAACCCGAGCCGCCATAAATGCGCCGTCATCATCTTCGTTGAATAGTTGATGGAGATAACCAAACAAATATTCAATAAAAACTACAAAGAAAATAAAAAAAAATACACAAGGCCCTTAACGAAGAAGGGAGATCACAGGCTCTCACATTAGAAGATAAATCACAGGCTCTCACAGTATGAGAGAAATCACAGGCTCTCACATAAGGAGAGAGAAACAAAATCTGAAATACAAAGACAAACATGATAAAACGAAATTGGAAAACCTAAAAAAACAGATCTAAAAAAACAAATCCCTAATTTCACAAATATTAATTATCAAATAGATAATTAATAAGTGTGAAGAAAGGGATTACAGAGATTACTTTGAATCAAGGATACAAAGGGTCAATGAGCAATGCAGGAAAAGGGAGGATCGACAACGAAATGCCTCTTGGCCTAGCGGTATGTGTTAGTGGGTAGGGCCTCCTTAGGGGAGGTCCTGGTTTGACTCCCCCTGCGAGTGAGAACCCTTGGGAGTAGTATGTTTCAATCAATAAAAACTCATCACCTCATTTTATATCTTTCATTTTGTGAATTCTTTTATTACTTGTTCCTCCTATTAATACAGGCTCCAAATGGGACCTGTTGTATAAACGCCCCCAACTGCCCACCCCCACCCAACCAACCTAACACCTACGCGCTCACACACTCCACTGCCTACAAGGCTACAATTAAATTAAAGACTCACACACACCACACCCTCATCATTATTTACTACAAATAGATCTTCCGCCCCAAATTAAATCCGCCTTGTTACAAGACCATTGTTCATTTCTGGAGAGATGAAGGTTACTGTCACTACCCGCAGCGGTAGAGAATTAATCAAGGGAGGCCTCGACCTCTCCGATTCTGTATATTTCTTTCTCTCCGACTCTTTTTCTGTGATTGATTATAGGTTTTGTTTTGTTTTGTTTTGTATTGTGGGTTTTTACTGATTTTCTTAATTCTGATTAATTGGTTTTGTTTTTAGGCAACTGTTGCTGATCTTCAGGAAGCTATTCACAAGCGAAGTAAGTTGTAATTTCTGCAAATTCATATTATGCCATTTAGATTTACTCGGATTCATGTGAAATTTGCATTTAAATATTCAGATTGATTGGATAATTTCAGTCTTGTGGATTAGTCAACACAATTGAAACTTGTATGAGAAATGACGCCTCTTTGAATCATGAAATTTTGCTATCAACTCAACTACTCAACTCAGTAATTTTACATTTACATGCGCAATTGTCTGTTTACGTACTCCCTTCCCCACTCTCTCCAGAAGGGTTTTCTTCCATAGCAACAAAACTCTAGTGTATAAACATGGGTGTTGCAGCTACATTCAAATGACAGCCATATGATCTCACTTTTGTTTCACATTTCGGGGTAACTCTTTATTACTTTGTGATTTGAAGACCACTTTTGGCAAATTGCTTGCATAATGTGTGTGCTTTGGATGGTTCCATCAATTATTTACCATTCACGACGTTGATAAAATCCATCTATTTAGTAGCACCTTAGGATAGGATGTCATAGTTTCTTAGAGTTGTGGTGTAAATAAGGAAAATAGACATTAGCACTTAAAGTCAAGAAAGGGCGTCAATCCACATCGATGTACTAATAGAAAGCCCTCAACAATGACTGAATACCTGAATAATTGTGCAGGTAAACTCCCGAACTTGTGGAGTTATTATTCTATAACAGCTGACGAGGTTGAGTAATTCATGATCTGATATCACCATATTGACCACATTTAGTGGAGTAATCCGGTTAGGATTTATCATGTTAACTAATAACCAACTTATACATCTAACCACCTTCCTTTTTGTCATTGACTGTTGATATTGTTTGAATATCAGGATACTTGACTCTAGTTGTAAAGAGTTTAATTGTTAGATAGCATCCACAAGACAGCTTCCATATTCTCTTTTGGCGTAATTTTAGTTTTTCTCTTGTTTAATCATCAATCATGGAAATGTTTAGCTTCTCATTCGTGTTGCCCTAAGGTAGAGGTCCTTCCCACAAGTACTTGGCTTTTAAAGACATACGGAGAGCATTTTATCTGGGGCTATGTTATATACGTTCTTAAGCCACTTCTGTTGCCGAAACATAAATGTTGAATCCACTTTATATGGCATCTTTGACATGCACCTATCGATATACTTTTTTTTTTTTTGAACAAATCAATACTCCCTATGTCCCATAACAATGTGCACAAATTTGGGTGAGCACGGGATCTAAGGAGTGAATAGCAAGTATGAAAAGTGAGGTAGGAGGGAGAAAGTGTGGTAGGGAATAGTAGTGGATAGTTTTTGTGAGTATAAAAGTCCAACTGAATAAAGAAATACTCCCTCCGTCCCAGCTCACTTGACACTTGTTTCTATTTTGGTCCGTCCCAGCTCACTTGACACTTTCCAAAATAGCCTACTTTTTATGATTTTATATTCACTCTACCCTACCACTCATTCTCTCTCTTCATTTTCCACCACTCAATTTATTCAACCAACACTACCATTTACCCTACTCATTATATCTCTTCATTTTCTACCACATATATTCCTTATTCTATTATTTTTCCTTAGTTTTTGTGCCCACCTCTTGGGTGTCAAGTGAGATGGGACGGTGGAAGTATATAACATTTGCATTTAGGTAAAGTGTGACTTATCAATGGGACGCTCAAAAAGGAAGTTTGTGGATATTGTTATGGGACAGAGGGAGTATATTAATAGTTGAGTGACTCATTTTCATCTAATATGCTATCCTGCTAGTTAGTGTTCATGCTATCTGTTCTGGCATTCAACTTGAAGTTCTAATTCTGTTTGAAGATGTGCCACTAAAGATTAAAAATAAATTTTAGGGAAAACTCCGTTTTAGTCCATTGTACTTTGAGGCGTGTTTCACTTTTACCATTGTACTTTATTTTTTCATTTTTACCATCGTACTTGAAAGAATGGTGTCATTTTAGACCCAAAATTTAACGCTGTTATCTTTATTGACGGAAAAATTATAAAAACTAACACCTCTTATATATTTAACATTTAGAGGGTTCAATAAGTAAACTTATAAAGTAAAAGGCATCTCTGAAATAATATTCAAACTATGAAGGGCTAAAGATTAAAGTTATGTATAAATCCCATAAACGATTGTAACCCGTCTTCTTCTTCTCCGACTCTTTTCCCATTCCCAGCCACCGGCACCCTTCAAACCCCACCTTCACAGCCACCGTTTCCACCTTCACAGCCACCGTCTTCTTCCTCTTCCCTCAAAACTATCTACCCCTTTGTTGTCCTTCCACCCAACTGCTGCCCCCACTCCAAACTCCGCCCTACTTTGCTCCCTGGTTAAATTCAAATTTAGTTTTGAAATCAAAATTGAGTTTAAACCCCCCTCTCTCAAACCCAGTAACGTTTTAGTGTATTTCGTTCGAATTCAAACCCAGTCAATTTGTTATGCTTTGAAAACTCAAATCTGGGGTTTGTTTCATACTTTTGAAACCCAGACCCGAAAACCAAGATTTATATCCAAATCTTGATTTTGATTTTGCTTGACTTTGGAAACAACGCTTAATTTTTGTCAAATCTTGATTTTGATTTAGTTTTTAGAAATTCTTATCCGATTCTTATTTATTTATTTTTTTTCTTGATCTTTGATTTTTGATTTTGACTTTGGGGGTGAAGGATTTAGATTTTGACTTTGAAGTTTGAATCTGTTGACTGAAATAAAATAGATGGTTATGGTGGTTATGGTGTTCTGGTGGTGGAGGTGAAGGTGGAGCTGGTGCTGATGGTGGCGAAGGTAGTGGTTATGGTGTTGATGGCCAATACTTAATGAGTGTTAGTTTCTTACAAATTTTCCGTTAACAAAGATAAACTTTACAAATTTTCTGTTAACAAAGATAACAGCGTTAAATTTTGGGTCTAAAATGACACCATTTTTTCTGGTACGATGGTAAAAATGAAAAAAATAAAGTTTGATGGTAAAAGTGAAACACGCATCAAAGTACAATGGACTAAAATGGAGTTTGCCCTAAATTTTATGAGTGTAAGTTTACCCTTTGGACATAACTCACAATATCTACTTTAATATTTCAAATAAGGATATTTGTGGAAAAGTTAGTTAACCCTTAAATTCTTATACTTCACTCCATGGCTCTTTGAGAGTAATGGAGGGTTTTGTTACAAAACCATTCACGTGTGCTGGTAACTTCGTTATTACTTTTCCATCCAAAAATACAATTGGTCATCAGCAAAATTAGTTAATTTGATTTGAGTTATTCCATCTTTCCCAGAATGAGCATCTGCTTAAAGAAGTTTTGTCCCCAAAACTGTGCATCATCTGATAAAGTAAATATCTTTGTCAGTTATTATGTCCCAAGTTGCACTTGCAATGTAACAAGATGAAGATTATCAAGCCATTGCATAATGATTGTCCATATATAGATTTCAAGGAAATGAAGTACATGTAAGGATTAACCGCATCCATGTTTTTTCCATAATTGAAAACAAGCATGAAAGTATGCTGCTCTATTTGTCAAATTGAAAGTACTCTAGTCTATCGCGTTGACTATCTTAGATGATCGTCTATTCTAAATCCCCTTAATGTTTAAATTACACTGCAAATGCAGATTGATTACTACATGATCGTTGATAAATATGAATTCAGTTTTGAACATTCATTTTATGTCAGTTACATTTTTCTGGGAAAAAAGGTCTTAACATTTGAGACAAAGGGAGTATCATGACTGCTTAATTTTAAATGTCAACTTCCTTATCTTTAAATAGCAAAAAAGGTACTCATTTTCGGACGGAGGGATAGTATTTATGATTTACGAACTACATTGGGATTAGCTCTGCTGCTTTTCTTTATGTTGTATCTACTCTCTAGTCTCTACCTGTGCTTGCTCTTGCCTTTTATATTATCTGACACCATAACATTTCGTCTTACTCTTTGTCAGCCAAGAAATACTATCCTTCTAGACAGAGGTTAACTCTACCCCTTAAACCTGGATCAAAGGAGAGGCCCACCGTCCTTCAATACAAAAAGAATCTCAAAGAGTATACAGATGGAAATTCAGAGTCTCTCACCGTAGTTTTTAAGGACCTTGGCCCGCAAGTTTCCTACCGTACACTTTTCTTTTTCGAGTACTTGGGACCCCTACTTATATATCCCATATTTTACTACTTCCCAGTGTACGAATATTTTGGCTACAAAGGTGACCGTGTCATCTACCCAGTTCAAACCTATGCCACATACTACTGGTGTTTCCACTACTTCAAACGAATCATGGAAACATTTTTTGTCCACCGTTTCAGCCATGCCACCTCACCACTCTCAAATGTCTTCCGAAACTGTGCTTATTACTGGTCATTTGGTGCTTTCATCGCATACTATGTGAATCACCCACTTTACACACCTGTATGTGACCTTCAAATGAAGATTGGTTTTGGGTTTGGTTTGGTTTGTCAAGTAGCAAACTTGTATTGCCATATCATATTGCGTAATCTTCGAAGCCCTGATGGGAATGGAGGATACCAAATCCCGCGTGGGTTTCTTTATAACATTGTGACATGCGCAAATTATACAACAGAGATTTACCAGTGGTTGGGATTTAATATAGCAACTCAGACTGTGGCTGGTTATGTGTTTCTTGTGGTTGCTGCTTTCATCATGACTAACTGGGCCCTGGCCAAACACCGTCGTCTCAAGAGGGTAACTGCCAATCTCTCTCCCTCTCTCTCTCTCTCTAAATATATATGTATATATATGTTCTCACTCTTGATTGTCTGACTTAACGTGGCTTATTTTCTTGCAGCTATTTGATGGGAAAGATGGAAGGCCTAAGTATCCAAGACGATGGGTGATCCTGCCACCTTTTCTGTAGAAAAACCCTTTCTAAGAAGAGAAGCTCTGCTCCAGCTGCATTGGTAATGGTTCAAATCTCATCAGATGTTCCTCTAAAGTATCAGATCTTCGTCCGTGCTAAGGGAACCATACTTCTCATTTAAATTGTAATCGACTCGACATAATTTGGATTCATTGTATTAGTATTATCTGATTAGTTTTCTTCTTTCCTTTGTGCACTTTGATTGTTGATGTATTCTTGGCCATCATTTGTGGTATGTTAATTTTTTGTTTCTCTTCCTGAAAACATCAGCATGAATGTTGATTATTTATGTCTTTATTGAATGGAGTGGCATTTAGGGCAATGGCGTATCCAGGATTTGAGGTTAACACTCTGCACCCCTCTAATTTCAAAAATAACAACTTACACCCCTAAAGTTTTTTTTTTTTTTTTTAATAACTACTCGGTAATTTTTTTTTTGAAAAATCCAGGGTGTGCAGCTGCCCACCCTGGTCACACACTGGATCCGCCCCTGATTTAGGGTATGTAATTTTTTATTTTTTATTTTGGTGATAGGTTGGTGATTGAAGTGTAATGGTTAATTCTTGAAGGGAGGGTCTCAAACTCAATATACTCCCCACCGTTTTTAACATGTTGCAAACAAAGGAGTACAAGTTACTAGCATATTTTACTTAAAAATAAATGTTAACACGAGCAATGATGAACCTAAGGCCTTTTGGCCCAATGGTATTCGGGTGTGTATAAAGCTTCCAGATAATGGAAGTCGCAGTTTTGACGAGAGATTTTTGGGAAAGCAGAATCATTCGCTTTTACTTTTAAAATTAGTGTAAAAAGGAGTGGGGATGACAGGGAAAAGCTTCCAAGAACGTAGTTGGATGGGAATCATACTTTTATTGAAGAATGGAGTGTTGTGTTACTTAAAGCCATTGATGATGATCATTAAAGTTTTTGCTTTCCAGATACACCACATGCCTTGCCTCATAGATTCAATATTTCATGATACCGTTTTCATCGCACCCCACCCCAACACCCCTAGAGGGAGAAACTCCCTCTATGTCACTCTTGTCATATCAAAGTAATTTTCTATTTTTTTGGTTATTACAAATGAATATTGAGCAAAAAAATTACGTTAATTTAATTATTTTAATGAATAAAACTTTTTGTTGATAGAGTATCAATAATACGTTTTTTATTTACATTAGTATAATTGAATCAACCTAAAATTATTGCTCAAAGTTTATTCATAGTATTTGGAGTCACGCAAAAAAATGGAAAGATCGTTTGAGACGGATGGAGTATGTTAGAAAAATAATAACATTAGAATTTGAGAGAATTTTGATGGTCATCTCAATTAAACTTTGGCAACAAAAGAAAAATTAATTATTTTCGTAAAATTTTTAAAAAATTAGTAGTGATGCACTACTACTAAGTATAATATCAATAATAATTTTAAAATGAATTTCCAAATTTCATTTTAAGAGACATCTGAAAATCTCTATATTTCATAGTACAATTAAGTGACAAAGAACCACATATAATCATGTAATTCTCTTTTTAAACATTTAGTTTTGCGCATATAAAGAGATCAGTGAAACAAAAATGATGAAAAATTAATTAAGAATAAAGTTGTTCAAAAAAAAAAAGACATTTATTTTATTTTAGGACAAAAGTTTCTTAAAAATGGATATCGAGTAAAATAACTACTCCCTCCGTCCCATTTGAACCTCGATCATTTTGGTGATGACATATAATAAGGATAGTGATGAGTGTAAAAAGAGTGGTGAGAGGGAAAAAATTAGTGGGTATGACAAGTGTAGTGTGGCCTACAATTTAAATATGCGAGAAGAAGAATTGAGTGAGTATGCAAATTGAGAGCATTGGAAAAAAAAGCTTAACGGGACATCTATTTGAGTAAAATGTAAAGCTTCAAATGAGACGGGTAACGGAGTATACAAATTGAGAGCATTGGAAAAAAATAAATGATCATATGATCATCCGAACCAGATGTGCAGCCGGGACCGGGGTGGGATGGGATGGGGCTGTGCCAGCCACCACTCTGATGATTGCCCCCACGACGTGTCATGAGGTCCGTACATTCAGAATGAAAAACGATCTAACGGTTCAGATTTATTTTCTCTTATCATTTAAACAAAACCAATTTTCTCATTTTTTGTGTAGAAGGAAAAATTCCATTTTAGTGCCTTGTCTCTCGCTCCCAATCCCGGCTGAGGACCATTTCGCTCTCTCAATTAGGGTTTCCCCTCCACAGGTAATCTGCATTATTTCATTCCTTTCACAAGATCTGATTTCTACATTACCTTTACTCGATCACATTTTATTTTATTGTATATTTTGCTTTTGATTCTCTCATGCATTTTCTCTTTTTTGCGAGATTGATTTATGATTTTATTTATTTTGTATGTTTTGTGATTTCTGTTATTCACATACTGCTGTATTAGTTAATGATTTTGAGGTTTGAATATTACTCCCCGAGCTTGAGGACTCGTTCTTCGAATTTATATGTGATAGGATTTATTTGTTTTCTTAGAATCTGGAAGATGACTTTCTTTATAACTTTTTGTAGCTTTATTTTTAAAATGGATAAATCTGTTGGATTTCATTGCAGAGGATAATTTGTCAATTGGACATTGAATGGTCGATTCAGGATTCTCTTCGTGTAACTGTTGGTGTGATTTTATGTTAGCAATTTGTTAAATATTGTTATTGGGATCTGTTAGTATAAGTTTTCTCTAAGGGGATCAATAGATTTCACACCTTACTTTCTTGAGGAGATAGAGTGTCTGTAAGTTATTGATGATGCTTGTTCAAACTCTCAAATAATTATTGTATCTTTGAAGAATACTTTGAGCATCTAGGCAGAATAATATATGAATAGCATGTATTTCCCAAAGCATAAAAAAAAAAAATTGTTTAACAAGATAATGGGGTGTGCAGACAACATGTAGTGCTGGTTGCTGAGATTAAGTTTAAGAATATGGGGTATTATAGCTCCTCTGCCCTTATGAGTGTTGTCTTCTTTTTTTTCTAGGCTAATAGAGTTGATGGACATCTCGTCTGCTACACATTATCAGTGTTGCATGACAATTTGTCACTTATTTCGCGTTGTTTATATGATTTTCAAAAGTGGGTTTATGTTTTTCACAAGTAATATTGAAAGGGGAGTTTAGCTCGCATGAAAATGGAAGTATTCTGGAGGTTAAGCTTCTTTGGTTGGTGGGAGAAAATTGGATACTTATTGTAATTTGAATCACCTGTTCTCTTTATCTACTATAGCTTTATCCATGTTAAGATTTTCATTTGTCATGGTTGAAGCATGGTACATAAGGCAAGATCAGCCTTTGTAAAAGGTAAAGTCAAGAAAGTGAACCCCCCCCCCCCCCGGCGGCCCGACCTTTTAGTTCTTTGAAAGGCATTGAAAAAAATCCGTAACAGTTTTATTTAAAATATTGTTTCATTTGTCGAGAAGACTGAACACTAGTAATTGACCATGGTAAGCATGAATGAATTGCTTTGCTAAATCCACCATGGTAAGCATGAGCAACTTGTCAACAACTTCCTCGAAAATATCAATCTGCTCTTTCAGCACTTGTACTTCACCATCCCTATCTTTCAAGGTCAAAATGTGGACGGCATGCAACGAATCGAAACGGGCAGCAGCCCAGCTCTCGTCTATTTTTTCTACAAGCATGAACACTAGTTTTATTTTTCAGAAGTCGAAGTGTTGTATAGATTGCACAAATGTATCTGCCTAAACACTTCTTTTTTTCATTCAGTAGCTAGCATAAGATGGCAGAAGCTGAGGACATTCAGCCACTTGTGTGCGATAATGGGACTGGAATGGTCAAGGTACTTGATGCTTTTCTCATAAAGGTATGCTCAAGGTTTTAGCAGTCCATGCATTTGAATTGATTGTGCTTTTTGTATTTAGGCTGGATTTGCTGGAGATGATGCTCCTAGGGCTGTGTTTCCAAGTATTGTAGGTCGCCCCCGTCATACTGGTGTTATGGTTGGGATGGGCCAGAAAGATGCATATGTTGGTGATGAGGCTCAATCGAAGCGTGGTATTCTAACCCTGAAATACCCAATTGAGCATGGTATCGTCAGCAATTGGGATGATATGGAGAAGATTTGGCATCACACATTCTACAATGAGCTCCGTGTTGCCCCAGAAGAGCACCCTGTTCTTCTTACTGAAGCACCTCTTAATCCAAAGGCTAATCGTGAGAAGATGACTCAGATCATGTTTGAGACATTCAACACCCCTGCTATGTACGTGGCTATACAAGCAGTTCTTTCGCTGTATGCTAGCGGTCGTACAACTGGTAAGCATTTCAAGTTTCTCATTATTTACTCGTGTCAGGATATTAGAGCACATAACAGGTTTTGACTTGACATCCTCAAAGATAATAGATAGTTTGTTTGTACGGTTGTACCATACCCCAATAGAATCCACTTTAATCGCTACAAAATGCCATTGCATGATATCAACAACATGACATGCATAGGAAAAATTGTTTTATTGAGCCTAGTGTGCACAAACTGTGAGTATATACTCCCTCGTTTCCACGTCAAGACTCAAGAGTCCATGTCCGAAAAAAAATTTAATTTGTATATTATGTCACTGTATCTTTTATGGCTGTACCAAACTTCTAAATTTTTCCTACAGTATGCAAGAAAAGAATGGTACTACCTCTGTCCCGCTTTAAGGTTCTTACTTTCCTTTTTGGTCTGTCCCAATTTAAGGTTCTTACTTTACTTTATTACTTAAAATAGACAATGGGACCCACCTGTCATTCTCACAACAACATGACATGCATAGGAAAAATTGTTTTATTGAGCCTAGTGTGCACAAACTGTGAGTATATACTCCCTCGTTTCCACGTCAAGACTCAAGAGTCCATGTCCGAAAAAAAATTTAATTTGTATATTATGTCACTGTATCTTTTATGGCTGTACCAAACTTCTAAATTTTTCCTACAGTATGCAAGAAAAGAATGGTACTACCTCTGTCCCGCTTTAAGGTTCTTACTTTCCTTTTTGGTCTGTCCCAATTTAAGGTTCTTACTTTACTTTATTACTTAAAATAGACAATGGGACCCACCTGTCATTCTCACAACAAAAACTCCCTATCAACTTTCTCTCCCCTACTTTACTTTTCATACTCACAACATTTACTTTATCTTAATCTCCGTGCAAAGTCAAACTAAGAACGTTAATTTGGGACGGAGGG
Organism: Campanula takesimana; assembly: GCA_026119855.1. Lineage (NCBI taxonomy): Eukaryota > Viridiplantae > Streptophyta > Magnoliopsida > Asterales > Campanulaceae > Campanula > Campanula takesimana. The sequence goes on along the minus strand of JAOWBW010000408.1, from coordinate 730,440 downwards.
AGTATCTGAAATGAAAGAAACATTTGAGGAAAAAAAAAAACCCTATATATTAACTATGGTGGATTCAATAGGTGTAATGTCCCAAATGGAAAACATGTGGGACAGACGGAGTAATATATATCTATGCGTGCTGAGTATGTAAGCAACTAAGTGTAGCTTAATTGTATATTAGCATGTCGTTGCTATGTGTAGTGTGTACAAGTTGCAACATAGAATATATTCTTGCATGGTTTTTGTTCTGTCACCATTGGAAAGGATAAGCAGCTTTCATATTACATTTAAGTTGGTTCTTGGTTTAATAGAATGCCACTATTTCTTGCTGTTGTTGTGACTGTATGCCATTTTCTTATACATCCGTTGCTGTTTTTTTCTTGTCCTATGCAGGTATTGTTCTGGATTCCGGGGATGGTGTTAGCCATACAGTCCCCATATATGAGGGGTATGCCCTACCCCACGCAATTCTTCGTCTCGACCTGGCTGGTCGTGACCTCACAGATAGCTTGATGAAGATCCTTACAGAGCGTGGCTATTCTTTCACCACCACAGCAGAGCGAGAAATTGTGAGAGACATGAAAGAGAAGCTGGCTTACATTGCCCTTGACTATGAGCAAGAGCTTGAGACCTCCAAAACTAGTTCCTCAGTTGAGAAGAGCTATGAGTTGCCTGATGGGCAGGTGATCACCATTGGTGCTGAGCGATTCAGATGCCCAGAGGTCCTTTTCCAACCCTCAATGATTGGTATGGAAGCTGCTGGTATTCACGAGACCACATACAATTCCATCATGAAGTGTGATGTTGATATCAGGAAAGATCTCTATGGTAACATTGTTCTAAGTGGTGGTTCAACTATGTTCCCTGGTATTGCTGATAGGATGAGCAAAGAAATAACTGCCCTAGCACCGAGTAGCATGAAAATTAAAGTTGTGGCACCACCCGAGAGGAAGTATAGTGTCTGGATAGGAGGGTCCATCCTCGCATCTCTTAGCACCTTCCAGCAGGTTTGTTTCTCTGCATTTGAATATGTTTGGGTTTTCAAGTTATTTTTTGTGGAACCCTTTTCTCAATCATATTTACACAGTAATCACAAAAAACAAGTATAAGAAAAAGGCGTAAATATATGTTTGAAATGGTTCTAACTTGGTTATTTTGTTGTTTTGTTTGCAGATGTGGATCGCCAAGGCAGAATATGACGAGTCTGGTCCATCAATTGTCCACAGAAAATGCTTCTGATGAACTTGTGTGTTAGTTTTCCAAAATGCAGCTTGCACTCGTATGTTACAGTTTTTCTGTCTTCTATAAATTTGTTCTCATGTTGGGTTGACCTTAAGTGAAAACGGAGAAGTTGATTCTTGATTTTCCTATTCTTTTTAGAAAGTATCAAACTAGTAGACCATTTCCGAAATCAGGGGGTGTTTTTGTTGATTGATTGAATGTGGAATTATTTTGTTAGCATTGCCAATTCGTAGTTTGGTATAATCAACTATTGTTATGTGATTTTGGATGCATTAAGCACTGTATGTTACATATGATCAATCCAATGAACAAGGCCAAGTTTGACCCTGGTAGCAAAGTCTTGACATTTCAGTTTTCAAATTCTGCACACACAAATCTATCTTTCCTAAAACTTTCACTCTGAAGAAGAAAGGAGCGATGCCCTAGTCTGGTTTTCATCCAGACAGAAAGGGTGTTCCTTTTCCATCACATTTCCAGCATCGTCAGAACTCGACCAAGGCTTGGAATTATGTTTTAGCTTCCCGGGTACAAAACTTCCTTCGTCTTCATGATTTTTATGTTCATAAAACTGAGAATTGCATCTCAGATATGAATTGAAATTGGAATCTTTCAAGCTTCCATCTGCAGTATAAGATCTCTGGAAAACGCTCCCATACCCTTTGATCCCACTTGTCAGTTTCCGAGCTTTGCTTCGTTCTTCTTTCAGAAATGTTCTGTCATGATCAAGCAGCTTTAATAACCTTTCGGTTTTATCTTTTATGCTTGATCCCCAGTTAAACCTGCAGCGTGATTACTCAAAATAGGTCACCAGAAAATGAAGTAAATTTGATTTGTAAAATGGAATTATACATACCCTTTTTCGTCAACGTGTTGAAAATTACCCATATGCTTAATAACACCTTTATCGCATTCAAATTCTTCTGCAACTCTCACTGGACCATGGGTGAGAAGATGTTCCAGTAATACTAGAGCCTTATAAGAAGCTCTCCAGTTCTCTTTATCAAACTCTGACAACCTGATTTCACAACCGACGTTGATTTATATAAAAATGTTATGGTGGTGGTCGCAAAAACTCTAGTTTCCATCGGGACACAGAAAATGGTGGTACAAACACAAATAATACATAACCTTTTGTGCAGGATATGAACTATTCTCCAGTAATCATCGACTTCAAAGGCTGCGCGCGATATCAATCCCATGGTTGGAGAGTCAGGTGCCCATGAATCTCCACCAGTCGCTTCCTCGGTTAATCTTTAAACAGAAATAAATAAGTATTTGAAATACCGGGTTTAAAATACCATATTGACTTAAAAAAAAAAAAAAAAAAAACTGCATGAAACTTACATCTCTGCAGGCGTAACATCAGTTAGCACCATTCGTACGGTCTTGATCTTCTCCTTGAAGAAGAAAGAAGCTTGTTTCTTGAATTCGTGGAAGGAAGGGGAACCCATATCGTGTTTTTACGAATAAGTTTGACCCCAGAATTTGAACAGAAGTAGAGCTATATGTAGTAAAGTAAATGTCATTTCCCTTTCAAATAACATCAGCAATGGGAGCCGTATAAAGGTTCAGTAGAATTCCAACTGCTCCATTAAACTGAACCTGAACTAAAACTCAACCAACTACTCTCTAAAAGTGGATTTTGCTTATGTAATGGAGAAAGGCTTCCAGTCAACGATGAACCCTAAAACGACATTTCACGCAGATAAATTATACTGAAATGATGTCAGAAAGTAAGATTTCCGATATAACTTTTGGCTAGGCCTGTTTGTACCCTTGTTAAGCATGTTTATCTCTTTGACGAGAAATGTTTGTTTCCCATAAGATCAAGATCAGGCGATTTTCGGCTTTGACCAGGGCAAAGCAAACGGTCATCCTTAAGCGTCATAGCTGCCTAAAGCATTCCGTAAACAAACATCATCACATCATGTAAAAAGTCGTACTTTCATTAATCTCTCAGTAAACAATTTTTAATCTTTAATTAGAGTTCTATTATCAAAATTCAACTAGAAAATGCTGAAACCAAAAGGCAAAGGTTGTCATTAAGGTTTGTATGCATTGTTGTCCTACAGTACAGCTCCCTAATTTGAAGATATAATCAGAGTCGTCTTCTTCTTCCTTCATTCCTTCCTCAACAGTTGGAACAGAAAACACAGCTCTAATACACTTGAACTGAAAAAATGCTCTCATTTGGAGATCTTCCAGATGCCGGCCCTATATCCTACAGACATGAGAGCCATCTCCCACAACATGTTGGGAATGCTTAAAGGGTTCACCTTTGATCCCGGAATCTCTGACCAGTTCACAGATATCTCTATAATTGGGATGCGGAAATATTTACACAGATAAACCAACTCCACATCAAAGCACCACCTGCACCAGGTCCAATAAATCAAGTTGAGTCCCCTAAACAAATGGTAAGAGGAATGAAATAGAAAAAAGATGTTGATTAAACCAACTCGACAATAACTGTAACTGTAAATTGAAAAAATACTAAAAGATTCCCGCCCCGTGTATGTTATTAGTGTCAGTATATGCATGCTAGGGGGATATTTTCCCCAACCCTTCATTCCAAGGAGCACTATTTTCATTTCTTTATTTTTTTAAAAAACAATTGAATATGAACTATTAGGCCCTGCGAGTTGGACAAACTAAATTGCATGAACTGCATTCACAATGGGAGCAATTCATTATCAAGCATGTAGCTGAAAAAGAAGAAACTTCATGTTAGAATTCAAAGTATAGTTTAAAATTTAAATAACTAAACTCCTATTCGGTTTTCATATACTTGGCCACTTCATTTCCATTGTCCTATGTTTTACAGAGGTGGTGGGATCAAGAATCTCGCTTAGTAACATAAAAGTATACAACATATCACAATGGCAACGGTGGTGGGATCAAGAATCTCTCTTAGTAACATAAAAGTTTACCACATCATAATGGAAACGTCAAGAAACTCTGCTTTAAGCACTAATACTTTTAGTAGCACATATAAATAGAAACCTTTACTCTCTAAATTGTGTTTTTCAACTGCACATTGGAATGTGTCATTGAGAAAGCAGAATTTAGTAAATTCTCAAAAAATTAACACTCATTTGGTACAAAAGATATTAAGAAACACTACTATTTACATGGTGAAGGCACAAGAACCCCCCCCCCCTCCCGACCCAATGTGGAATTGATATATACTTTGTCCAGTCAAATATGCAACTCCCCAAGGCCCTCTATTGAACCCAACCAGCCACACGTCCTAATATGCTGAGGCCATTTGCTTATGAAAGAGTAATTTGGAACTTGGATTTCGCCAAAAGTGTGAATGCACTAGTTAGCAAGACCAATAACTTATCTACGACGCCCTTAATACCCCTTTAGCCCCCCATAAAGAACAGAAGAAATAGTTTGTCCACCTTCTATAAAAAAAATCAGCATGGGAAATATCAAACCAAATTTCAACATATAAGTAGTACTCCCTTAGGGGTGTCAGTGGTTCGGTCCAAACCGCGGTTTGGGACCGAACCGAACTAAACCATACGGTTTGGTTCGGTTTTTAAGCACAAGTAGTTCGGTTCGGTCTCAAAAATTGGTAAATCGCGTGGTTCAGTTTGGTTTGTGGTTTGACCCCTCCAGACCAAACCAGACCGAACCAAACCAAACCAAACTGTCAGACCGAACCATCAGACCGAACCACCAGACCAAACCGTCAGACCACATATATTAGTCATATATTTGTATGTTAAGTAACATTCACCTTTAAATTATTAAAATAATTTACATTACATTACATCATTCTTAACTCTCGTTTTGCATCTTATTCAATATTCATTTCATCGAATGTTATATTCATTGAGGCACATAGTTAACAAAGTTTTGTAGTGTATTCACTTCCTTCGGCTTTTTTATTCGTTTGATAATTTCATTCTTCCGAATTTTCTCATTTAAACAGAGTGTAAACAATAATTTGAATCGTGATATGAACCTCGGTGTGAATGGTGGTTTAAACCACGATCTAAACCATATTCTAGACCACGGTCTGAACCACGGTCTAAACCGCAGTCTGGACCACATTACTGAACCGCGGTCTGAACCAAACTGAACCAAACCATGGCGGTTTGGTTTGGTTCGGTTTGAAATTTTTCGTGGTTCGGTTCCGTTTGGAATTTTCTCAAACCGATGACTAGTGGTTTGGTCTCTAAAACGGCCGAGACCGAACCAAACCGAACCATTTACACCCCCTGTGTCCCAAATATGAGTGCCAATTTTCATAAAGAAATTGTCATAATCTGAGTGTCATTTTTTTCTCACGAAGTTGATGAATTCACCTTTATCAACTATCATATACTAATAATCTGCACTCAACATACGTAATTTCATTTTAGTCTTCACACGCTACGAAGCAAAGTCAAAAATCAATCATACTTGGATTTCATGCCTAGGGTGAAGCATTCATAATAATGATTAATGACCACATAATATTGTTTCAATATATAGCACCATAAATCCTTCTAGTTGCGGAAATGCCACTGCTTGATTTGCAGGCATAACAAGATGAACAAGTAGGTCCATTTATCCCACTAATTACCTTTTCAGGCGGATGTTCGTGAAAAGCTTTCTCGCGGCAGCTCTAGTAAACATCTTAAAACCACACTGTCATAAATGGAAAAAAGTTTCAATGACATCAATAAACTAAAAAGGAAATTACATAAATACGACCTATAGATTTTTATTATCTCTTTTCTCTAGATGTGGTTTGCCAAAAGAAAATGGGTGGGAACATGGAATTCACGAAGTAACTGAATAACCTGTGTATCACGTATTCCAGGACCAGCAGCCAAGAGGACCACAACATGGAAGCCCTTCATTAAAAAATTGCGATACCACTTCCTCTGAGAGATACAGTGAAACGGTTTTACAAAGAATAACATATTAACATATGAGGAAAATGGATAGAATATAGAAGAATTATGCAAGAAACTAACTGTAGCAAGAGCCTTCTCCTCAAGATGAGCACGAGATCCAAACGCTACAACTGGGATATCTGAAATTCCTAAGCTTGACTCACTAGCTACCTGACATTTTCCTTTAGCAACTGCAAGGATCTAATAAGCAAATGATTAGATAACGAGTCCCAAAATGAATGACCAACAAATTTTAAAATTTGCTCTTGATTAAGAGCAGATTTGAAAAAAAATGGTCATTAATTTTGGGACGGAGCGGAGGTAGTATAATCTTTGCTATTAATCCGAATAACCGAAACCAGAATTCCAATGATGATGAACCACAATATAGTGAAACATGTAGCTCATAATTACTTACTACTTCCGTCCCAAAAGAAGAGTAACATATGACTAAACACACAGATTATGGAATGTTATGAAATGTACTATATGTTTAAGTTTCCCCTCAAAACATTTGAGTACAAACTAGTCAGGAGAATGATGGTTTAGTCAATACTCCCTCCGTCCCATTTTAAGAATCAAAAACTTTATTGGTTCAAAAATTAAGAAAGGAATCTTTTAATTATAAAATATAGAAAATGGGTGGAGCGTTGGGAGTATAGAAAGTGGGTAGCAGAGAGAAAGTGGGGTAGGGAATAGTTAGTGGATGGTGGTTGTGTGTATGAAATGTAGGACCCACTAAATAAAAAAGTATAAAAAGCTTTCCTTTATTGGATTTTGACTCTTAAGTTGGGACATCCAATTGGGAAATTTTTGACTCTTAAAATGGGACGGAGGGAGTATGTCGTTACAAAAAGGTAGTAATAAGAACCAACCTGGTTTTCAAGCTTTTCCAAGTCAACAATTTTGGTTGCTCCATCAGCATCAAGCATTAGTAGTAGTTCACCACGTGAATGAAGCATACCCTGTATTACAATGCTTTCGCAAAAGCAAAGACTTCAGTCAATTGTCATAAATCATAAAGAGATTATATACACGTCAACAAATCAATAAATTTGTGATGCAGTCGATCAAATGGATAAACTCACTTTTCTTATAGCTTCTCCTTTGCCATGATTCTTCCCAAGAAGAATAACCCTGACATTGTCTACTTTGTATTTCCTCACATAGTCAAACGCTACCCTTTTGGTTCCATCAGAACTTCCATCATCAACAATTATCACCTGTCCAAGATCCATTCATTTAAAACAAAGATGAATTCATACAGATTTCCCCACTCATGCTAAAAATACATGCGTCTCAGTAGCCCACATGCTTCAAATCAAATCAATAAGAACAGCTGTTTGACTTGATATTGAAAAAAGCACGAAAAATACACTTTTATTGAGTTAAAGACACCCATAACAGTTAGACAGGCAGATTTTATTATCATTATTATTATTAAAACAGTTTCTATTGTCCACAAACTCAAATGAGATTGCAACTAAATGCTCAAGTTTAAATTTAAACAACGATATGGAGAAGTAATAACAAAGTGTCTGCGAGTGCCAAGGGAATTGGTACAGTTACGAGGATACAACAACAACAACAACAACAAAGCCTTAGTCCCAAAATAATTTGGGGTCGGCTAACATGAATCCTCATATGTCATCGTGATAAAAGGAAGAGAGAGAGAGAAAGAGAAAGAGAGGTACAGTTACGAGGATGTGAACTAAAAATGGAGGACTCAGTTACAATATGGTATTCAAGCTTGCTTCCACTATCTCAACCACAAAGCTTCAATAGGAGCAACCGAATGACAAAAAGAAAATGAAGTCAAGAAATTTTGCTAAACAACAAATACACAGAAAAAGGAAAACCATATTTATACAAGTTGACTAATAGTAGACAATAAAATCCTTTAAGTAGCTTGAATACTAACGGAAACTGCAATTAGAAGAGACTCAACAATACCTCATATGAAAAAGATTGGTCCTTCTTTAAACGCTGTTGAAGATAGCTACAAACGAAGATCAAAGAGTTACAATCAAAATCCTATATATGCCCAGAGTGACAGTGCCATGTAACATACAAGATTAAACATCAGACAAGCATTTTATCTGAACAAACTCAATATTCTGATCAAATATTTTTCATGTTATTCAAAGCCTTTTCGTCTAGCTGAACCACCAAACTGAGATGTCGTTTTGTTGAACCATATTTTGTCACTGCATTTGACAACACAAGCCACGATATTTAAATCAAGAGAAACTTATAGACAACCATTACAATTTGAATAATTAGTGTGGGATAAATAGCAGTTACTCAATGCACTAATCTAATATGCTTAAAGCTTAGACAACCCAAAGTACGGGGAGAAGAGAAAAGGGATTATTTTGACGCCATATACAATCAGCACAATACAATACTAAGACAGGGCATGACTGATTAAAAGGGGAAAACCCATTAATCTTGACAATGGCAATTAAAGCCACTAGTAATGGTGAATATAGATACACCAGAATTATTTCATATTAACTCACTTCATTGTTTCATCAAGAGCTCCAGGAAGCCTATGTTCTTCATTAAATGCAGGAATGATCAGTGACAAGTACTTCTCTGCCCGGTCAAAGATATAAGGACATGGGACCTGAAAATATGTGTGAAATAAAGTTAGTAAAAAATAAAACATCTTCATATCAAATTAATTCCGATCAAGGTATTAGTATGATATATCGGCCTAACAACACAAAATGGTGAATCGAGATTCACGTGGCAGCACTTCAAGTATGCTTTGCTCCTAGATGCTACCTAGCTCTAACTTCCAGGCTTCCAGCTAATTGGAGTTTGTGTCACGAAATCAGGTAATATTATAGAGATGGATAATGTTTGGATAGGGGGAAATTAGAAAATGGAGTGTTGGGAAACGAATGACTTCCTTTACTTTGATGAAGGGAACAATGGGAGGATGTGATCGTTGAGGGATGAGGAATGGATTGGTGCAAGACCAAATTTGGGGGGGGGGGGGAATGAGAATCAATAAATGACTTTCATGTCCATTATCGAGAATATCTTCTATCGATACAAAGACATGAAATACTGAAATGGCAATATATGTGTTGGCCATTTTTCTCTTCCCTCTTCTTTGCATTACCAAAAGTAGGAAGCTGAAGCCTTCCAATTGTTTTTCATGTTCAACAAAACAGTTGGAAAAAAAAAAAAAATCTCTTTCTCCATCCTTCATGTTTGGTAAAGAGTGGTGAAAAATGGGGGGGGGGGGGGGGGGGAATGAGAGGATAGAACATTATATTTTATGAAGCGCAAATTATCTTTCAATTTAGTTGTTGGTTGAACTGATAAAAGAATAGGACGATTTCATTTCTGAATATTTAATAATACAAAAAGGATAAAAATTAATTTGTACACACTACACATTAACAAATATGCCTCTTCAAGTGATATACTCTCTCCGTCTAAAAAATAAAATAAAAAATTGTTACTTCTAATTTTAAGTCAACTTTATTGTAATTTGACCAAAAATAATGGCTTTGGTCAAAGTTCAATCAAGTTAACTTCAACAATAATAGTGAGACTCTTTTTATGTAATGGAGGTAGTATGTAATATGTCTTTAATACTGCGTGAAATAGACTTTAATCAAGTCTCTCTTTTTCACCCTTCCCTCATACTTCTTCACTGATATGGGAGAGGGTTGGGAGGGGGGGGACTGTTAGTACCAAGAGATTCATCATCCCTCCATCTTTCCCTGCTACCAAAGAAAACATTACATACATAACTTCCATTATTTCCTCATTTTCCATCCATCCACTTGTACCCTATACCAAATTTACACTGAAACTAATTGCTTTATTAACGTGAGACGAAAACATCTACCAGTTTCATGTAAATTATTAATATGTTGCTGTTTGAGTGATTGAGAAAGTACAAAATGCATTAATAAGTGGAACAGTGCCTCAAACTAGAACTGCTTAGATATCACAACTCCCTCAAAGAAACTTCCTTATTCATAAGTTAAATGATTAGATCGGGCAAGCTACCACTTTGAGTATGGAATCCTGCTAACAAGGTCCCTTAATCTTCATTCTTTAAGGACTCAAAGTTCAAATCTTTAGTCTTGAAAATCACCATAGTGGCTGGGAAGTTTATAGGACTACTAGGAAGAATCTCAGCACGTGATCGTTCCAAATTAAAATCTTTAAAGAGTGCACCAAGCAGCTGCTAGCATATTCCTTTGGTTCTAAGTTTAGTAAATAAACTGTTTATGGTGAGCAATTATTTACTAATGATAGTATAGTGTGTTACGTCAATATCTTAAGGTACATAGTGCCTTCTGATCAAAGTAGTAACGAATTTTATTTTGCAGCAATGCCTTAAGATCCTGATGAGCATCCACTATAATGTCTCCCCAACTAAAGGTCTGGTTTACCCCTCCAAAAGGCAGAACCCTGTCCTAATGATTCAAAAACCCATAAAGGCAGAGAATCAGCTGTATAAATTATATAAACAACTGATGTTTAGCAGAGAAGTTTATGGAGAATAACATGCTTAATTACACCCAATAGATTTGATAGCTTATTTTTTATCATGTGCACATATTACAATAGGCATTTGAATTTAAAGTATGGCTGCATTTCAGCAACACTAGAAACAACCAGTTGCTCACGCGTGATTGCAATACCTGAATTATGGAGTAATTACAAGCAGTTAAACATAAAATTATCATTAAACACAAAAGGGGAGGAAGAAGAAACCTGTTTCAATGATTTCGGATCCTCGAAGATCGGGTGAGCTTCAAGATGTCTGTCACAGTTAATGAATCCAAATCAGTGAGAGAGAAATTAAATTAGGGTTAGGGGAATAGAAAACATACGCGTGGTTGAATCTTCGACGGAATGATTCGAAAACAATGGCGGCGACCAATCCAAAAGCTGGAAACAGAGCCAAAATCAACAACAGTTGCATCATCTTCCACCATCCCCATTCCATTTTCCCCTCAAATCGTTAGTCTCCGTCTCTCTCTCTCTCTCTCTCTTCCTCTCCCTTTGAAGAACACAAGTCTTTGTTTGTTGCTATGGTCAAATCCTGAAAGGTGAAAGGATTCAACTTTAAGGTTTCCCTTATCATACGATTAGGTATTTATTCTTAGAATTAAATAACACACCAACAAGCCCGTCTAGCTCAGTTGGTAGAGCGCAAGGCTCTTAACCTTGTGGTCGAGGGTTCGAGCCCCTCGGTGGGCGCAATTTTTAAAGTCGATTTGTTTTGTCATCCACTTTTCGTCCTAGCCCAATTCTGGCGGTCCGAAGTCATCTTCAATCTGGACTCCTGTAGAAAAGAGTATCTGGCCCTTAATATGTGGCCCAAAGTCTCTTCTTGTACAAAGAAAAAACAAGTCAATCAATTCTTCAGTTTTTTTGAATTTGATATCTAAATTCATTTTTTATTCTTTTTTGTATTCATCACAACTCATTTTAGTTACCAACTTTAAGAACCGATCAAAAGATAGTATATTCAAAATTGGTAAATCACATGTGGTTTAGTTTGATTTTCAAATATAATTGACTTGGTAGTTGGTTCTAGTGAAATACACATTTTTCTTATTTTTTTAAGGATAAAAATAAATGTCAAGATCCGTTTTGAACGAATCAACGGGTCGGACCAGGCATAGTTGGAGTGCACGGGCCATATCCGATCCGCGAAAGACTCAACACGGATGGATCCTGGCTTATTTGTCCTTGAATTTAGTATATGTCGGGCTGAGCCGGGCCATATAATCCGTTTTGCCAACATCAATCTTAACCCTTGTTTTCATCTTATTCAATATTCATTGAATCATTTGTTATCTTCATTCCAGCAGATAACATACCAAATTCTCTTCACGGTTGATATTGCGTGATGCGCTTTTGTCTTTCGTCTCGTCCTCTATCCTCCTAGTCTCTCGCTTCTGAGGACTTACCTCTTAACTCTTTCTCATGCATGCATCCTATGCTCTTATTACTCTGCGATCACTAAGAACTCTAAAGAAATCTAATAATGAATTGCAATTAAAAGTTTGGTTTGAATCATGGTTAGAATTACGGTTTGAACCATTGTCTAACTGTAGTCTAAATTATAGTCTGAACCACAAGTTTGGAATATGGTTTTAACCACAACCTCGACCGCAATTTGAACAAAATGGAACTAGACCATGTCAAGTTGGTTCGGTCTAATTTGAGCCTTTTTGTGGTTTGATTTTCAAACTAATAACTAACAGTTCTATCTTTAGATTGACTGAGAGTAGGGTTGTTAAACGAACCGAGTCGGCTCCAGCTCGATTAGGGCTCGGCTTGTAAAAGCTCGAGTTCGAGTGGCTCGAGGTGAACTCGAGCTCGAACGGATTTTTCAAGCTCGTTTGGTTATTGAGACGGCTCGTGTTCAGCTTGTTTGTTCGACGAGCTTTGTTCGAGATCGACTCGTTTGAGCTCAAAAGCGAGCTCTGCTCGTTAACACGTAAAGTTTTGTTCGCGATCGGTTCATTAAACTCGAATTATTATTAGTTTTTTAATAATGCTCGAACTCGAGCTCGAGAAGTCTTTTAACATCTTGTACCACCCAAAGGGCCAAAAGTATTTCACTGCGTTTACTCCTTTAGCACTAGTGACTACTATATTTTGGTAGGTCACCTGATCTTTGTACAATTTATTTTTAAGCGACCTTCTTTTTTTGCAATTAATATGCATTTATCAAAGTAAAAAATGAAAGAGATAGTCCACCACCCTCAATCAGCATCCTTCATGTGACAATGGCAACATGTCGGTGTTTTGGGGATGGGCCCTTGCCATATATTGATTAAAGCCAAAGCTTAAAGGAGGAAAAAATGAAATATAATTTATTATAAATATAATTTACTTATTACAATAATACATAATTTATAGTATTATTTTAAACATTTTTACCCTTTTGTTTAATTCATTATTTTTTTTTATTTTTTCTATTCTAGAATATTGATATTTTATTTTTGTCATTATTCCAAAAGACTTTAAATAATAATTTTAATTTTATTTATTTAGTTAGTTATCCTAATAAAATTTAAAATCTATTATTAGTAGTATTGTTGATGTTATATAAATTATAATTTAGAATTTTTATTATTAAATTTAAATAATTTATAATTATTATTTAAAGTTCATTCGTAGAGATTAAATTCTCCATATCAGTTATTTTGACTTTTTATGGTCAACAAAAATAAACGTTGACCAAACATTGATGTCAATTTAATAATCACAATAAAATTCTAAAAATTGTAATTAATAAATCACTTAATGATTTATCGATTACAAATTTTAGAATTTCACTAGAATAATTAGATCGTCAACAATGTTTGGTCAAAGTTCATTTTTGTTGACCATAAGAATTCAAAATGAGACTATCTTTCTGAAACAGATGAAGTAATAATAATAATAAATAAAAAAAAAAAAAAAAAAAACTATCTCATGTGATTGAGATCCCTCGACTAATATTAAGTTGGCCTTCACAGCAACAAAAAAAATAAAAATAAAAATAAAAATAAAAATAAAAATAAAAATGCAGAGAAACTATCTCATGTGATTGAGATCGCTCGACTAATATGAAGTTGGCCTTCACATAGTAACCCCACCCCACCTCTCGCCCTTTACACGGCACTTCCATTATTATGCATCTTTAACTTTTGTTAGCACATTTCATCATTCTTCATCATCAACCTCACATATATCATCCTATTTCTCACTCTATCTGTCTTACTTAAATAGTTTTATTGTGGCAAACAAGTGAATATTCAATATTACCAGTGGTCCCGGCGGTTGTTCATTCATTACAATAAAAACATATACTCCCTCCTGTCCAAAATAATTGTCTTTTTTTGCATTTGCACAACTCTTAAGAAATGTAATAATTATCCTGACTTAGTGACAAAAGTTTCAACTTTACCCCTATTAAGTGTGCAACTTTCTTACATTAATGTCTCACACTAAGATAATTAATAAAAGAGAACAAGTTTCAATGCAAGGATAAGAGAGACATTTAGCTCAAAAGTGACAATTATTTTGAACCAAAATTTTGATCCAAAAGTGACAGTTATTTTGGACCGGAGGGAGTACTACATAAAAAGTATTCCATTCATCCGAATATATACTTCTAATATTTAGAGATACTTTTATACAAGCAATTTGTAGTAGTATAAATGCATAAAGATTGCAAGAGTAAGTTAGAAGATGAACACTAATACAAGTGTTACGTTACATTTCTTAATAAAGAAAAGACATAGTTTTGTTTAATATATACTTCTAACATTTAGAAATGCTCTATAATAGAATACAGCAATATTTAAAATATTGTTAGAATAAAACAATAGTACTCCACCCGTCTCAAAATAGATATCGTTTTGAGAGTTAATTTTTGTCTCAAAATACTTTGCAATAGTAAGTTAGAAGATGAATTATTTTAAGGGTATTTGAGACTTTTTCACATGCATTAATGACATTTTTTTAATATGTGTGAAACACTCTAAAACGACATCTATTTTGAGACGGAGGGAGTAGTCTATTTTACATTTTTACTCTGAATTTGACCAAAGATTGTTGTCTTGTGATGAGAAGTGAGGTGAGGTGAGGTGAGGAGGGAGGGGTTTGTGAATCCTACTCTTTGACTCTGACAGTTGGATCTTTAATTCACGGGTTAGCTTCAGACCTCAATTCACAAAATAACACTCTACTCACATCGCCAGACATCTCACAACTTGACAAACCGACACCATCCAAACTCCATTAATAAGGCCATGTACAATAAGGTGATTGAGAGGGGGTTGAAAGTGGGTTCAACTAGTTGAGGGGCTCCAATAAGGTAGTTGAGAGGTAGGGGGTTGAATTGGGAGGTTGAATAAATTCAACCGGGTTGAATGAAAATTGAGGGGCCCCGCCATGGACACGCGTCGCCGCCTGGTTGGTGCGGACATGGCGCGTGCGCCTCACCGCCGACAGAGGCGCGTGAGGCGCAGCGTCTGCCAGTTTTTTTTTTTTTGTTTTTTCTCCTTTTGCCAAGTGTCAGCCTAGGATTGGTCCGTCCAGATTTTTATATATGATTTTCAACCCAAATTTTCGAGCTCAATTATTTTACAGCAAAAATTTTTTTTATTTTTTTTTTTTTTCGCGAAAATTCTGGATTTTTTTTTCTCTATAAATTGATATAACTTTCATTTTATTTGTACACCAAAAAAAAAACCTCTCTTTTCTCTCAAAAAAATCATTATCCTTCTTTAACCCCTTAGTTTTTAAAATATTCATCATCTTTTTAGTGAAATGGATCCCAATAATCCGAATAATCCTTATTTCAACACTCAGAATTCAAGTAATTTTCCACCAAATTACTACAATCCTATGTTTTTTTTGGTTTTTCATCATTTGTGGAACGAGCTAAGTTTATTGTAATTTTTCTTATTTTTATTAAAATTAAAATATTCTCATATTTATTTAATTGCTTCGAAAAAAATTAATTAAGTTTGAATTAAAAAAAATAAAAATAAATCTCGAATTTATAATTAAAAACGTTAATAATTTATTTTTTAATAATAAATTATTAATATCAATATTTATTTTTAATTATAAAAATAAATATTGTAAATAAAATAAAAAGTGGTGGGGTATAGAATGATGAGTTGGGAGGAGTTGAATTTTAAACTAAACTAGCTTATTGTGGGAGGGGTAGTTGAGAGTGTAGTTGAATGATTAAGTGGATGGAGAGAGAAGATGAGGTGTCGTAATATTAAGGTAGTTGAATGTTTTTGGTAGTTGAAACTATTGGACATGGTCTAAGACCTGTTCTACAGTTAATTTGTAGAATTCATCATTTTAGCTTACTCCATCTTTCTGTGTAAATAAAATAATACTCCGTCTATTTTTGCGTTTGATTATTCAAACTTTTTATGGAAATCAATATTGGCTTCACTAGCCATGCTTTGTTTATGCACTTTTGAGTCTAAAATATAAAAATGAGAACAACTTTTTGGGATAATGAGAAATGACAAATGAGAAGATCATTTTGAGACTGAATGAGGGAATATCTAACTCAGGTGCCCTTCACTCTTGTAAGCAAGACATCCCAAGTAACCCTAAAATTAGACGAAAACTTGTGTGAAACGGTTTCACACGTGAGATAGATCTTAATAAGAGAGTAAATAGTTTGCCTCCTTATGGGCGATAATGTGCAATTGTGCATCCATATGTTCCATCCAACTAACAGTATAAACCATCTTATTCACCGTTAAAACACCCAAACTTATTCATTAATCTACATTTACATTCAAAAGGAATATTACAAAGACAATATCCCAAAAAATTAAATAAATTCCCCACCAAGACAAAATATTTAGAAGAAAAAAATTATATAATGAAGAAAAAACAAGAGAAAATTAATTAGAAAACAAAGAAATGAACATGCCTAATTAATGCCAAAGCTTCTTCTGTGTCGGTTTGATTAAACATTCTTTTGATCCTAAGAAAGAAATGTCTATTGCGCCAACTGAAGGGGTAGAATCGACCATTCTAAGTAAACCAAATATCGATCAAGAGAGTCTGAGATCTCCCGTACTACTTTTGTGTGCAACTCCATATAGTACTTGTAATCCAACCGTTCACATGTATGTTTGGATAATATCAATGTAATATTAATCTCAATAACTGTGAACCATTAGATTATTTGTGGCATACAAAGTAACACAAATGATTTGGACTCCGATGAATGTACCAAAGAGTAAATTCAATTGGTTAGAGATTTCAATGAGCCATGGCAACAGGGGAAGCAAAGCTAATGCTTCTTTGGTTAGGCATAGCAAGCATTGCTGTATGATCCAAGAAATCATTCAATGAAACAACATATTCCAAAATTACCCTCAAGTCCTCAGCACATGAAAATCCCAAATTCCCAGCTTTCCTCACTGCGTAAACATAAAACGTTATGCACCCTTTCCTGAACTTGAACCGGGCCATCTCGCAACCGGTCAATCCCCTTATCAGCTTCCGGTTCACTTCTCCTAACGGTATCTCCGCCGGCCACGACCGGTCCACCGCCGCTTTCATGTTCTCCGACTCGAACACGAACAAAATCACCTTCGATTTCTTCGTTCCCAGGCCTAGGGTGAGCGTGTGCCAAGCGTGGTGTGCTAGTATCGTGAAGTTGGTCGGAAGGAAGGCGGTGGTTGAAGGAAACGGCGGTTTTTTGTCTTGTACGGGAGGGGGGTTTTGATTGTGGGGGTGGGTGGTGGGAGAGATAGGAGACGGAGGAGCTCTAATGGCCGTGCACGCCGGATTGTGAAGGATTTGACAATGAATTGGCCGCCGAAACGGAGACCCTTTACGTCGGAGGTGGGTTTGAATGAGAAATCGGAGGCGGGTTTTGTGGATTGGTCATTTGGGTGTTTGTGTTTTTGTTTCTTGTTCTTCTTTTTCTCCTTTTCTTCCATGGAAGAGTTTGGTTGTAGGGAGAGAAGGTGGGTGAAGGGTTCTGTTTGGTAAGCAAGAAAAATTAGTAGTGAGAAAACCAATGGGTAGCTTTTCGAGTATTTATGCGTAGTAGTTGGAAATTTATTCTTTATTGTGTGTTTTATGATTAAATGTTGTGGTGGAGTCAAAAAGATGGTGGTCTACTCTCTGAGTAGTATTTTGCACATCTTGTTTACTTTGAGTAATACTTCCTCCGTCCCAAAATGATATTCACGTTTGATTATTCAAACTTTTTAACGACATGAACCATTGCTTCACTAGCCATGTTGTATCTATCTACTTTTAAGCCCAAATTGTAGAAATGAGAAAAACTTTTTGGGACAATGAGAAATGGCAAATGAGAAGATCGTTTTGTGACGGAGGGAGTATATTCATATTCAACCAAACTCACCATTTAACTCCATTCATTCTTTATCTTCATTTTCTATCACTCAATTTATTCAACAACACTACTATTTACCTCACTCATTCTCTCTTTTCATTTTCTACCACACATATACCAACTTTTTGCTTAAATTTTGTGCCCCACAAGTTGGTCTCACTTGTGGTGGGACGGATGTAGTATATCCGTTTCAGACATATAATGTCATTTAATTTCTAAAAAACAAATAAATTTTATTAAAAACAAATTCGTATTTAATTTGTCTACTAAAATTAAAATGATAAACTATTTTGTGA
Organism: Campanula takesimana; assembly: GCA_026119855.1. NCBI lineage: Eukaryota > Viridiplantae > Streptophyta > Magnoliopsida > Asterales > Campanulaceae > Campanula > Campanula takesimana. The sequence continues at coordinate 712,123 of JAOWBW010000408.1, read as the reverse complement.
TTCAATAGTATAATTTGTAAAAAGTTATTAGAATGATTATTTTGACATTATTACTGATACATAGTTCAAATTTATTTGTACTGATCATTAAATGTCAAACTAAATTTTCGTAACAAAAAGAATATCTATTTTTTTTTTTAATCATAGTTATTGGTTGTTGTCAATTACAGTAGGTCATTTGGTTATACTATTATTATTTGAGGTGAGGTTGGTTGGAGTTATTTAAGTGCTCCCCGTATCTTAGTGACTGGGCTCCCTAATTTTATATATTAAAAAGGAAAAATCTCGCCTAATCTAATAATAGTGCTGTTCTCTTCAAAAAAATAAATTCTCCATCATGCTGTTAATTTAATACTAGTCTGAACAATGAAACATTTCATTATTAATATTTTTCTTTTCTATTTTATTTTGTTAGGTTTACTATATGCAAAGTAAAAAGGGAAGAGGCTATGAGTGCGATGGCCGATTCTTATTCTTAAAAATGTAATATATATTGGTTTAAATATTAGTGCAAACAAAGCCTATGATTATGATTGGATAACAAAAAAGAGCAAAATTAGAAGGAATTGATCCTAAATGAAATGAAGTCAATGTCACACCTCTAAAAGTGTCATGAGCATCTCTTGGACTAGCTTCAGGAGTTTAGCATTATTATTAATTGGCTAATGTGTATGGCATGAGATGGTGTAATAGTCTTGAATCTTAATTATCTACTAAATTTATTACTCCACGCATACCACCACTACCCACTTAATGTAGTAGTAGTTTTATTAACATTAAGTGGGTAGTGGTGGTATGCGTGGAGTAATAGTGGCGGTGATTGTGGTGATAGCGGTGGGGAGGGGTGTGGTTGTAACGGTTTTGTTGTGATGTTGAAGCCGGTGGTGCGAGGATAGAGGTGTCAGTTGTGGTGATGTGATGTGACCATTGGGGAAATGGTGGGGTGAAGGTGGTGACAGCGGTGGTGGTAGTAGTGGTTATAAATTGTAACAGAGCTGTTACAATCAGACCATATTTTGAAATTTGATTCTTAAATTGTATACACAAAGCAGTATAGAATTTATATTTTATGACATTTTTCAATTTATTTCACTAGTTTCCACTTGATAAAATACATTATTCTAGTTTAGATTAGTACTCTCTCTTTTCTCTGTTCCGCTTTAAATTTTTTACTTTTCTTTTTAGTCTGTTTTAATTTAAGGCTTTTACTTTATTTTATTATCTAAAATAGAAAATGAGACACATATGTCATTCTCACAAAAAAAACTTTCATTTTCTCTCTCTTACTTTACTTTTACAATCACAATATTTATTTATTTTAATTCTCGTGTAAAGTCAAAGGACAAAAACTTGTATGAGACGGGTCTTATTGAGAGAGTAAATGGTTTGCCCCTTTATGGGTGGGGCGGAGCAAGCCCATTTTCTCTCTCAACAAGACCCATCTCACGTGTGAAACCGTCTCACACAAGACTTCCTCGAGTAAAAGTAATAAGAACGGATGGAGTAATTTTTTTAGCAGAATAGTTAAGTGTTTGCCAAGTAATCACAGAGGAGTTGTCCCTCTCCAGAGTCTCCACCAATCAATCAGACCACTAAGATGTCATTGTCCATTCGAGGTTTTACCTTATTTAGCAAAATTGTTAATGGAAGTGGGAGCTTGTGCCAATATAATACTCCCTCCGTCCCAAAACACTTTGCACATATTTTCCTTTTGAGTGTCCCATTGGTAAGTCTCACTTTCTCAAAATGGAAAAGATTCTCACTACTTCTCTCTCCTCTCCACTCACAACAACTATCCACTTAATATTCTCTACCCCACTTTCTCTCTCCTTCCCACTCACACCACCCACTTTTCTTACATATTTTATTAATTCCCGTGCATTTCAAAAAAGGTGCAGATTGTTTTGGGACGGAGGGAGTATTGATAATTAAACAAGAAAGATATTTATATTAAACATCAAGATACACCTAGACATGTTCCCCCTTGAAGTTACACTAAATATCAATTAGCACCCTTTTATGGGGAAAACCACAATGCCATCGTATTAGTTTGTAACTAGCTGGTAATGGAAGTGTATGACCTTTTTTATTAATTCATAAGGCTATGAAGGCTACAATAATGCTATAAGACTATATCTGGGCCTATAAATAGGCTAACACAATCTCCTTCTAACGGGATTCGAACTCGTGACTTTCGCATGTGAAGCTAACACCGGATACCGCTTGAGTTAGAGTTCTTTGGTACGTATGACCCTGTTGTCACCTCATTAGTTAATAACGGAGGCTCAATGAACCTCATGAATTAATAAGTACTCCCTCCGGTCCAAAATATCTGTCGCTTTTGAGCAATTTTTTTGGACCAAAATAATTGTCACTTTTGAGTCAAACCAATTAAAATTCCTTATTTACCCTTGCATTGGAAGTTGTTTTACTTTATTAATTGACTTAGTGAGTGTAATAATGTAAGAAAGTTGAACGATAAATAAGGGTAAGCATGGAACTTTCACCATTAATATGGCTTAATAATTGCATTTCTTAATTTTTATGAAAAGTCAAAAAACGACAGTTATTTTGGACCGGAGGGAGTATTTAATAGTGATTAGACTCTAACTAAAATCGTTATTTTTCTTTTAATATTTACCATGTGTTTTATATATCTACATTTCATGTGTAACAAGATGACTCAGAGCACTGATAAGGTTCGTAAACGTGAAAGTAGTGCTAGTAAGATTATGTTAAGAATCTTAAATCTCTCTGGTCAAGTTTCTCACCATTTGGTTGGGTTCGTGATTACGATTAGACGACTATGCCACTTTTATGTTTATTGTATCATGAGATTATAAACAACGTCCTCCTCGAACCACGGGTCTATGTGAAAAGAGTTGGTCTCCTGTAAAACGCGTTTTTCCTAATGGTTAGGGAAAAAATGTTTTTCAAAATCATCTGGCGTCCTCAACACACTTACTGGACATTCGTAACACAGCAACTGGTCATTCTAAACATTGTCACTGACTATCTATTAACACTTCTGTTACTCTAAAAAAAAAAAAAAAAATCAGAAAAACCTTCTGGCTATCACTTTCAAAGGTTCTGGCTATCATCTCATATCCAGAATGCTTTATATTGATATCCAGAATGCTTTATATTTATATTCAGGACCCTTCTGGCTATCACTTTCAAAAGGTTCTGGCTGTCAATCTCATATCCAGAAGGCTTTGTATTGATATCCAGAACCATTGGAAGTTCCGATTATTTAAAAAAATGACCCTTCTGGCTATCACTTTCAAAGGTTCTGGCTGTCAATCTCCATATCCAGAAGGTTTTATATTAATATCCAAAACCGTTGAGAAGTTCCGATTATTTACAAAAATGCCACCACACGTTTTTTAAAGAAGTTCCACAGACTTACAAAAATGACACCGCGTTTATTTTTAAAACACCTTTTTCCTGGAAGTTAGAAAAAACGCGTTTTTCCCAATATTTTGTGATGTGAAAAATGAACAAACGTTAAAGGACGTATAATGCATATAATTAAGGCTTAATTATAATTTTAGAGGGGGTGTCAATGTTGGTCAACAAAAACACACACTCTGCTTAGTTTACCCAACCGATTTACAGATACAAGAAGTATAATTGCCTCACATGCTATGATATTGGGGTCATGAATTTATGATAATTAGGCCCCCATATTTGGTATACTTTTAAACCGTTAATGCGGATTAGGACCACATTTAAGGAAAAAGCCATATTAGGAAAATGGCTTATCGAAAGCTACAATTCACCGAGTTAGTCTTGCGAAAAACCTGTTTTACACTAAGAGATGTGTAAAACTGGTTTTACATTAAGGAATGAAAACAAGTTCTACATTAAAACGAGTGTAAAACAAGTTTTTCTCAAGATTTTTACATATACTCCCTCTCTCTCTCTGTCCCGCTTGAAATTGCAAAACTTGCCATTTTGGGCGTCCCATAGAAATTGCAAAATCCATAAAAGAAAAGTTTTAACCCACTTGCACACTCACATCCACTAACCCACTAACCATTCTCTACCCCACTTTCTCTCTCTCACTCATCTATCAACACTCACAACACATCACCTTTTTTACTTTTTCCCTTAATTCTTGTGCCATAATTTTTTTGTGCAATTTTCACAGGGGCGGAGGGAGTATATAAATCTAATATTTGATGGGAACATTGTCCAATGAAAAGATTTCTTCTAGGTCATACTACCTCCGTCCCAGCTCAATACGCATCTTTACTGTTTGGCACAATATTTAAGGAGAGATTATTTATATTCAAAAGTATTGTGAGTGGAGAATAATGAGTGGTTGGGAGGAAGAAAGATAATGAGTGGTTGAGAGGAAGAAAGAGAATGAGTAGAGAATAATGAGTGGTTGGGAGGAAGAGAGAGAATGAGTGGAAGATTATAAAAATAATAAAAAACTTTCCTTTTTTGGATTGTGCACATATCAACGACACCCACTTAAAAGGTAAGTGTGTACATTGAGCTGGGACGGAGGTAGTATATCAGACTCTTTGGATGGTTATGTAAGACTTTGACAAGTTAAGGCAACTATTTTTCAAAATTGCATGAATAATGTTAGGTGTATGATGTGACCTTTTATCTATTACAATTAAATTTAGAGCAATGCTAATGCTAGAGCACAAAATAAGGTCACAAAATCTTGCTCACAAGATGATGTGACGATATTTTATTGGTTGCATCGATAATGGACCCGCCACACTCTAATTAAAAACACCAATAAAATCATTACATCTAGGATTTTGTGAGCAAGATTTTGTAACTTTTTTGTGTCACTAGTATTATTCTTAAATTTATGTCAGATTGGACTTTTATTGTCACTCGCAAAGAGAATCGACACTAAGTTTCGTATTCCAACGAGCTTGAAAACTCACTCCACAATTGCGCTTGCCTACTGAGCACAAATATTTTGGAACAATTTGGTTTAGCAAATACCTATTCAGAAATTCATGAATTATGTAGGTATCCGGCTCGTAGATACATATCAGTTCAAGTAAAAAAAACCCATATCTTTGTGTCGACAATCTTCCTCTCAACAAAGTGAAATGAGGTATTACAGAATAATAGGTATTGCAAAGTTGAAGTATCAACTTCCTTCATTTTTTTTGGTTTTTAATTAAAAAAAAAAAACTAAAAATATTAGAGCAAATTAAAAATGAGTGGTGGCCAAACTTACAAGAGTAATCTTTGAATCTCCCACAACAAGTAGAGATTGGGAGAGATGTAGAGAGAAAGTTGGAATGTAACATCACAAATGACACTTTATAAAAAAGTTGTTTATTTGCAAAGGTAGCTTTGGCTTTAATCATTTCACAGGAAAAAAGCAATTTCAAGAGCAATTGAGTAGACCAACTCTTTTACAGCACAGCGATCAGTCACTCTTCTGAGGTTGGCCCCACCGTTGGCAACGGCCCGGGCCCAACGAAACAACGGGTGCTGGGTTCTTTTTATAAGACTAGACAAAATAAAGCATTTACAGAGAAGAAGAAGTGGGCTGAATTCTCAACGTGAGTATTCACTTTTCATATTGATCTTTATATAGAGATGGGATATACAAAGTCCTAGATCTATACAAAGGTAAAGATAGCTATTTCTATGGAATTGATAGACACTATCATCTATATTCTGTACAAGATATATACTAAGGCTAACTCTAATTTGAATTACAAATCTTTGCTAACATTTAGGAGTGTACTGACTGTTAGGATATGGGTGCCACTAATTATCCGTTTACACCCCCCCGCAAGCTAAGCGGTACCATGGTAAGCTGCAGCTTGGAAGAAAGTAACTGAAGACGCGGACGAGGCAGTCCTTTGGTAAAAATATCGGCAGTTTGATCAAGAGTAGACACGTAACCAAGACGGAGAAAGCCTTGATTTTGAAGTTCACGGACGAAATGATGATCAATTTCGATGTGTCTCGTGCGTGCATGGAACACTGGATTTCGAGACATGTGAAGTGCCGACATGTTGTCACAAAGAAGACGAGGAGGTGAGAGAAAAAAGTCTAACTCACGATACAAATATGAGAACCAGCGGAGCTCAGCCGCAGTGGTAGCTAATGCTCGATATTCAGCTTCACTACTAGAGCGAGCAACCGTGGTTTGTTTCTTGGCCGTCCAAGACACTAAATTTGGACCAATGAAGACACAGGCACCTGTTGTAGAGCGGCGATCATCGGGTGAGCCAGCCCAGTCAGAATCAGAATAGGCACAAAGAGAGATATCATCGGAACGGGTGAAACGAAGACCAAGAGTGATCGTACCTTTGACATAGCGAAGGATGCGCTTGACAGCCAAAGAGTGGGACATCCTTGGGCTATGCATGTATTGACACACTTGATTGACTGCAAAAGAGATGTCGGGGCGTGTCAAAGTGAGGTACTGCAGACCACCAACCATGCTCCGATATGTCGTAACATCCGAAAGGAGATCACTATCTGTAGCGGAGAGATGGGAACCAGGAAGAATAGGAGTGGAGACCGGTTTGCAGCCTTCCATGTGAAACTTGTGAAGTAAATCAGAGGCATACTTGGCTTGGGAGAGCACCAGATGATTACCCAAATGATGAGTTTCAATGCCCAAGAAAAAACCCAATGAACCAAGCTTGCGGCTTTCAAAAGTGTCACAAATATTTTGAATGACAGTAGTGACTTCAGATTCAGATGAACCAGTGACAATGAAATCATCCACATAGACAAGAATTGCGACTAAGGAAGTGCCCGAGTGTCGAATAAACAGGGAACCATCTTCTTTGCTATTAAAAAAACCAATAGATAAGAGATAGTCATGAAGACGTTGAAACCAAGCCCGTGCGGACTGTTTCAAACCATAGATCGACCGATGTAATTTGCACACATGATCGGGAAAATCCGGATGATGAAAACCGGGTGGTTGAGCCATATAAACTTCCTCGTGAAGAAGCCCATTGAGAAAGGCGTTGCGTACATCGAGTTGCTGTAAAGGCCATGAACGAGAATGAGCAATGGAGAGCAAGGTCCGAATGGTTGGTGGTTTGACCACGGGACTGAAGGTCTCGTCATAGTCCATACCCTCTTGTTGCGTGTAACCCTGGGCAACAAGTCGGGCCTTGTGTCGCTCAATAGAGCCATCGGCACGACGTTTGATCTTGTAAATCCATTTACTACCAACAACATTCATAGAAGGAGTACGAGGAACAAGACTCCATGTGCCATTCGTGTACATTGCGGATAACTCGTCATTCATAGCATCCGTCCATTGTGGAATGGGCAATGCTTGTTTAAGAGTCCTTGGCTCAAATTCAGAAGGATCGGCAGAGGCAGTAAGAGCTACTGGAAGAGGATGACGAGTAACTGGGTGGGCAGACGAATGGGCCATGTCCGCGATGACTTTGGGTTTAAAAATGCCAGCTTTGGCCCGGGTGACCATTGGATGAGAGTTAAGGTCAGGTTGGGGAAAGTGGCATTGTGGTTCAGAAAGAGAATTGGAAGGAGAGCTGGTTGGTGCAGAGTTGTTGGATGGAGTGGGCTCAATAGATGAGTCCAGACGAAGAGGTCCAACAGGGCTAGGTGGGCTTGAGTATGCCGAGGGTGGAGGGGTGAGGACTTATGTCTGGTGGGCCGGAAGATGAGCTAGCGGGTGAGAGGTGAGCGGAAGTAGGCTGCCTTGCATTGGATGGGCTTTGTGGGCTCATGTCTGGTGGGCCGGAGGAACCCATTGGCTGATGTGGGCTAGGGATTAAGGCAGCTGGGTGTGGCCGAGTAGCAGGCTGGGAATGGCCCAGTCCAGAAGATGAACTTGTACCTGTAACTGAATGGTTGGACATAGGAAAACAAGTTTCGTCAAAAATAACATGGCGGGATATGTAAAGTCGACCCGTAGATTGATCCAAACATCTATAACCTTTGCGAAAATTGTCATATCCCAAAAAAACACATGGAGTAGATTTAAACATGAGTTTATGACGATTGTATGGGACTAAGTGAGGAAAACATAGACACCCAAATGTTTTGAGAAATAGATAATCTGGTGTGTGTTTTAGAAGCTTTTGATACGGAGAAATATACCCTAAGAGACGCATAGGGAGGCGATTTATAAGATAAACTGCCGTGTTGAAGGCTTCAAACCAATATTTTTTAGGGAGACCAGATTGAGCAAGGAGGCATAACCCCATTTCAACTATATGTCTGTGCTTTCTTTCAACAGTACCATTTTGTTGGGGAGTATGGGGACAAGTGGATTGATGTTTAATGCCATGAGTGGAAAGAAAAGAGGCGAAAGCACGATTGACAAATTCACCTCCACCATCAGTTTGAATGGTCTTGATGGTATGAATAGCTTGAATTTTCTGGCTCAATTGATTTTCGATTTGAGTTTTAAACATTTGAAACACATTTAAAACATCAGATTTGCGATTAAGAGGATAAAACCATATAAAGCGAGAAAAGTCATCAACAATACTTAAATAATATTGATAACCACTAACTGATGGTACCGAAGATGGTCCCCATACATCAAGATGCAAAAGTGCTAAAGGCGCAACAGAATGAAAAGACCGAGAAAAAAAGGGAAGACTACATGACTTTCCTAAAGGACAGACATGACAAGCCTTTTTATTTGTAGCAGAACCAACGAGAGGTAGACGAGCTTGACGAACAAGAGATTGAAGAATCTGAGATGATGGATGACCAAGGCGAGCATGCCAAGTGGAAGAGGGTGCACGCTCTCCTATGAGAGCCAGAGGGTTGACTTGAGATGAGGAGTCAAACCGGAGAGTGTAGAGGCCATCTGAACTACTGCCAGAAAGTATGATCTGCTTCGTGATATTGTCCTTCACACGAAAACCACAATCATTAAATTCAAAAAAACAGTTATTATCTTTTGAAAAACGACGAATAGAAAGTAAAGGTTTGTGCATATTAGGAACACAAAGAACACTACGAAGAAAGAATGTGCGATTATGATGAGTGAAAGACGATTGACCAACACATGTAATAGGGATTCGGGAACCGTTTGCAACAGTAACCGAACCTATACCTGAGTAAGGAGTGACGTGAGTGAGCCCATGAGTGTTTGGTGTTGTGTGATCAGTGGCCCCGGAGTCTAAGACATAGGAAGGAGTCACGGAAGGAGCACCCGAAAAAGAGGGATAATCAGGATTATACGGGGGATGAGAGCCAGATGGAGGTGGGGTAGGGGAGTTGGGTTGGTAACTGTAAAGAGCATAATTTGCCCGATCCGGGCACTGAGGGGCAGTATGTTCCATGCTGTTACAAAATTGACAGGCACTATGGTCCACATGATTAAAAGGGTTTGGGGGAATATAAGTGGAAGGGGAACGGTTGGGAGGGTTCCTGTGAGCAGTAGGGTTAGGTGAGAAATAGGTGGGTGTGGGAAGAAGACCACGGCCTCCCCCTTTTGTACATGAGCCACGCCCACGCTGCTGTTGTGGCTGATTCCTATTGCCACCACCCCTACCTCTAGGATTGCCTCTGCCCCGTCCAGGTGACGGTCCTCCGCCGGTGGTGTTGTAAGATTGTTGTCGAGGGTTGTGTGTGACGCCGGCAACTAGAGCACTGGTGGGATGAAGAACAGCAGTGGAGAAGCGATTTTGGAGGTCCTCTTCTTGAAGTAAGAGATCCTGCAAGTCATCGATAGTTGCCGCTGGTCGGTTGTTTTGTGAGGTAATGAATTCCTTGTAAGATGGACCCAGGCCGGAAAGAATACGCTGCTGAAGATCATCATCTTGAATAACTTCACCGGCTTTAGCAAGGGCGTCAGAGATGGAGATGGCTGTAAGGAAGTAATCGTCAATGGAGGTTTCTGGTTTCTTGGCTAGAGAATTGAGATTGCCTTTCAACTTTTGGATGTGATTCGAGATGTACCCCCAAATCTCTTTTCTAGCAGATTCCAGGCCTCGGTAGCGGTATTACAAGGGTTGACACGAGATTGGATTTTGGGAGAGATGGTTGCCTTGATCCATCCCAACACTAGACTGGACGCCTGAATGTGGAAATCGTATTTGGGATTGGGTTTGCCATCGGATAATTTTTCCGGTGGTGGTTGACTGTCTGTGACGGTTGAAGTGATTCTGTGGGTAGAGAGAACAGTGAAGAATAGGGATTTCCAGTTGAGGTAATTGTCATTGGTCAGATGACCGTGACCAAAGTACGACTGGATATTGAGGTTAAGGGGAAGAACCGGCAGGCCGGAGGAAAGGGCGGACGAACCTGGTAGGCTTAGTCGCACACCTACTAAATTAGACCTAACTCGGCCACTAATAATGTAATTAGGGTAAGTCAGGGTCGATCCACGAAGAACGATGATTATTTGCGAACAGTCACTTGACCAGATTGGGGTTTGATTTTGATTGTAATTAAATCCTAGACGGGAAATTAAACTAATTGTGATTAAAACAATGATTAAAAGCACTTCAGATTTGATACTGTCACCGGATTTTAATTCTAATATCACTGATAATTCTAATCTCCTTTAATCTTATTCACTTGATTACGAGATGTATTTCAATCTCTGTCTCTTCTTTCAGAATAGTTTATAGCAGTGGCACACTCACTATAAACCCTAATTAAAATTAAACCTAAACTGGCACAGAAAAGGTCTAAAGATTAATTGATGAAGTTTTAAGAGACTAAAATCAAGAACGCTTTCTAAAAATAATTTAGATAATCGTCTAATCTTGCCTACTCCCCAAATTGCTATGGCACATACACAATTTGTGGAGATGCTACAATGAAAACCCTAATTCTGGCACAGAGCGAGTAATCTAGCAAATATCAATAAAGAGGACAAGTAAATTGGCCAGATTTACAAACCCTAGAAATTAATCTAAAACGGTACAAGCAAGATTATGAACAAGAATTAATAAAAAACAAAGAAATACCTCAATAGAAATAAAAACCCGGATCAAGATCTCAAATCCAAAGTAATGGAGTTTAGTTCTCCATTAATGGTTACACAAAGCTTCCGAGAGAAAAAAAAGAAAAATAAAATACGTAGTCCTCCAAGTCCACCGAATGAATGATGACCTAATCTAAAACTAATTCTAAAACTAATAAAGGAATCATAATTCAAATCCAAAAATAAAAAGATAATAAAAAAATAAAATAAAAACCAACCCAAAACTTAGTCCAGCCGCCGCTCAGTTGTACGGGTTGACTTTCACCATTTTACAATTCAGCCCCTGGAGTTTTAATATTGTCAGTTCAGTCCTCCAACTTTCAGAATTGTCCAAACAGCCCCTCAACTTCCAGAATTTGCAGTTTGGTCCCTGTAGTATTTTCCGATCCGATTGACTTTAACTTTGCCTTGACTTTGACTACTTGACCTTCGAGACATACGTTGAAGCTCACAAAAAATTACATCCGGAAAATAATTAAATTAAACAACTATTCTACCCCGGATTACAATAAAGGCCCAAATTATAAATAATGCCCCAATTACATCAAATCTAGTCTAAAGTACATCAAAATGAATCAAAATATATGAGAGAATAAGGTAAATAATGTATACAAAATCCGCCACATCAAATTCCCCCACGCTTAGACCGTTACTCGTCCCTGAGTAACATCCTAACCCCACTCTAAACTCCGGTCTAATCAGCGTAGCATGGGAGAAAATGACCCCTAATCTCCTCTAAGCCTCCAAGTCAAAAGTCAACAAACACAACCAACTCTCGGAGTAAAAGAAACTCCGTCCCCATATAACTCCAAAAAATCAAATAAAGATCAATGGCCTTAGCCTGATACAAACTCCAAGATAGTGAAAAACCGTATCCGGACTAAGGCCCACTCATAAAAGCCACGGGGAACTAAAATATCCTAAATTTCCCCCACGCTAGTCTCACACTACAAGTCTCCCTCATAAGAATAAGTTTTTAGCCGGGTAGTGGTCCCGCCACCTCGTGTTTAGCACCAACACCCCCTTATAACTCCAAAAAAAAAAACAGAACGAGGTTTTCTATCCTATTACCCACTAACCGAACCTCCAACATCAAAAATGTCCTACCCGAGACTCCGAAACCCCCCTTATGACGCCAACACCGGTGAATGAAAGATAACATCACTCAAAATCTCACCTTTTGCCTAAGCGCCCTTTCGGGTTTTCACTTAGCCTCTCTCTATATATATATATATATATTTTTTTTTTATTTTATTTTTTTATTGCACACCCTTGTTTTTGCCTAGACTGCCCTTTCGGGTTTTCAATCTAGCGGGCTTCTTTTCTTGTGCTTTTTTTTTTTTTTTTTTTTTTTTTAATAAAAAATGCATACTATACAACTACAAACCCGTCCCCCACGCTTAAACTACACAATGTCCTCAATGTGTGTGCAACAATAAAAGTGCTAGGACAGTAAAAGCGTAAAAGAGGGGAAAATAATACCATCACTGAGGGGGCCATTGCCACGTGGCCTGAGAATTGGAACCCTCACTTTGAATTTGGGCCCGTCTAGTCTCGTGTCTCTGTCCCCTCGCAGATTTTCTGTCTGCCATCCCTTTAGAAAATTGCGCAGGAACGGGCGGAAGATCCCGGGGTTCTGATTGTTGCATCCACATCATCATATGTGACTGGTTCTTGCTAATGGTGGTTACCTCATCCTCAATAGCTTCAAGCCGGTCACATGTCTCCTCCCATCTCCTATCTTCAAGGGCATAGCGGTCCTGCCTAATACGATCCTCATAAGCATATCGGGCCTGCTGCATACGCATCATCTCCTGCAGCTGGTCATTCCGGAAAGCACTAGACCCAGCTGCCTGGTCATCCATTTCCTTATCAGTTCTTACCACCGCCTCATCACCATCACCTTCAACGGGCACAACCTCTCGATCCTCAATATCAACCACTCCCACCATCCTCCAATCCCTTGGTGCCGGTCCCATTGGGAATGTAGCCCCTTCCTTACATATCATATAATGCGTATCCCCATAAGTAAATTTCAGAGCAGCACCATAGATGGGAGGAAGAGTACTGAAACCATCATATCGGCATATGTAATCTTCATCAAAATAGTAAGGTCCCTCAATCAACCCTACCTCATCAGGATGGTCTCGAGTGAATTTCTCAACTAAAAGGGTTATCATACCTCCAACGGGAATGTTGCCACAACACTGGCTCGCATAAGTAGCGCACTTAACGAAGAAAGCATCAACCCAATCTGGAATGGTGGTAGAACTTGGTAACGCCGTTCTCATCATAGCAACATCAAAGGTGTTCAACTTGGCCGGCTCCCCTTTTCCTAGAAATGTCATAGATAATGCCCTATAGAATAAACGCCAAGCTGGGTGAGTGAGGTTGGCCGCTGTATTATTAAGCCTTGCGAACGTGCGGCCTGTCAACTCAAAGAAGAAAATAGCTGCCATCTGATCCTTCTCTTTAAACTCTCCAGCTGGATCGGACACCCCAAACAACTCCCGAACCTCAGCGTATGACAGAGTCTTCTTCTGATCATTGAGCTGAAACCGGATACTAGGCACCCCTTTTATTTCCACCTGCTCAAATGTGGACAAAAACTCAAGCGTGTATCGCTTGTATACTGCTGCACTTTTCCCAACAAATTTTTCTAACCCCGTTTGCTTCATTAGCTGTCTCACTTGAATCCCGAACCCAAAAACATCTAAAAGATCAATATCCAAAAACCTTGTAATATGTAACTTGCGCTTGTGGTGATCTAACTTCTTCCATTTCTTTTTCTGAGAGTCATTTAACTTCTTTAAACCCATAAAAATGTCTCCCTCAGGAGGAGGTGGTTCAAGAATACTCGGTTTTTGCCTTTTTACACCTCGACCAACACTACCCATCGGCTTTGGAGGCATGATTTCAACACTCACCAGCACAATAAACAATAACAAGAACCACACAATCTTACCACCATCTCAACACAACCACAAAACTATCACCGCTCACAATTCACCCACACTATCATCGCTCACCATTCACTCACCAATAACAATTGAGCAATAATATTAAAACCAAAATCACACAACCTCAACATAACCAAAAAACTAGCACAATGCACAACCAATCCTCTCAACTGCACCCAACAAATTAAGAGCAAGGAAAGATGAGAATTGTTACCTTCTAATGCTCCAACAATGACCAACAATACTCCTTGTCCCTCCTAGATTGCTCCAAGAAAGATGAATCAAAAACCCCAAATTTGAATTTCTAGGGTTTTGAAATTATGCTTGAAATCTGATGAATTGATGGCTTAGGGTGTTAGAATGGGTTGCATTTAGGTGAGAGAAAGGGGAAATCGTGAGGGAGGGACTGTGAGTGAGGGGGAGTCGCCGGAATTAATGGAGGTTTGGGAAGAGAGGCTGCCGGAAGTATGGGGGAGGTGCCGGCTGTTTTAGTGCGGCGATAATGGAGGGGGGAAAAGAGAGAGACGGTATCAGAGAGAGAGAGAGAGAGGGAGGGAGTTCGCCGGGATGAATGGGGGTTTTGGGGTGCCGGCGGGTTTGAGAGAGAGGGTGATTGACGCGTAATGGGAGAGAAGGAGAGAGGTGAGAGCGGGTAGTGAGAGAGAGAGAGCCGACCCCTTTTTTTTTTTTTTTTTTTTTCAAGGAAGGAAGTCAGGTTGTGTGCACAGGTAATCCAATCGTGCAGCAACCCATTTTCAATTTCTCTCCAATTTGGTCACCGGTTTTTGCACAGGTTGTGCTAGTGGGCACAAGTTGTGCTGTGCTGCACCAAGGTGTGCGCACAACCCCCTTTCTTGTGCAGCAAATTTGGGATAAAATTTGGCACAAGTTGTGCTGTGATGCACGAGTTGTGCAATGCCTGTTGCCCCTTTTTTTTAACCTGCCCTCGTACGACCAATTGTGCCCCCATGCTATGATTTCCTGCACCCACAAAAACAAAAATATACCCTTCAGTAGCACCAATTCAAAATATAAAAATTAAAATCAAAAGCATAATGTACACAAATAACAAATAAAATAAGCAAATAAATCCCGGGTTGCCTCCCGGTTAGCCGCCCTTCTTTACCGTCTTTAGCTAGACCAAATGCCGGGAAAGCACCCGACATGCATCAAAGTTTAAAGTCTTTGACAAGACTCGGACCCAAAGCTATCAAACATATACCGGGTCTTGGAGATCAATCACCTCCAAATCCGCGGTATTCACGACTTCGTTCTCAAAATACGGTTTCAACCGTTGACCATTGACTTTGAATCCTTTGTCCTCATTAGGACTAGAGATTACCACCGTCCCAAGCGGGGACACCTCCCTCACCACATAAGGGCCGGTCCACCGAGACCTCAACTTGCCCGGAAACAAACGAAGACGGGAATTAAAAAGAAGGACCTTTTGACCAACCTTAAAGTCCTTTCTAATTATCATCTTATCATGCCATATCTTCGCTCGCTCCTTGTAAAGGAGGTTATTCTCATAGGCATCTCTCCTAATCTCATCCAACTCACTCAAGTGCAATTTTCGCTCCTCACCGGAACCCTCTAAGTTCAAATTGAACTTTTTGACCGCCCAATAGGCTTTGTGTTCAAGCTCCACCGGTAAATGGCAAGGTTTACCAAACACCAATCGATATGGTGACATACCAATCGGTGTCTTATATGCCGTCCGGTAAGCCCACAACACATCATCAAGCCTTTGACTCCAATCCTTCCTATTCGGGTTCACAGTTTTTTCAAGGATGGATTTTATCTCTCTATTGGACACCTCGGCTTGGCCATTTGTTTGGGGATGATAAGCAGTCGACACCTTATGGGTGATGTGATATCTCTTGACTAGAGCTTCGACTGTCTTATTGCAAAAATGAGTCCCCCTATCACTAATAATGGCCCTTGGCATCCCAAACCGACACAAAATGTTGCTTCTCAGGAAGTTGACCACTACTTTTGAATCATCGGTGCGGGTAGGGATGGCTTCCACCCATTTGGACACATAGTCCACCGCAAGCAAAATGTACACAAACCCACAAGAATTAGGGAACGGACCCATGAAGTCTATCCCCCACACATCAAAGATTTCACAATTCACAATGAGTGTTTGTGGCATTTCATCACGGCGCCCAATATTACCAACCCTTTGGCACCTATCACAAGTCTGACAAAAAGTGACCGCATCCCGGAACAAAGTTGGCCAAAAGAAGCCACAATCCAAGACTTTCCTAGCGGTCTTTTTCGCACCAAAATGACCACCACACGCATACTCATGACAGAATTTGAGAATAGAGGACACCTCACTATCGGGAATACACCTCCGAATGACTTGGTCGGCACAATGCCTCCACAAGTTGGGCTCATCCCAAACATAATATTTGGCATCACTACGGACTTTGTCTCTTTTCGATTTTGACATCCCCGGAGGGAATTTATTCAAGACAAGAAAATTGACCAAGTCCGCATACCAAGGGGCCACTGAATTAACTGCCCAAAGAACCTCATCAGGAAACTCACCCCGGATTGGGGCTTGTTTATAAGGTTTGTCTTCCTCCATTACAAGGCGACTCAAATGGTCGGCAACTAGATTTTCAGCCCCCTTTTTGTCCTTAACCTCTATGTCAAACTCACTCAACAAGAGAATCCACCGAATGAGTCTCGGTTTAGCCTCTTTTTTAGACATTAAATACTTAAGAGCAGCGTGGTCGGTATAAACAATGATTTTAGTGCCCAACAAGTAGGACCTAAATTTCTCTAGTGCAAAAACCACCGCCAACATCTCTTTCTCAGTAGTGGAGTAATTCCTTTGTGCCCCATTCAAGGTCATAGACGCATAATAAATCACATGCGAGGCACGCTCCACTTTTTGACCCAAAACCGCCCCCACGGCATAGTCACTAGCATCACACATGATCTCAAAGGGACGAGACCAATCGGGTGCTTGAATGATGGGAGTGGTTGTCAACCTAGACTTCAACTCATTAAAAGATTGCTTGCAATTATCATCAAAATTAAAATCAACCTCTTTTTGCAACAGGGTGCATAGAGGTGAAGCAATCTTTGAGAAGTCCTTAATAAACCTCCGGTAAAACCCGGCATGACCAAGGAAAGACCGGACTTCATGCACATTGGTCGGGTAAGGAAGTGAAGAAATGACATCAATCTTAGCTTTGTCAACTTCGATACCCTTTTTCGACACAACATGACCCAAAACAATGCCTTGCTCGACCATAAAGTGACATTTTTCAAAATTTAAGACCAAATTGGTTTCAATGCATCTATCCAATACTAGTCCTAAATGAGCAAGGCATTCATCAAACGAGTCTCCATGGACAGTGAAGTCATCCATGAACACTTCCATAAACTTTTCCACAAAATCGGAGAAAATACTCATCATGCACCTTTGAAAAGTCCCAGGTGCATTACACAATCCAAACGGCATTCTCCGATAGGCAAAGGTGCCGAAGGGGCATGTAAATGTAGTTTTCTCTTGGTCTTCCGGGGCAATAGGTATTTGAAAATACCCGGAAAAACCGTCGAGAAAACAAAAATACGCCTTTCCGGCTAACCTTTCCAACATTTGATCAATAAAGGGGAAGGGGAAGTGGTCTTTACGAGTTACCTCATTTAGCCTCCGTAGATCAATGCACACGCGAATCCCCGTTTGCTCCCGGGTTGGAACCATCTCTCCCTTTTGATTACGGGAGACCGTGATCCCGCCCCTCTTGGGCACACACTGTGTGGGGCTCACCCACTTGCTATCGGAGATGGGATAGATGATCCCCATCTGTAGTAGCTTCAGGACCTCCTTCTTCACCGCCTCCATCATTGGCGGGTTAAGCCTCCTCTGCGGTTGCCTCACCGGCTTCGCATTCTCCTCTAGGTTGATCCGGTGCATACATAAAGATGGACTAATGCCCTTGAGATCGGCAATAATCCAACAAATCGCAGATTTCCGCTCCCGGATCACCTCAATTAACCTCTTCTCTTGATCCGCTGTCAAACTGCTAGAAATCACCACCGAAAGCGTCTCTCCCTCACCTAGATAAACATACTTAAGGTGCTCAGGGAGGACCTTCAACTCAAGCTCCGGTGCCTTCTCTATAGATGGCACAAGCTTCTCCAACGGAACCTCTAGCTTCATCTGACCATGACCCGGCGTGGTAGCAAACATAGCACTCTCTGTAAGACCCATCACTGCTTCCTTCATAGAATCCGAGATATCAAACTCCAAATTAGCATACCCCAAAGCATTCTCTAATGCGGTCTTTATATCATCATCTCCGTTAGACACCTCAAACACCTCTTCTACCAATGGCTCGACCACATCAATGAAACACAACGACTCCGAGTCCTTAGGGTATTTCATAGAGTCAAAGATGTTGAACTCCATTACTTGCCCATCGAACTCCATAGTAAGTGAACCATTAGCTACATCGAGCTTGGTCCGAGCAGTCGACATAAAAGGCCTCCCCAACAGTATGGGGGCCTTTGGATCCGTCTCCATCTCAAGAACATAGAAATCCGCGGGAAATATCATTTTCCCCACTCTAACCAGAACATCCTCTACCAATCCCTTCGGGTAGGCATTCGACCTATCCGCCAACTGTATCACAACTCTGGTGTCCTGCAATTGCCCCAACTTAAGAGTTTCAAACAACGCATAGGGCATGACATTGATTGAAGCCCCCAAGTCTAACATCGCCTTATGCTCAGAAGCATCCCCCAAAGTAACTGGAATCACGAACATTCCTGGGTCACTGCACTTCTTAGGCATTTTCCTCTGATATACTGCAGACACATGCTCACTGACCTTAACCTTCTTCTTACTCCTTTCCCTCTGATTCCTCTTCATAGTACACAACTCCTTCAAAAACTTCGCATACCTCGGGACAGTCTGAAGAAGGTCCAAGAAGGGAATATTAACCTCTAACCTCTTGAAGGTATCGTAAATAGCCTTGTCAGGCTCCGGTTTTCGATGTTCTTTCAAGGCCTCCGGGGATGGAACTTCAGGCTCATATACAGGAGCCTTAACCTCTGGTGTAGTCTCTGTCTGAACTGGTGCCTTCTGTATTGGCTCAGTAATCTCAACCTTTGCCTCCGGTTCCTCATCCACAACCTTATCCTGCAGCTCCTTACCATTGCGAAGAGTCATCGCACATGCATTCTGCTTAGGATTCGGTTCAGTCTGAGATGGCAACTTCCTCGAATCTCTAGCCTCTATCCGTCCCACTGCATCAGCTACCTGAACCATCTGTTTTTCTAAATTACCAATGCTCGCATCTGTGCGCTGCTGATACTGCTGAAAATTCTGGTTCATGGTGCTTACACTCTGTGCCAAAGAATTCAGTAATGCCTCTGTAGACTGTCCTGGAGAATTCTGCTGCTGCGGCTGCTGCTGCTGTTGATATGGTGGTCTATAAGAGTTGTACTGATTACCCTGGTACTGCTGCTGCTGATAACCCTGCTGATTACCAAACTGCTGTCCCTGACCACCCGGCTGATTTTGCTGCTGACCTGTACCCCATCTGAAATTAGGATGATTTTTCCAGTTGGGGTTATAGGTGTTACCCATCGGTCTCTGTCCCTGCTGCGCAAACCCAACTGCACTAACATCCTCCATCTCGCCCGTTTGCAGAGACGGGCACGAATCTGTAGGGTGCGTAATGTCATAACAAATCCCACAAGGCTTCGGTGTTTGTCCTAGAACCAACTGCTTTACCATACCCTTGAGATCCTCCATATCCGTCTCAAACTTACTGGACACCCCATTGTTAGAACCCGCTGCGCTAACCTGTCTCACATTAGACCTCTTGCCATGGGTCCTCGTACTCTTAGCCAGCTCCTCGATCAATCTCTTAGCTTCCTCGGTAGTCTTGTTCAGAATGCTTCCCCCACAGCACGAATCCACTAGCCGTTTATCCTGAATAGTCAATCCCCCATGAAAATAGACAATCAGCTGATCCTCAGTAAACCCATGATACGGGCAACTCCTACAAAGCTTGTGGAAGCGGTTGTAGTAGTCATATAGGGTCTCATCTGCCTTTTGCTCCATATTGCTGATGTCCCTCTTCATAACATTAATCTGGTCCTGAGGGAAAAACTCTTCCAAGAATACTTCTTTCATCTGCTGCCAAGTCGTGATGCTGTTGGGTGGCAAATGATAGTACCATCCATTCGCGTTATCTTTCAGTGTGAAAGAAAACGCCCTCAACAAAAGGTGCTCGATCGGAAGCGCTGCCGGCTTCATACTCTGACAGATTTGCACAAACTGTGAGATGTGCTGATTAGGATCCTCTCCGGGCATCCCTGTGAAGTGCGGTAGCTGATTCAGTAGCCCCGGCTTCAACTCAAACGTCACCCCGGCAGGTAAGGCAGGGAATTGGACGGCATGTGGTTGCTCATTCCAATTCGGTGCAGTCCTCTGCCTCAATGTCTGTGATGGTACTGCTTGTCTACCTCCTGCGTTATTTCCACCAGCACCACCGCCACCGGCATTATCTTCACCAGCGCCACCAGCACCAGCGTTACCCTGACCTTGTTGCGCCATATCTTCAGCCAACAAAATTGCCTTGTATCTCCTACTTTGCTGTCGTCCTTTCCTGAAAGACCTTTCGATTTCTGGATCAAATGGTACAATCAAATCGTTAGTAGAACGGGTGTGGACCATGCACGGTTCCACACTACAAGATAATAAGCAATAAAGATAATTAGAAATATAGCAAGTAAACAACTAAAAGAGAAAAAAAATAAATAAAAAGAAAATAAAATAAAAAGAACGCAAACAATAACACCGTTCCCCGGCAGCGGCGCCAAAATTTGGTAGGCTTAGTCGCACACCTACTAAATTAGACCTAACTCGGCCACTAATAATGTAATTAGGGTAAGTCAGGGTCGATCCACGAAGAACGATGATTATTTGCGAACAGTCACTTGACCAGATTGGGGGTTTGATTTTGATTGTAATTAAATCCTAGACGGGAAATTAAACTAATTGTGATTAAAACAATGATTAAAAGCACTTCAGATTTGATACTGTCACCGGATTTTAATTCTAATATCACTGATAATTCTAATCTACTTTAATCTTATTCACTTGATTACGAGATGTATTTCAATCTCTGTCTCTTCTTTCAGAATAGTTTATAGCAGTGGCACACTCACTATAAACCCTAATTAAAATTAAACCTAAACTGGCACAGAAAAGGTCTAAAGATTAATTGATGAAGTTTTAAGAGACTAAAATCAAGAACGCTTTCTAAAAATAATTTAGATAATCGTCTAATCTTGCCTACTCCCCAAATTGCTATGGCACATACACAATTCGTGGAGATGCTACAATGAAAACCCTAATTCTGGCACAGAACGAGTAATCTAGCAAAGATCAATAAAGAGGACAAGTAAATTGGCCAGATTTACAAACCCTAGAAATTAATCTAAAACGGTACAAGCAAGATTATGAACAAGAATTAATAAAGAAAAAAGAAATACCTCAATAGAAATAAAAACCCGGATCAAGATCTCAAATCCAAAGTAATGGAGTTTAGTTCTCCATTAATGGTTACACAAAGCTTCCGAGAGAAAAAAAAGAAAAATAAAATACGTAGTCCTCCAAGTCCACCGAATGAATGATGACCTAATCTAAAACTAATTCTAAAACTAATAAAGGAATCATAATTCAAATCCAAAAATAAAAAGATAATAAAAAAAAAAAAAAAAAACCAACCCAAAACTTAGTCCAGCCGCCGCTCAGTTGTACGGGTTGACTTTCACCATTTTACAATTCAGCCCCTGGAGTTTTAATATTGTCAGTTCAGTCCTCCAAGTTTCAGAATTGTCCAAACAGCCCCTCAACTTCCAGAATTTGCAGTTTGGTCCCTGTAGTATTTTCCGATCCGATTGACTTTAACTTTGCCTTGACTTTGACTACTTGACCTTCGAGACATACGTTGAAGCTCACCAAAAATTACATCCGGAAAATAATTAAATTAAACAACTATTCTACCCCGGATTACAATAAAGGCCCAAATTATAAATAATGCCCCAATTACATCAAATCTAGTCTAAAGTACATCAAAATGAATCAAAATATATGAGAGAATAAGGTAAATAATGTATACAAAATCCGCCACATCAGAACCCGACTCAGTGGATGCTGAAGAATCTGACTGACTTACCATGGCTCCTTTAGGAGGATCGTGATACCATATAAGACTAGACAAAATAAAGCATTTACATAGAAGAAGAAGTGGGCTGAATTCTCAACGTGAGTATTCACTTTTCATATTGATCTTTATATAGAGATGGGATATACAAAGTCCTAGATCTATACAAAGGTAAAGATAGCTATTTCTATGGAATTGATAGACACTATCATCTATATTCTGTACAAGATATATACTAAGGCTAACTCTAATTTGAATTACAAATCTTTGCTAACATTTAGGAGTGTACTGACTGTTAGGATATGGGTGCCACTAATTATCCGTTTACACTTTTGTCATTCACTAGTTGAGCCCTGTCCAATTGTCCATAACAACTTATTGGAGAGATTGGGCCCATCTTACATACTCATTCCGTCCCGCCCGAAATAGGATTTTGGTAAACTTAACTTTACTCTGACCAAAGAAAATATAATAATCCAAATAAAAATTTAGTTTTTTTTTATTGTAACACAATTAATAATACTCTCAATAACAATTTTTAAATTTATATTAGGATAATTATTTTTTATTTAAATTACATGGTCAAAGTATCAAAAAAACTACCAAAATCCTATTTCGGGCGGGACAGAGGGAGTATTCCCTACATTCCATAAAAAATAAAAAAATAAAAAATAAAAGAGGAACTATTTACTGGAATGGATGATGAATTAATATTATACTCCCTCCGTCCCCAAATGATCTTTACACTTTTTTTTGTTGTTGATGTTATTACGAAAGAACTTTGAGCAATAATTTTAGGTTGATTTAAGTATCTTAATAAAAATCTAAAACTTGTTATTGATAATATTGCTGATGGTGTGTCCATTAACAAGTTTTAGATATTCATTAGTACAATTGAGTGAATCTAAAATTATTACTGAAAGATCCTTCATAATAACGGGAAAAAAAAGTATGAAAGACCATTTTGGGTTCCACAATTTCGAAATAAGTGTTGCAGCTTAATAATAACAAGTGTTAGAGAAATATGACTAGGCCTTGCAAAAAAAAGTTTTAAACATTAGAGGAAAACATTTTTTTAGCTTTAAAACGGTACTCGCTCGTCTCAAAAATAGATATCGTTTTTGGAGTTAATTTTTGTCTCAAAATACTTGTCGTTTCATTATTTTCAAAGTTTTTTTATTACTCTATACCAATTATATCATTTATAATGATAGTGAACTGTTTTTTTACCTAACCATTTAATTACCCAGTTGAATTATTTTAGTGGTATTTGAGACTTCTCCACATGCATTAATGACATTTCTTAACCGTGTTAAAAACTCCAAAACGACATCTATTTTAAGACACATAGAGTATGTGTTACCATTAATATTGTTGTTCCTCAATTATTACTGTCAAATTATAATTTCATAAATTTGAAAGTTTAACTGATAAAATAACACTTTCAATAATAAAACGGCCAGTTTTAATTGGTTTTAACCAAATACTCCGTACTAAATTGACACACAGCCTTGAAGTTACAAAACCAATTTTGAATCAACCCGGGATAGATTTATATACATATGGTGATCGTACATAAATAAAATCTGAAGAATTTATGAGATGATGGTTCTAACTGCAGGCCATCTACAACAACGGTTTGATTTCCGGATTACAATTCAAACGTTTTCCCATTACTGGGAACAAATTTGTTATTTACACATTTTAATAACTAAACCCTACTCTTTTTTACTGTATTTATTTATTACAAAAACATTTCTCCCGTCCACCATTTCAACAAGCTCTTCTTCATACATCTCTCATCCCACCAACTGATCGAAAGAACGAAACGAACAAGTTGTGAGCTCTTCTTCCTCCCTTTACGATAGGTACTTGCATCCCCCATAACCTGCAAAACAAAAATACAAACCAAATTTCCAAATTTAAAACCATATACTCCCTCCGTCCCACCCGACTTAGGACATATTGCCATTTTGGGCGTCACACTCCACTTAGGACATCCCTAAATGGCAAGTTTATATTACTTTAATAGTCAATGGGACCCACTTATCATACTCACAACAACAATCCATTTACTATTCCACCCACTCATTCTCTCTCCTATTTACTTTTCATACTCACAACACTTCCTCCACTCATTCTCTTTCCTCTTAAAATAATAATTTTCCTTAATCCACTACAACAAAAGTGACTTTTCCCGGCACTTTAAAAAGTGCTGGAAATTGAAAAAAAGTGCCGGAAATTGAAAAAAAGTGCCGGAAAAGCTATTCCCGACACTTTTGAAAGTGCCGGAAAAAGTGGTGTCGGCAATACTTACCGGCACTTTAAAAGTGCCGCTAATTTAAATAAAATTATTTTTGAATTAACCCGGATTCGAACCCACGACCTCTTGCATACGAAGCACACCTTCTACCGCTAGGCTAAATCATTTTTTGTTATAAATTTTCATATACAATTATTTGTTACAAAACAAAAACTTATATTAGTGCATTTCTATTATTGTAGTCCATAAAAATCTAATATAAGTAACAAATTAAAGCAAAGTTACATGAAAAATATGATTAAATTTAAAAATTAAATAAAAATTTCAAAACAAACATCTTGTTTTTAGCGGCACATTATAAAAAAATGCTGGAAATTAGCGGCACTTGTTAGAAAGTGCCGGGAATTAGCGGCACTTATGAAAAAGTGCCGGAAATTAGCGGCACTTTTTCCAAAAGTGCCGGAAATTAGCGGCACATATGAAAGTGCCGGTAAATAAGTGCCGGGAAAAGCCATTTTTGTTGTAGTGATCCCCGTGTCAGGACCAATTGCCCTAAGTCGGGCGGGACGGAGGGAGTATGTGTTATCAATGGCCCATTTGATGAAGATAAAATCGTCAACCCAATTAGTGTTGACTTGATAATTGTTTACAAAAGAGTCGTTAAGTGATTGCTTACTTGGATCAGCTGAGGTGATAACGGCTGATTGGGAGAAGTCGCAGTTGAAGTCATTGCGACCATTTGCTTGATAGAAAGTATTCATCATGTATGAGGCATGAGCTCGAACATTATTAGGCTCAAAGCAAGCACCCCCTGGCTGAATAGGCCTACAATCCGCACCTTTGCTGCACACGTAGTCTATGTTAGCCTGGAGTGCTGCATCACTCGCCTCTTTCTTGGGCACGCACCACTTCTTTCCCTGGGCTGGTGCTGGCTTCACAGGACTTGGTGTTGGCTGTATATACACGAACAAAATGTTGCATTATTTTCTAAGTAAAGATTGATTCTATAAATACATGAGCGTGGGGATTGCAATCATCAAATTTGAGTATTTGACATAAGATGATAGGCAAATAAAGAAGGGGGATTGACAATTCAAATTCATTTACTCTAATTAAAGGGCAAAGTTAAGATCTAGACATTCAATAAAAGCAGCAGCAGCCTACACTTTGTGATTGAGACAAGTCTAATGTTCTGAGTTAAAGTCCACAATTAACTGAATATAATGTTCAAGAAAAGCAGCAGCAGCCTAGTTTCATCCCTTTGTGATTTTCAATTCTCCATGTGTTAAAGGTTGTTACATTTTGACTTTTTGTACTCAACACAAATAAACTTTGACAAAACATTGATGTCGATCTAATCATCCTAGTGAAATTATAAAAATTGTAACTGATAAATCATTAAGTTTCCCAATAACAATTTTTATTTTTATAATTTCATTGTGATCACTAGATTTACACCAATGTATGCTCTAAGTTAACATGTGATGACCAAAAAAGATCAAATTGAGACAATTTTTTGGGTGACATGGGGAGTATTTGTTTTGTCAGCAACAAGATGCCTTCTTTGGTATAGGACAGAGCGAGTATCATAATCTATTATCACAAGTTCACAATGGTAAAATCTACAAATTTCAAAAAAAAAAAAAAAAAAAAAAAAAGGTAAAATCTACTTGGAAGTTCTCTCGAAAAAAATAAATAAATCTACTTAGTAGTGACCAGAAGAAAGAAGAATAATAAATACAGATTTGTAACGGAAATAGACAAAGGGGACAAGATCTGCATTGAGAGGGTCCAACGGTTCACGCAAAAATTTAAGAAATACTAATAAAGAAAAGGGATAAGAATAAATAAAGCAAAAAAGCACAAGAATATTTTTTTTTTTTTTAATTTAAAGACAGACGACAACTATATTCCACTAAACAGTAAATACAACTCAACTCATATGCCTTGTTCTCGAAACTACTACTTGTATGTTAATAAAAGTCCACATGGTCGCCTAAGATTGTTTTGGAAAACAATTTTATCATATTAAACGTCATCTATTTGTCCCAAAATAAACGTCGAGTCAATGTTTTTAAGCTTTTAGTTATGGACAATGATACACATAGTGAAAACACAAAGGGAAAACTCATAGTGAAACACTCTAATCCATTGGATGAGTTTTTAGCAGTGGGGTCCACAAAGATTTATTACAATCCAACGGATTACAGTGTTTCGTTATCAGTTTTCCCTTTAAGTTTTCACTATACATATCATTATCCTTTAGTTATATTCATTTGATTGCATCAATTTATTCATATGCGTAGAGCGACACATCTTATTGCATTGCAATACTTGTGCCTAATAGAATGTGTAATATAGAAAGATCACCAAACTTCATACCATATTTTAGCACGACGACGTTTGATTTTGGGACAAATGAAAATGAAAAGTAGAACATTTGTTTTGAGAGAGTACGTGCGTAAAGGATGGAATATGATTAGCAATTGAGTCAAACCACCAGTTAATTTTGTTTGGCAAATCAGGTCACTTACTCTCCTATCTAAACACTGATTAGATTAATATAATATAAGGCAAAAATAATGGTTACTCCAAATCCATATCACCATAAGCATATCATATGTGCTGTCATTTTCAACTTTATAGGAATATTAAATAATTGAACATTCTATGAAGAATAATTGTGTATGAGGAAAAGGGAAAGATTGACAAATTAGTTACGGTACCTGGGGTTGCGGTTGTGGTCCGCGCAAGATACCAATGTTATAAACCGGGGTGAAATCGGGTCGGAACAATCCGAAATTCCTCTCAGCAATCGAACCCGGTTTCTGGTTCTCGTTAAACAACCCGAATATGTACGTCTCAAATTTCTTGCCTGGCATCAACGGCGTTCCTTCGCCGGAGCTGACCTTCTTCAACAACCCACCGTTATACGACGCCGCATTCGCCACATTGACATGTGTCAAGAACGGCTCACCTAACGACGGCCACCCTGTCTCGGCGGCAATGATTTCAACATCCGGGTAACCCAGTTTCTTCATGGATACATAAACGGAGTCCATGAGCTGGTCAAACATGTTCGTGTAAAGTTTGCCGGTAGCTGGGTCGCGAACGCCGGGGTTGGGTTTGAAAAGAACGAAGTTTGCTTTGTCAGGCGAATATCCAAAATACGGGTACGGGTTAACCATGAAAGCGGACTTGGTTTTTCTCAAGAACTGGAGCATCGGGGCGAGAACACCAACGTCCCACCCGGGTCGGAAAGAGGCGGAGCTGGGTGGGTTGGATGAAAGGAGAATACCCAACGAATGTGGTGTCGAAACCTTAATAGCTCCGAGCCCAGACTTGACGAGGGCGGCGTGGAGCGACTTCATGGCCGGTACGAGGTTGTCGATGAGGTTCTGGGGACCCCAGTGGAGGATCTCATTGCCGACGGCGATGTAGTGGATGTTGGTGGCGGGATAGAATGGTTTGATGTTGGCATTGACCCACCGCCGGGCGTAACGAACGTTAACTAGGTTGGGGATCTCGCCGTTTGGGACGGTAACGGTGACGGCGATGCCGGAATTGGCGAATCCACGGAGGATGTCGGGATTGACGTCGAAGATTTTGATACGGTCGATGATGGTGCGTTCTTTGAGGAACTTGGCTACCTGAGCGGGAGGGGGAAGGTTGTCGCCGAGGGTACCGTAGTTAACGCCGATGGAGAAGACAGGGGAGGTGCTCTGGAGGAGGAAGAGAGTGAGGAGAGAGAGGAGGCGGAAGGACGACGGTCTCGTTGCGGCAATCTCCATTTTGTTTCTTTTAATGATTTGAAAGGGTTTGTTTCAAGAGATTAAGGAGGGATTTGGGGAGTATTTATATGTGGGGGTTGAAAGGGATTTGTGTCCGAATAGAGAAATCCGGGTAGAGGTAATGAGGGTGAAGAAAGTGAAAATGGTCAAATAATGTGTTTTAGTTTTAGCCGTTCAATTTTGACGCGTAGTGAGGGGATAGGAAACAGGGAGCAAATTTGGGCTGGGTTTGAACTGGGGAGGATAGATAGGGAAATCATTTCAACAAGAAAGCGCGTTATGCGGGTATTTAGAGGTAGGGATGACAATGGGGCGGATACGGATCAAGTTTACTCAATACCACCGCATTCGTCCGGTAGTGAACACTCGTTGTATTTGTTAGAGCAAAATATACATAAGAACGATGGCAAGCGAAATAATTAAACACGAACACAAGAATTTACGTGTTTCACCAACTTGGCTACGTCCACGGGCGGAAGAAGAATATATTTCTATTCAATGGCAATTACAAAAGACGATCTTCACTAATCTAGTTGCACGAATTATTTAGGCAAATAATTCCGTCAACCTAAATCTAGATCTTAGATCTCTACTTGTATCTATCAGAGATGACCGGCCAAAATAATGCTAGAGGAGTGGTTAGTATTTATAAGCATAAATACTAGAAACCCAATAAGAGAAAGAATCATATTCCTTGTGTACAATGTAATTGGAATCCTATTTCTTATGTACAAAGTAATCATATTCTCATTAGGAAACGGTTTTCCTAATTCTTGAACAATTCATTGTACCAATAAGAAACTTAATTAAACCAATAAACATTAATCCATGTACCAAAAGGATTTCTTTTCCTTGCCCAATTCAAATCCTAAAAATTACTCGACTTGTCGCTGACATATCCTTAACCAATAGACATTGATTCAAAGGCATATTCCCAACAATCTCCACCTTGACTTTGAATCTCCCCGAACCATAATTTATATCCACGAACCGACCTCAACTCCACCTTGAGTTGAATCCTCTGCTTCCGAACATATTTCTCCACCTCCGCCACCGCCTTCTGTCTTTGTCAAGACAGTACCTTTGTTCACTCAAGAACAACCACGTTTACCTAGTCAAGCAAACGACTTTTCCAGCTTAACTTGTGCAATGATTTCTAGATCCCTAGAACCTTCACCACACCGTTGACCACCATATCTGAAATACCAAATCCACGATCACCAAATTCGAATACCATATTACCCAGATGACGACCGTCGATCTTGTCTCAAACTTCAACGTGCTTCGAACTATTCTTGGATCACCAACGAACACGGACAAACACCCTTGAATGACTTGAACAAATAATTTCTCATTCGGGCAATGTATCTCGAACCCGTGACTACTTATTTGGATTTCTTCCCTATAAGCATTTGCACAAACGGAAATTGTACATGAACTGCACGACTGCGCGATGTCTGCACGAACTGCTACAATACTCCACTAACATGTGCTCTTACTTATCTTTTTTCTTCGAACTCTCCATAGCTCCGATGAGAGCCAAGAAACTAGTATTGATGTCTCAGAAAGTCTTCTAGACCATCAACATAGTGTTTCGCCGAACACTTGAGACTGTACACCTCTAGAATTTAAGAACCCCTTTTGCCGACTAGACTTGTGTATCAACTTCCGGATCCTTGGAAAAGACTACACCTTAAATCCTCAGATTGTACCTTGTCTCGATTGCTTCTCAATCCCAATCCAACGATGAGCTTCGAACTAGTCTAGAAAGCTTCGAACTCACTCATTCAAAGGCGAATAGAATTCAATCTTGTGCTTTACCTCAAGGACCATATGTCACGCCGGACAACCTTGCTCCTCCCAAGCAACCGGACGATATGCTAAGACTAGCATTCTTTAGTGCCTCTAGACCGCCTATCTAGAGCACCGCCCCTTCCGGGCGACTAACAGTTTTTTATGCTCGGCAAGTTCATTCGGCCGTGAACCTCGCCCACCGAGATAAACTGTCCCAACTCAATCTGCGGATAGTCATCTTATACCTCAGGATCGTCTGCCCATCTACTCATTCTTGTACAAATCGGCTCCACCTATTCCTCAACTATCTTACTTTGCTCTACCCTTGGATTTAGAAGCCACTCATCCCCGCGTCGTGAGCCTTCTTCCTCTGTTAGAGCAAAATCACCATGGTTACTGTATACCATAGCAACCTCCACGAGAACATCATCACCAAGACCCATGATGATTTGTGGATGCGCCTTCTCCTCCAGAGAATCCATCACTTCCTCGCTTCCCTTCCCCTCCTTATAGAAATTAAAAACTTCATTAGGTCTCGGTCCTCTCTTGCTAGAAGATTTTTGAAAATTCTTCTTCTTGCTAGAACCCTTGCTGCCTTCCGCAACTATCCCTGTTGAATCACTGTTTGTACTAGATCTACTCGCCACGAGGGTACCAATAATCCTTGTTTCTTCAACACGACTTCTGTCTTGATGTGTCCAACCTAGAGACCCAGATTTATGCATGGACGCTGCACGTACACTGCACGATCGCTGCTCGCGAACTGCACGTGTACTGCACACGAACTGCAGGGCCTTCATCTTGATTTACCAAAGAATAAAATACTATTCATCCCATTAGTTTTGTTGATCGTTGATTCAAATCCTTGACCCATATTTTTTTTGCAGCGGAAACCCTAGATCTCTAATCAACCAGTCGCCAATAAGTGAAATCGCAACAATAAACTCCAAACGCATCCAATCGAAGATAAAACACCAGCAGCTTCTGTCCGGATACAATTCCGGATGCTACGGACCTTAAAATCCGATCTCCACCATTCAGATTGAATATCTATGAGTCCCCAATCTACTCACCAAAATTCAGCACGATCCAACGGTGAACGAACGCGCTACGCCTTTTTCTTCACCGCTGCGCTGGATAAAAACGGACAAAAAACTGCTACCTTGTTTTTCTTCGATCTTGGATCTCTTCCGTCGATGCTAATTCTCTTTTTCAACCAAGCTCTGATACCACTTGTTAGAACAAAATATACATAAGAACGATGTCAAGCGAAATAATCAAACATGAACACAAGAATTTACGTGTTTCACCAACTTGGCTACGTCCACGGGCCGAGGGAGAATATATTTCTATTCAATGGCAATTACAAAAGACGATCTTCACTAATCTAGTTGCACGAATTATTTAAGCAAATAATTCCGTCAACCTAAATCTAGATCTTAGATCTCTACTTGTATCTATCAAAGATGACCGGCCAAAATAATGCTAGAGGAGTGGTTAGTATTTATAGGCATAAATACTATAAACCCAAAAGGAGAAGGAATCATATTCCTTGTGTACAATGTAATTGGAATCCTATTTTTTATGTACAAAGTAATCATATTCTCATTAGGAAACGGCTTTCCTAATTCTTGAACAATTCATTGTACCAATAAGAAACCTAATTAAACCAATAAACATTAATCCATGTACCAAAAGGATTTCTTTTCCTTGTCCAATTCAAATCCCAAAAATTACTCGACTTGTCGCGGACATATCCTTAACCAATAGACATTGATTCAAAGGCATATTCCCAACAGTATTGAATATGCTCTGTCCAGTAGAGTGCTAAACTCGTATCCGTCCCGCTCTGTCCCGCACTCAATAAAACAACATTTTTTTGCTTTAGCCCAACCTGTATAACTTTAACAACAAACTTAAATTTGACATCAACTATGTTAGGACCAATCTAATATTTTATATATTATACAAATACTATTACAACAAATATAAATTATATAAAAACTGAAATATAATAAACCTGGAGATACAACACAATTTGATTGGAAAGATGGTTGAATAGAGGCCTGCTACGCAGTGTCCTAAGACAAAATTTCATCTCCGCTTGTGCTGCAGATTCAGGCGTTTGTCTTGAGGATGCAACTATTCGGAACAAGTTCTTGCACAAGAACTTGTTCCCTGACGAATCTACTTTATGCTTTCAGAATAGATAGAAGGAGGAAAAAGGTGATGGATTTTTTTTGTGTATTCAACACACAATCTGATGATAATTATATAGTTAGTCAAAGTTTGAATTTGAACGAACATGATTTTTCTTTCTCAAAAAAAAAAAAGAACAAACAAACAAACATGATTTTTCAGACAAAACTGCCTAAGCAGTTGCAACTGTCTGAAAGGCAGTTAATTTCAAATATGTTTCTGAAAATGCATTATCTGTTTTTATCCTTTTATCAAAAAAAATAATTAATTATAAGTAATATTAAAATTGTTAACATTACTAAATAAAAGTTAATTGGATCAGGAGACCCCAGGCCCTATCTTTGACTATTAATATATATTAATTGTCCAATAGAAAGTCCACTAAGCCCAATCATTTGATCCATCATCAATTTAATGAATCCAATAACTTTACATTTATAAAGACTCTTCATTTTCCATCTTTTTCCAATATGGGATAAAATCCCACATACAAGTTCCAATAAACTATTCATAACAAATTATTAACAATTAATTCAAACATGAGCCTATGAACATCAATATCAATGCAGAAAATCAATAATAAGTAAGTCTATTAACATCATAAATTAACATTAGATAGAAAGAGAGAGAAACAAAGATAGATAGAAAGAAAGAAAGAGAGATTTACTTATTGTCGAAGTCGAGGCGAGAAAAAGACTACCGCCACCATCTCTGGCTGACCTTGACGACGGCGGAGGAAGAAGATGAGACTGAAAGGAACAGACTTGGAGGAATCGCCTCAATCGCCAGTGATGTCGACGCAAATGATTTCTAACCCTGGAAGTTGAGAAAAGGCATATTATATATGAATGCAGTAAGGTAATATGTGAAGGGTTTAGGGACATAAAAGTAAATAGATAGCATACTTATGTATACGGGGCAAGGCCCCGCGAGTTGGAGTGTGCTACCAAATCCGACCTTTAACCCGCTGAGTTATGAAAAATTGTTACCAAACCCGCCCCATTGCCAGGGGGATTGTCCTGAATACGGATCGGGTTCGGACAAATTGTCATCGCTATTTGGAGGGGAGTGAATTAGACATTTACATACGCTTCCGGTTCCGATTTTGAGGATGTTAAATGGCAGTCGGTTCGGTTTTAAATTGTCAATTCCTATTTCGGTTGTATTTTTTTTTCTCTTTAACAGAAGTTAAAGTCAAAATCTGTTGACAGATTCTGCCAATTTTTTAAGAGAATCTATAAAATATGAAACAATTTTTCTTCATAATGAAAGAAAAGTCACATATCAACAAATTCTGTTAACAAGCTAACAGAATTTGTTAAAAATATGAAATTTTCTACTTTAGAGCAAACTAAGAAGTATGTTAAAAAAATATTTCAGTTAACATTTTACCATATATAATTAGTCTATTAGCACAAAATAAAAGAAATGTCTACTTCCGGATTCCGGCCGGTCCAACCGCCGGTTTTTAGTTTTGGGAAAGGTAGGACTGAAACCGAACTAGGAATCGTCTGATTTATCCCGTCGGTTTCGGTTCTCGCCAGTTTCAGTTCGGTTCACGATTTGGACCGATCCGATTCCGACTTGCCTATCACTACTACATTTCTGAGCTAATGTAACACATCTAATGAATCTAATGCAACGATCCATGAGAATGGCGTTGCATTATCTCTTCTATGCAACACTTTGTTTGAGTTATTGCAACACTATGACCTAAGCGTTGAATTAAGTATTTTGGCGTTACATTAGATCCCTCTAATGCAATGGCTATATTACTAATGCAATGCCTTCAATAATGCCATTGCATTAAGTTACCTGACGTTGCATTATATCATTCTAATGCAATGGCTATATAACTAATGCAACACCTTCAGTAACACTCTTACATTAAGCTACTTGTCGTCGCATTATATCCTTCTAAAAGTTTCAAAGAAAAGTATAATAAAGAAATGAGAGACACAGACAATACCCTTTGATTATTATGTATATATGTATATATTTTCCATTTTTTTCTGAAAATAGATAAATATTTTGGACTTTTTTTTTATATAGAAGTTTTTTTCAAAAAGTTATAAAAAAAAACTTTAGAAATAACTAAGCAAATGAAAGTATAATAAAGGAATGAGGGACGGACTATTAACCTTTAATTTAATTATATACTCCCACCGTCCCACCACAAGTGAGACTAATTTCCTTTTCAGTCTGTCCCATCACAAGTGAGACTGATTTCCTTTTCAGTCTGTCCTACCACAAGTGAAACTGCCCAAAATGGAAATGTTTTAATATATTTATATTCAACCAACCCCACTAATTAACTCCACTCATTCTCTCTCTTCATTTTCCACCACTCATTTTATTCAACCAACACTACTATTTACCCCACTCATTCTCTCTCTTCATTTTCTACCACACATACACTACATTTTTCTTAATTTTTATGTATATATGTATATTTTTTTTCTGAATAAAAATAATTATTTTGGACTTTTTTTTAGTAATGAAGTTTTTTTTTTTTTTCAAAAAAATAAAAACTAAGAAGCAAGGCAAAAACAAAGGAAATGAGTCAACCAAAAGTAGAGAGCGAAGGATATAAATGTCCAGAAACACTATTCATGAAGCAAGTGGGTAAGTTAGGTAAGTAATGGTTTTTTTGTAAGGGGAAATGACAATTTAGGGTCTAAAGTTTAAGGGGTGTGTGCCAATAGGGGTCTGATGTATCAATTTTGTCAATTTAGGGTCCAAAGTTGACAACGTTAGTCAATTAAGGGTTTTTGGACTAAATTGTAAAGAAAATCCAGTTAACTAACAGAAGCACTTAATTGAAGTTTGTTTTGGATGTTCGTCTAGGCTTTGTGTAATTTCACACATCCCTTATACAGTAGAACCTAAATTGTCATTTACTCTTATTATTATTTTTTCGAATAATTTTAATTAATTTTAAAAATACTAATAAATCAAAAAAGCAAATAAAAATTAAAGTGGTTTTTTTTTTTTTGGAAACACAAAAAATGAAGTTATAAACAAGGAAAATTATTAATAAATTTAAAAATAATTTTATGAAAAAATGAAATAATTAGAATACTAATATTAATAATGAACAATACTAACCACCACCACAAAAAAAAAAATTGTCTGATCCCCACTTTCTTCTTTTTTAAAAAAAGTAAGTGTTTTTTTTAATATAATTTTTTACACTTTTTTCTTTTTAAAAATTATATATTTTATTTTATAGTGATTCTAAATGAAAAAAACTTGAAAAAGTAGTTTAATAACGTTTTAATTATTAGTTAATTTAATATAAGAAAATAAAATTTAATATTTCAAAAAAAATATTATTAATTTTATTTGTCTAAAATGACGATATAACCATCCAAATATTCAAAACAAATTCCAGTTAAGTCCACGTGCAAAATACATTTAACTTTACTGGATTCTGTTAACAGAATCGTTAAAAAACCCTAACCTGCACAACTTTTGCAACTTTGGACCATAAATTGACAAAATTGATACATCAGACCCCTATTGGCACACCCCCCTAAACTTTGGACCCTAAATTGTCATTTCCCCTTTTTATAATTAAATAAACTTTTTGAGGACAAGCTC
Organism: Campanula takesimana; assembly: GCA_026119855.1. NCBI lineage: Eukaryota > Viridiplantae > Streptophyta > Magnoliopsida > Asterales > Campanulaceae > Campanula > Campanula takesimana. The sequence goes on along the minus strand of JAOWBW010000408.1, from coordinate 676,370 downwards.
CTCCAAAGCACTATTCATTCTTTTCTATTTATGGAATAAAGCAACTAAGAACCTTAAATAGTATTAGCTAATAATATTAATTACTATTATTATTTTTAGTGATGCCACATCAAACATACCCTCATAATTGTGTGACTGTTCAATTTCTTTTTCTTAGCTAATAGTATTAGCTAATAATATTAGTTACTATATAGGGTAACTATTATAGTTAATTATAGTAATTACCTTATATAGTACTCCTTCCGTCTTAAAATAGATGTCGTTTCAACCACTTTACACATATTAAAAAATACAATTAATGTATGTGAAAAAGTCTTATATACCCCTAAAGTAATGCAATTACCTAGGCAATCAAATAAATGTTTAAGAGATAGTCCACTATTATTAATAAGGGTAGAGTTGGTATACAACAACAAAATAGCCTTGAAAATAGCAAAACGACATGTATTTTGAGACAAAAATAAACTCTCAAAACGACATCTATTTTGAGACGGAAGGAGTAAATAATATTACTAGCTAATACTATTAAACAAATAATAGTTAAGGGCGTTGATGGTACTTAAGTGGTGCTAATGCTAGAGGTATGGTGGTAAGTATATGACGGTGGTTGTGATTAATGATTGTTATCATATTTTGTTACTAAATACTCCCCCATTCTCTACTTAGTGTGAATCAAAATTTTGGGCACACAAATTAAGAAAAAGTAAGAGAGATAAATAATGGAAGGATGTGTTTGTGAGTATGAAAAATTAAATAGGAGAGAGAATGAGTGGAAGGAATAGTAAGTTGATTAATGTTGTGAGTGTAAAAGTAAAGTAGGAGCGATAATGAGTGGGAAGAATAGTAAAGATTCTTTGCTATTTTTGGGCAATTCACACTAACATGAGACAGACGAAAAAGAAAATAAGTTCACACTAACCTGAGATGGAGGGAGTATACAATTATTATTATTTTATTCATAATTTTTTAATTATTATAATTATTAGTTATTATGATTATTATCAATTTTTTCACCAAGTATCCAATTAATTTCTTGTTACTTATTAATTATTATACCATTATTATTATTCATTATTAAATATAATAAAAAATAATAATTATCTAATTATTGTTATCATTTTTATTATAATAATATTAATGATTTTTTTATTAAAAATATAAATAAAGATAAAGATGCTAATAATAACAGTATTTTATTTTTGACATAATATTAATAGATTGATCTTTCAAATAAAAAATAATAATATTAATAGATTGATAAGAGTATATATTAGGTGTCGATTGTTCATTGGTTACTAATAGTTCAAAAAGATATTTATTTTGAGACATAGGAAGTATGTTTATAAACGTTATGCAAGTAATTTTATTTTATAAATACATGCAATTAAATGGATAATAAACAATTGACTTAGTCATTTACAAAGGAAGTGGGTGAAAAATAGATAGGTAAGTGATGTAATTTATTTATATTAAAAAAATTCTTCATTTTGGAATATAATTTTAGTTTTCATTTTGGATGGATTTTTGAAAAATAATTTAGGTTAGTAATATTAAAAAAATGTTTTTTTTTTAAAAAAAAAAACTAATGAAGAAAGAAGATGGTTATTGCAATTTTATGCGCTCCCAATTTTTTAAATATAATTTTTTTAAAAATAAATAACTTACAGAAGCAGCTTAGGATTACTAAGATTGTAATCACTAATATTGGCATAACAATTTGAAATCAGCTTAGGATTAATAAGATTGTAATCACTAATATTGGCATAACAATTTGAAATATAATTACAAAGATACAGTACCAACTATGTAATCTTAAGTCCTTCAAAAAAAAAAACGACAAAAACTTGTGTGAGAACACTCCAACCCGTCTCATGGGTGAGACGGATCATTTTTTTTACCCATTACCCGACCCACAACCCTGCTCCAGGACCCATGGGGGGACCCTGCCACGTGGCAGCCCCTCATTGGCCCCCAAAAAATTTTATTTTATTTTATTTTTTTTTTAAATTTTTATATTTTTTTTTTTGGTTTTTTTTCGGTTTGTGAAAAGTAATAGTTACCATCTCTTAAAGTAATAGTGTTATTCCTATGTTTTCTTCGTTTGCCAAAAGTAATACTTATTATAACTAAAATGTAACAAACGTGTTATTTATATGTAATAGTATTTGTAAATAATTGTAATACATATGTATAGATATCTATTTGTTTTCAAACAATAAGTTACAATGGGGTCAAATTTATCATGATACATGTAAAAGTATTACATTATCTATAGAAATCTGTTACAATTTCGTCAATCAAAGTGTTACATTTACTTGTATAAACTTACTATTACATTCATATACATAAGTTATTACTTTTCAAATGGGTAAAAACGAGCTTTTGTTTTTTTAAAACAAGTATTACGTTTACTTATGAACAATGTTACTTTAAGAGATGGTAACTATTATTTTTTGCTAAACCACTGAAAAGCCGAAAAAAAAAAAAAAAACTAAAAAAAAAAAAAAATTTTCCGGCCAATGGTGGGTTGCCACGTGGCGGGTTCGGCCCATGGGTCATGGGGCAACCCGTCTCATGCATGAGACGGATCCCCTTGTTCTCATGGGCGACCACCTCAAAAAAAAACTATGTAATCTTAAGAAAAATGGTGTATGCACATAATTTACATCTTCGAACATAAATACTCTTTGCGTCCCAATTCAAACTTCAAAAAAAATTTGGGTTCAAGAATTAAGAATAAAATGATGTTTTGTGAGTGTAGATGGTTTGGTAAGAGAGAAAAAGTGGGGTAGTGAATAGTTAGACCATGTCCAATAATCCAACCCCCTAAAAACATTCAACTAGAGCTTTGGACCTTAGGCCCCCTGAACCAGATCATAAACCCATAAAAACCCAAGTTGAGATTAAAATTCCATATAAACCCAGATCTAGTTAAAGGACAAAAATACCCTCACTGCCCAAGCCCACATCCCAGCCCACTCCTGCCTCACCAATCATGCTCTACTCTTATAATTAGAGTATAAGAGTCAATTTTTTTCACTTTTTCCAACTTTTAATAAAAAAATAAATAATATTTTTTGGTCAAATCCGGTCAAACTCTCGTAAGTGACGTATAAGACAAGTTCCACTCGTATAATTAGAGTATAAGAGTCAATTTTTTTTCACTTTTTCCAACTTTAATAAAAAAATAAATAATATTTTTTGGTCAAATGTCGGTCAAACTCTTATAACTATCGTATAAGACCTGCTCTACTTTTATAATTAGAGTATAAAAGTCATTTTTTCACTTTTTCCAACTTTTAATAAAAAAACTAAAGAATATATTTTGGTCAAACTCTTATAACTAACGTATAAGACCTGCTCTAATTTTATAATTAGAGTATAAGAGTCAATTTTTTCACTTTTTCCAACTTTTAATAAATAATATTATTTGGTCAAATGTGGTCAAACTCATATAACTGACGTATAAGACCTGTTATACTCTTATGATTAGAGTATAAGAGTCATTTTTTTTCACTTTTTCCAACTTTTAACAAAAAATTAAATATTATTTTTTTGTCAAATCCGGTCAAACTCTCATAACTGACGTATAAGACAAGTTCTACTCTTATAATTAGATTATAAGAGTCATTTTTTTTCACTTTTTCCAACTTTTAATAAAATAAATAAATAATATTTTTTTGTCAAATCCGGTCAAACTCTCATAACTGACGTATAAGACAAGTTCTTCTCTTATAATTAGAGTACAAGAATCATTTTTTTCACTTTTTCCAACTTTTAACAAAAAAATAAATAATATTTTTGGGTCAAATCCGGTCAAACTCTCATAACCGACGTATAAGACAAGTTCTACTCTTATAATTAGATTATAAGACTCATTTTTTTCACATTTTCCAAATTTTAATAAAAAAATAAATAATATTTTTTGGTCAAAACCGGTCAAACTCTTATAACTGACGTGTATAAGACCAGTTCCACTCTTATAATTAGAGTATAAGAGTCATTTTTTCACATTTTCCAACTTTAATAAAAAAATAATATTTTTTGGTCAAAACCGGTCAAACTCTCATAACTGACGTATAAGACCAGTTCCACTCTTATAATTACAGTATAAGAGTCATTTTTTCCCGCATTTTCCAACTCTTAATAAAAAAATAAATAATATTTTTTGGTCAAAACCGATCAAACTCTCATAACTGACGTATAAGACCTGTTCAGCTCTTATGATTAGAGTATAAGAATTTTTTTTTTCACTTTTTCAAAATTTTAATAAAAAAAATAAATAATATTTCTTTGGTCAATTCGGTCAAATACTTATAATTGACGTATAAGACCAACTTTACTTTTATAATAAGAGTATACGAGTCATTTTTTTCACCTTTTCCAATTTTTAATAAAAAATAAATAATATATTTGGTCAAATTTGGTCAAACTCTTATAACTAACGTACAAGACCTATTTCACTCTTATAATTAAAGAATAAGAGTCATTTTTTCACTTTTTCCATTTTTTAATTAAAAAAAATTAATAGTATTTGGCCAAATTCGGTCAAAATCTTATAATTTCTTAGTTTACTTTAATTTCTGTGATATTCATCTATTTTTCCCAACTGGGCTCAAGAAAATCAAACCAAACTCATCAAAGTGATATTCATCTATTTTTCCCAACTGGGTTCAAGAAAATCAAACCAAACTCATCAAAATGCTGGAATTCATGACCATCAAGAAGAAAATGTAGATGTTCTCCCACTAAATTCTTTTTCCCTCCCACTATTGAAATTGAAAAATCACTCATCTTTTTTGTCAAATCCAGTCATCTACCAACAATGAAGCCAACAATGAAGCCGTAAACAGAAAGCCTAAGCAGATGCTAGCATATAATTCTCACACTCCTTTTCCAGATCTACATAAGCCTTTTCAAACACACACAAGCACATTAAAACACAAACATACACATGAACACATTAGAACACAAATACCCAGATCTATACAAATCTACACTGGAGAAAGGAAGGTCGCTGGAGCGGAGGGGGATCTGGATGGATTAAGGTCGCCTATATACCCGGAGTAGAGCCGCCGTCGACAAAGATTTATGGCTGGAGGAAAAGAAAGGGGACATCGGGGTTAGGGTTAGGCTTTGGAGAGAATGAGAGATGACCGGAGGTAATGGAGAGGTGGCCAGAGGAGAGGCGGACGACCGGAAGCGAGGGGTTATCTCCAGATCTGAATCAACAAAGTCGGAGAAGGCGCTTGGGACGCCGGAGAAGATGAAGAGACCGCGCGACGTGCGACGGTCGATACCGGAGAAGAAGCTCGTCGGGAAGTTGTTGAAGAGGTGCTAGAGAAATGAAGACCGCCGGAGAAGATGAAGTCGGCCAAGGAAAATGGAAGTCGCCGGGGAAGAAAGCTGGAGGAGTGCCGGTCCTGCCGGAGAAAGTTGCCGGGGCGGAGGTTAGAGAGAGAGGGTTTGAGAGAGTGTGTGTGAGTGTTGCTGAATGAGGGGTAGGGGAGGGGAAATTAGGGCATTAATAGATTGAGGGGTAGTTTTGGTATTTAAAAGCTATTTTTGACTGAGTCAAAGGAGTAATGGGTTTTGATGGGATTTTGATCTGGGATTTGGGGGTAGATGGGCTTAAGCAAAAAGGGTGGGTTTTTATAACTTTTTTATCTGGGCCTAGGGTCCTTATGGAATTAATCCATTCAACTACATTAATATCACGACACCTCATCTTCTCTCTCCATCCACTTAATCATTCAACTAACCTCTCAACTACCCCTCCCACAATAAGCTAGTTTAGTTTAAAATTCAACTCCTCCCAACTCATCATTCTATACCCCACCACTTTTTATTTTATTTACAATATTTATTTTTATAATTAAAAAAGTAATAAAAATAATAATAATTTATTATTAAAAAATAAATTATTAATATTTTTATTTATAAATTCGATAATTTTTTTAATTTTGTTAATTTTTTTTTAATTAACACTTAATAAAAAAAAGGATAATTAAGGAATTTTTAAAGAGAAAAGAGGGTTTTTTTTTTCGGTGTCCAAATCGAAAGGAAACTTATATCAAATTAAAGAGGGAAAAAAATGATGAATTTTGGCGAAAAAAATAATAATTAATTTTCTGTAAAATAATTGAGTTTAAAAATTTGGGTGGAAAATTAAATTCGGCGGACCAATGAAAAGCCTCCACGTGTAAGCTTCAGGAAAAAAAAAAAAAAAAAAAAGGTCGCCGACTCACGCACCACATTTGGGCGTGAGATACACGCGCCATCTTCGAGCCAATGAGGGGCTGCCGCGTGTCCAAGGCGGGCCCCCTCATTTTTCATTCAACCCGGTTGAATTTCTTCAACCTCCCAATTCAACCCCCTCCCTCTCAACTACCTTATTGGACACCCCTCAACTAGTTTAATCCCTCTCAACTCCCTCCTCAACTACCTTATTGGACATGGCCTTAGTGGATAATTGTTGTGAGTATAACATGTGAAGCTCACAAATAAAAAAGTATAAAAAAACTTTCCTTGGTTTTGAAGTTTAAAACGAGACAATCAAAATGGAATTTTTTGAAGTTTAAAATTGGACGGAAGGAGTACGTGTACTGAGTAGTTTGGATGTATGTAATTTAATGCTCTGTGCACATAATTCTTATCTTTAAGAATCAAACACACGAGTTCCAAGATTTTTTTTTTACAATGGCAGTTTATTTTTAAAAAATGTTTTAACAATGTTAAAATTTAATGATGAAGTAAGATCCAGGCAGCGAAGTGAGATATCAGTCGTAAGTGGATCTGTACCTGTTCGTGCGATATTTCTTGGTACGTTTCCTGCTATCGTTTTATCCTCATGGAATTTACCGCAACCCTCAGCCGCACCAGTAAGGGCAACAATTTCTCTTATGAGAGTTTTGTTCAGACGACTCGATCTAAGCTGATAAGTCTTTCTAACTCTATTGTTTCTGTTTTTCCTGGTTCATGTTCTTGCTGGTACGTTTATGCTATTGGCTTAATCTAGTTTATTATCTATTGCATGATTACCCTTGATTAATATGTTAATCTGACTGTTGCTTAATAATTCAATTCCAACAAATGTACCACTGTTTCATAGACCCTGAGCCAATATTTTTGCATAAATAAATATATATTGTGATTGTAAAAGAAAAATAAAAAATAAAATTGAAGCAATCCAAAAATAACTTAATTAAAAGGAAAATAAGAAATCTAAGAATTGGACTGGTAAAATAAATAGTACTCCCTCCGTCCCAGAGTAAGAGTCTCATTTTCCTTTTTGGCCCGTCCCAGAGTAAGAGTCCCATTCCTAAAATGGCAAATCATCTTTACTATTCACCCCACTCATTCTCTCTCCTATTTTACTTTTATACTTACAACACCAATCAATTCACTATTCTTTCCACTCATTCTCTCTCCTACTTTACTTTTACACTCACAATATTAAGATCACATCTAATATTTATTAATAAGCGTGCAAATTGGGGGTGAGACTCTTACTCAGGGACGGAGGGAGTACAATAATGATTACTGAGTAGCAAAAGCTGCAAAATAAATGTAAATTTATGAATGAATACGTAGTTACTCCCTCCGTCCCCAAACAACTTTCACCATTTTGATCAAAATGGTCAACTTATGTACAATTTGATCAAGACTTTATAAAAAATTGATGATCTGAATAAAAAAATTAAAATTTGTTATTAATTCACCAACAAAAATATTATAGATAACAATTTTTAGATTTTTATTAGAATCATCAAATCTTTTACAAAGTGAAAGTCAAAGTGTTACTAATTTGATAAATTTTGGTCAAACTGTGCAAGTTATTTTGAGATAGTGAGAGTATTTTGTAAAAATTGTAGGGCCGTATAAGAAACATCTAGAGAAAGCCGAGGCCCAATTCTGCCATTATAAAACTGCCACTATATCATTAGGGTTGGTGATCCAACGCGAGAACCCTAACCCTACATACGGCGGCCACCGCCGCAGCAGTTCCGGCAATCGATATCATAGAGAGCTGAAGACCTGATGATTCGATCGTTCCCGAGCCATCAGGTATATCTGCCTCTCTTTATCTCACAAACATCATCATGATTTTGGTGGTTCGTTCTTGTTCAAATGCATTCTAAATCATTATCTATTTGATTTTTATTGATGCTACTTCTGATTTGCATCTTGAACTTTTTGCTATAGATGGATTATAGTTACTCTATCAATCCTAAAATGAACGAATATTCATTTTTGTTTTTTAACATTAATTTTGGGAAGAGGGAATCCAATTTTTTTATTTTTATTTTTTCCCTTTTGCAATATCATAGATTTCATGTATGTGTATGAACAGGAGTATTTACTATTTAGTACTACATCTGTCCCATTATAAATATAAAAAAAATCATATTTGCCCAGACCATATTTTTTTTGAACTTTCATTTTGGGACCAAGGGAGTACTATCTTTCGAGTTACCAGATTAATGGTTGGCTCATCTTTGGTTATTATGTTTGCAGGTGGATGGGCAGGTGAGATGATTAACAAGTTCGTTGTTCGTTGTATATCATGGGGCATGAGGTTGAACTACCTCCGTTCCCACTCCACTTTGATTCTCCAGACTCCTCCCTGCTGATATGAAAAACAAGGGCTCAAAGTAGTAGAAGGGCAGGAAAACGAGGAAGATTTTGACTGGATCCATCCGTCTGTGCATGTTGGAATGGAACTTCATTGAGAAACAAATCAGGTTTAGGACCTTTTACTCCCGGATGAAATCTTGACAATCAATCAGAAGCACCATCTCCACCTATATGTTCCTTTAGTATGCTCTGCTGCTGCTGCAGATCAAGTATTATGAATTTTTTGTTTAGAATTGTGGCTGTAATAATGTTTATAATGTTGATTCAGGATTATAAGACAATATTGTAACTCGGTTTAGCAATTTGTGTTTAGATTTGTGGCTGTAATAATGTTAATGATGGTTTATGATTAAAAGACAATATTGTAACTTGTAAAATCTTGAGCTTGGGTTTTTAACGATTTATTGATCATCTTCTAAAGTTTCATTGTTTTTTCTCCTAGTAACTTTACTTAATCAATTCTTCGACCTTCTTTTTTTTCCTGGCTCGGCAAAGAAGAAAAAAAATTATCAATTAACACAACATGACACTAAGATAGGAGCTGACTTGAAAACAACAAAGAGATAGCACAAACATGAGCAGATTGAGCATCTAAAGCTAGATGCCTTGAAGAAACCGTTAAATAAACTTCAAATCTTTCAGCATAAAAACCTGCTATCAAAAATATAGCCAACGTGGCCTGACGACTGACTGATCCCCTCTCTTCAACGTCTCCTCGCAAAATGCCAAACCCTTTCGGATTCATCAGAAATGACCTCTTTCTTCTTTTTGCTATTGACGAGTGCCTTCGCCTTTCAGTAATGACATTTTCATGTCTATAGAAGTATTAGCAGATTGATTCTACGTACCCGATCAAGTTTAGTCAAATTTTCAAGTATAATGAACTAGTGGATTTAGTACTGTCCTAGTTTCACATTTAATCAATTATTTCCTTACTAGCAAGGCTTTGAATATATACAAGTCATTTGTTTTTTTTACAATTGATGTTGAAAGATAAGCGAAAAAGCTAGTCGTTTCTAACGAAAATTAAGTTAGATAATGTACTAGTATTTGGAATTTCGGTCGATAACTTCCATAAGAGGACTTTAGTTGTCATTCATTAGTTTTTACTTCAAACTCGAACTTACTCGATGCATCTTGGTCAAACAAAAGTAAGTTTTTACTTCAAACTCGAACTTACTTGATGCATCTTGATCAAGCAAAAGTGGATTGACCAGTGCTACAAGGCCTGGTGTGAACACTACAGTTGATAATCTTGCTTAAATATACTCGAAAGAGAAATTTTTGGGGGAAACTATTTTCTCCATAAGTTATAAAAAATCATGTTTTTATAGGGTTTTAGGTTTAAAGTTTAGGGTTTAGGGTTTAGAGTTTAGAGTATAAGGTTTAGGGTTTAAGGGTTAAAAACATGACTTTTTATAATTTATGGAAGAACTAGTTTCCTCCAAAAACACACTCCAAAGACCTTGGTATTGATGGGCAGGGGTAATATGCCAACAAGTCCAAATTAACCATTTTCATGACCAACTAAATGCATGATTAATGTACTTGTAAAACAAACATATGTAAATCAAACAGTGGATGCAAAATCAAATTGTTCTCTCTTCGGCCACAAGCATTGTTGTTAATCAGATGCTTCGATTATAGGTCCAAGGTACATCTCTCTCTCTCTGCCTGGGATTTTAAAGGCTATATGTTGTGTATGTTTATTTCTAGGGTTTTGAAGTCTCTAAACTCTTTCCGCCCCACCTCAAATTGCAAAATTTACTTCATTAAGTGTCCCATTAGAAATTACAATTTTTTTTAATAAATAAAAAAGTTTTTATACTTTTAATTAATGGTATTCACTTGTCATATTCACATGATCAACTATCTTACTATGCACTACACACTTTCTCTCTTTTACTTAACTATCCACACTCACAACACATCATTTTTTTTAACGTTTTCCTTATTCCCGTGCACCCATGATTATTTTTCAATTTAAGGCGAAAATGACTAGCTTATTGTACATCAACGTTAATGCCAACATAGTTTATGTCACCCTCCTTAACGATATTGACTATTGACCCAACAACTTTTAACCTTTTCTTATTTCTTTCAACTACTTTTAACTTTTTCTGCGTGCCTCATGCATGTCTTCCACACAAACTTGTTTGCTGAGAGTAATAAGAAGGTTTAAAAAGGATAAAGCAAAAAAGAAATAAGACTCAACTTCTTTCCGTTTCTAATGTTTCTAAATTATCTTAATCTAGAAAATTTTCTTAATCAAGTAATACTTCATTCCTATTTAATTTCTCAGCACATTTTATTAAATGGTTATCAAACAAGCATTCAACTTTGTATCTCACATACAATTGTGAGAGTCTCATAGCGACAAAAACTTGTGTGAGACGGTCTTACAAATGAGACGATTTTTGTTAAGAGAGTAAATAGTTTGCACCCTATGAGTGGGGTGGGGTAAACCCATTTAATCTCTCATTAAGACCCATCTCATACATGAGACGGTCTCACCAGAGACTTACTCTTTGCTAAATATACTCTCTCTCAATATATGTTGTTACAAATGCATTATCAATTTTTCTCTCTATGTACATCAACTTAACTAGTCATTGACATGGTAACAAGAGAAATGACATTTTTATCTAATGGGCTCTTGACAAGGTAGATGAATTATGAGATTTATAGTATTGTGATCTCACTTTTGCCATTATTTATTTGTGATTACTTAAATATCTGCTATCAAGTTTTGGAAAAAGAAAATTGGTGAATTGTAAAGTACTAACGAGTTCGTCAAATTAAAGCAGGATTTTTTTTTAAAGATTTAAGTTTTTGGCAAATGAATTATATTATATTTGTTGATGAATTTTTATAAACTACTGGTTTCTTGATACTTTGTTCTTCATTAAGCAATTTCCTTATCTATCTATATATATTATATAGGAGAGTAAAATGCCATTCCCACATTAAGCCACATGGAATTCCATGTCATAATTCCATGTGGCACAATAGGCTTAGTTGGATCTTAGTTGGATTTTAATTTTGATTTTTTTTAATTTAAAAACATATAAGAATTTATTTGATTAAAGTTTGGATAATATATTTCAAATCAAATTAGTTAAGAAAATCCTAATATCTTCTTATAACTTTATAATCTTAAAGGCGGTCTCTGGTACAACCGTCGCACGGCGTGCGACGGCGCCGAGCCGAGCCGTTTTTAATTTTTTTTGTTTTTGCCGAGATTTTTTTTTTTTTTTTTTTTGCCGAGATTTTTTTTTTTTTTTTTTTTTTGCCGAGATTTTTTTTTTTTTGCCACCCCAACTTTTCTTCTTCTAACATAAGTAACACTTATTATAACGAAATGTAACACTTTTTTAATTCAAATGTAACACTTTTTAAAAAAAAAAAAATATACCACAATTTTGCTGCAATAGATAAAAATAACATAAAGATTGACAACTAAACTAATGTAACACTTTTTAAAAAAGAATGTAACACTCATTTTTTTCAAATGTAACACTTTTTTTTCTCCCAAAATTAACATAGGATTGACAAACTAAACTAATGTTACATTTAATAAAAAATGAATGTAACATTTTTTTTCTCAGTTGTAACAATTTATATTCTTAAATGTAACATTATATCTGAAATGTAACAATTTTTTATTGAGAAAGTAACAATTGAAATGCAAACCCAATTTTTTTTTGTAAAATTGCTGTTACATTTGACTGTAAAAAGTGTTACTTTTTGAATATGAAACTGTTACTTTTATTAGAACAGAGTGTTACATCTCACCTGACAAAGCAACTCAAACTTTTTGGGTGTAAATTTTTTTTTTAAAAAAAAAATCAAACCATATCATGACCTATGTAGTTTTATTCGTCTCGTCGAGACGAACACAACGGTATTTTTAAAATTTTTTCTGAGTTATAAATCTCAAGATATAACATTTTAAAGTTAATGGTTTTTTTTTTAAGGTGACACGTGGCAGCGCGCGGCTGGATGAACCAGCGAGTGGCTCACAGCGCGCCACGTGTCGATCTCGCAGTGGAGGAAAGGCTGGTCGGGCCGGGCGGGTTTGCCCGCCGCACGCCATGCGGCCGTTGTAGGTAAGAATTTGTCATAATCTTATCTATGGCCTGTGACTCTTGAGGTAGACCAAATTTTCAAATTTGAGATAATTCCTTATAATCTAACAATTCAACTATTGTATGGATTTAGTTAGTTAATCTAATTAATAGGAAACTAATTGTAAATCAAATTTCATTATAAAATCAAATACATAGCAGATTTATTTAATCAGTTAAGGATAATGAATTTTCAAATAAAACCGAATTTTAAATGTCAAACCAATTCATCTGTTTTTATCAGTTTATAGCTACAACTGGTTTATTGTAACTGGATTTATTTTAAAAGATTACATTTTTTTTATTTATTAATTTTGTATGCATTTTAAGTTTTATCCTCAATTTAACTAAAAAAAATCACGATGCCCCGTCGAGTATCTACGGGTTGCTAACTAGTTATACTAAATGACACAAATTTTTGCGGTTAGAGACGGAAGGTGAGGAAGAGTCTGTCAACAAGATTATTCGTGATTTAACAGGTTCTTTTGAAAAAAAAAATTAAGCAAAAAATATACTCCCTCCGTTCTAAGTAAGTTGAAACATTTTGCCATTTAAGGCATTTCACTTAAGTTGCAACAATCTAAAAATGAAAGCTTTTTATTACTTTTATAATCCTCCACTCATTCTCTCTCTTCCTCTCAACCACTCATTATTCTCCACTCATTCTCTTTCATTCCCTACTAATTCTCTCTCTTTCTCACTATGATAGGCTAAATCGCACACCTACAAATTAAACCTGGACTAGGTTCTAAAAATATAGCTAGGGCAAGTCCAGAATCGATCCACGAAGAACGGTTATTTATTTACGAACAGTCACTTAACCAGATTGGGGGTTTAATTTGATTGAATTAATTCCTAAGACGAGAAAAATAAACTAAGATGATAAAAACAATGATTTAAAGACACTTCAGATTGATCACTATCCCCGTCCTCTAATTCAATTTCATCGGTACTTCTATTTCTCTGTTAATCCTATTTACTTGATCACGAGATATATTGCAATCTCTGTCTCTTCTTACAGATTAGTTACTAGCAGTGGCACACTCACTAGCAACCCTAATTAATAAATTAATCTAACTGGCACAGTCTAGATCGCAGAATTAATTGATTCAATTTAAGAGACTAAGATCAAAAACGCTTTCTACAATTATTTCATATAGATAATCGTCTAATTTTGCCTACCTCCCGAATTGCTATGGCACATACACAATTCGTGAAGATGCTACGGTGAAAACCCTAATTCTGGCACAGAACGGAGAATTCTAGCATAGATCAAGAAATAGAACTAATGGATTGGCCAAATCCACAAACCCTAAATATTAACCTAGATTCAGAACAAGCAAAATTATAAATAGATTAACCAGGAGAATAAGAAAATTGCCTCAATTGAATTAAAATAGGTTCAAGATCTCAACTCAAAGCAATGGAGTTTAGTTCTCCATTAATGGTTACACAAAGCTTCAGAGAGAAAAAGAAAAGAACGTAGTCTTTTTTTTTTTGAAGTCCCCAGAATGAATAATAACCTAATCCTAATTCTAAAACTAATTCCTAAACTAATAATGACTCTTTTTAAAATCTCATAAAAATAGAATAATTAAAACTAAAAGAAAAACAAAAACAAAATAACCACTCCATGTGCAGTGTGCCGAAAATCAGGATGTCTTCAACATTTTGCAATTCAGTCCCTGAAGTCTTCATATTTGCAGTCCAGTCCTCAAACTTTCAGTAATTACAGTTTGGTCCCTGCAACTTCCAGAAATTCTCAGTTTGGTCCTATACTCCTCCGCTTCCTGTTGACTTTGACTTTGACTAGTCTTGATCCTTGAGACAAGACTTTGAAGCTCACCAAAAGATTACATCCGGAAAAATAATTAAATAAAAAAGACTATTCTACCCCGGATTACAATAAAGCCCAACCATTACATAAATATCCCAAGTTACATCAAAACTAGTCTAAATTACATCAAAATGAATGAGAATACATAGGAAATTAAGGGAAATAAAATATACAAAATCCGCCACATCACACTACCTTTCATTCTTAATATAATATTATATCCTTAATTTTCCAACTTCAAAATGAATGTTTCAACTTACTTGGAACGGAAGAAGTACATACATAAATGCTGACGCATATTTTGTATCTCATTTATATGTACTTGAGGAACTGATTGGCATGCTATAATTATGCCAACTATTGTTCAAACCATTTTGTTACCTATTTTGTCTTATTATATTTTAAATGATATACTTTCATGACTAAGTAAATAAATGGTTAATACTTGTGTAAGGTAAGTAAATCAAACAACGCCAGCAAAATCAAACTATTCTCCCTTCAGCCAACAACGTGTAACTTTGTGTAAATAAATGGTTAATACTTGTGAAAGGTAAGTAAATCGAATGGCGAAACTGATGAAGTTTTTGTAGTTATCGTTGGTGGTTTCACGTTATTTTTTTGTAAACACCCAACAACTTTTAACTTTTCTTAATTTTTTGGTTACAAACAACGTGTAACTTTGCCTCATGCATGTCTTCCACACCAACTAGTTAGGTCACTGTAATAAATAGTTTTACAAAGAGAGAAAAAGAAATGGGACTTGACTTATTTCCTCTACCTAATTTTTCTTAATTTCTTCTATCTATTGATACTCTATCCGTTCTGAAAAGATAGTCTCATATAATTTTTATGGTCAATATTAGTGAATTTTGATTGAATTCATGTTTTAATCTAATCATCTCAAAAAAAATGTTATTGACAAACTTAATGATTAATCAAAAATATTTTTTAGATTTTTACCAAGATAATTAAATTGATATTAGTATTTGCTGTCAAAGCTTACTAGTGTTGACCATCAAAACCCAAATGAGACTATCATTTTGAAATGGGGGTAGTATTTGGTACTGGCCACCGAAGTATTGTACTTAATCCATTTCATGCTGTACGTGGTCAAAGCTCACTAGTGCAGGCCATTAAAACCCAAATGAGACTATCTTTTTGGATTGGGGTAGTACTTGGTACTGGCCACCGAAATGATGTATTCAATCTATTTCAATTGTTTCAGTAGGTTTTGGGGTAAACTAGTTTCTCTATAAAGCATAAAAAGTCTACTTTTTAATATAGTTTCACCAATAGCGAGATTAGGTGTTAAAACAGTGAGTTTGGGCCATAAAATACCTAGAAATTAAATAGCGAGTTTGAGCCTTAAAACAGTGAGTATAGGCCTTAAAACACATCTTCATCTTTACTGATCAACACCAACCTAGCATATGCCCTTCACTTTATATATTCAATTGATTAAAAAGAATTGCACACTGTTGTAGCTGTTGTTGTTGGTACGTGTTGTTGTTGTTGTTGTTGGATAGAGCTGTCTATGTAATATTTTGTTTTGTTTTGTTGTAGTGGTTGGTATTATTGTTGTTGAACTGTTGGTTTATTAGTATAAAAAAAATCTAGGACTGAATTTATTGCTCACCTTTTTCCTTTCGTTTTGTTCATTTATTCTAGAAAACCAAAGAAATGCGTTTCCAAACTAGATATTGTAGTCTATTTGGGAATCCATTTTCGGGTCTAAATAACTTTGGTAATAGGACTTCACTTCTGATTATTTATAACTTTCTATTTCAAACACGAACAAACTCAATGTCTCTTTATCAAGAATAAGTGGATTGACCAGTGATACATGGACTGATCTATGAGAACGTTAGAGTTGATGATCTTGCTTAAATATACTAAAAATTATTTTTTGAAGCATTTCCTCTCTACAAAAACTCCTTATAGTTTAAGCACCATGTGCGCAGTACGAACAAAGACCTTGGTATGACAATGGTGTCTTGACACTTTAGTCTTCATTAAGCAATGGCCTTATTAGACTAATTGACAGATTTTCGCGAGTAGAGATGGAAGGTGTGGAATAGTCTGCCAACAAGACTATTTCTCTTGAATTAAAAGATTATTTTGAATGTTTTTCAAGCAAATATCGTATATAAATGTTGCCACATATTTTGTATTTTCATTTATATGTCTTAGGGGAATTGATTGGCAAGGTGTAATTATGCCAACAAGTCCAAACCATTTTGTTACCTATTTTGTTTGATTAGTATACTCTAAATGAAATATTTTTCATGACTAACTAAATACATGGTTAATACACTTGTAAAATTTATGAAAATCAAATGGCGGCTGCAAAATCAAATTATTCTCCCTTCAGCCACAAGCATTGTTGTCTACCAGATGTTTCGACTTGCGATAATACAGGTCCAAGATACATCTCTCTCTGTTATAGGGTTTTGAAGGCTATATATGTGCTTGTGTTTATTCTAGGGTTTTGAAGTCTTTATATGGGTCATTTTTCATGAGTTTTGTCACAATTATTTAGCCATTCCGTATCTTTTTGATTTGGTCGTTGTTCATGAGATTTCCGCTTTCATAAGTTTTTTCTTCGAACTCGAACTTACTCGATGCGTCTTGATCAAGCAAAAGTGAATTGACCAGTACTACAAGGCCTGATGAGAACACTACTGTTGACACTCTTGCTTAAATATACTGAAAAATATTGTCAAAAAACATTTCCCTCTCCAAAAACTCTATAATTAAGCAATGTTTGCACCGTACAAACAAAGACCTTGGTATTGATGTGCAGGGTTAACTATGCCAACAAGTCCAAATTAACCATTTTGTCACCTATTATGTTTGATTATATTCTGAATAAAGTATTTTTTTTTTTATGACCAACTAAATGCATGATTAATGTACTTGTAAAACAAGCATATGTAAATCAAACCGTGGATGCAAAATCAAATTGTTCTCTCTTTGACCACAAGCTTTGTTGTTAACCAGATGATTCGATTATAGGTCCACGGTACATCTGTCTTTGCTTGGGATTTTAAAGACTATATTTTTAGGGTATTGAAGTCTCTATACTCCTTCTGCCCCCCCCCCCCCCCCACCCTCAAATTGCAAAATTTACTTCATTAAGTGTCCTATTAGAAACAATCATTTTTAAGTTAATATAAAGATTAATGGTTTAGTATAAAATATTATTCAAAATATTAGTTCAAACTTCCTTACTATCCACGACTTGAATTGTGATAATTTTAGTAGGAGAGGCAAAAGGCGTTTTTTTAAATTTCTGTAAATGTCATGTTTGGTAGGATTCCTAATTATGGGATAATTAATTGAGCTGTTACTTGAAAGAAATAACTATTATAAATTTGAAATTCAAATTAATTTCTTCCATTATGAGTAATCTCATTTCTTGAACAATCCAATCCAATGAAGCCACATTTTCCTTAAATAAGACTTATTATCGTATGCCAATGGATAGGAATAAACATTTTTGAAAAATTTAAAATGAACTCTTTTCTTTTTGAATGAGCCAACCAAAGAATTCCACGTGGCTTTCCACATCATAAAGCCATGTGGAATTTTGTAGAAGCTTCAAATGTTTCTACTTTTATATATTATATAGATATTTGTTCACAATTTAACTAATTTGATTAAGAAAATCAAAGTAAAACTTTTTTTTGAATAAAAAAATAGTAATAATAGCACATATTTTTTTATATCTTTTTGTGATATGCATCTTTATTTATTTTGAATTTGAAAGTCATCACCTAATTTGTCTAGTTCACGTTATTTTTTAGTAATGACCCAACAACTTTTAACTTTTCTTAAACATTTGGTTACCAACAACGTGTAACATTGCCTCATCCATGTCTTCCACACCAATTGGTTAGGTCAATGTAATAAATAGGTTTATAAAGTGAGAAAACATGTGACTTGACTTAATTTTGCTACTAGTTTTTCTTAATTTCATCTATCCATTGATATACCCTATCCATTCTGAAATATATATGGTCTAATATTTATGGCAAATATTAGTGAATTTTGATTGAATACTAGTTTTAATCTAGACTTTCCAAAAAAAATGATTTTGATAAATCAGGTAATAATTAATTATTAATAATTTTCATATTTTTACTAAGATAATTAAATTTATATTAGTATTTATTTGGCCAAGCATCTCTAGTTTGACCATCAAAACTCAAATGGGACTGTTTTTCACTGAAAATTGTACTCAGTCCATTATGGAAAATCAATCTTATTTTAAATTTAGTGGTTTATTTGATTGAATTTGACAAAAATAAAATAAAAATCTATTGTCCCTACAAGATCCAAAAACAATTATTGATGCAATATTAAGTTTTAAAATTTCATTGAGAGAGTAAAAAAAATATTCCTAAATCATTTGTCAATTTTAATCATATATCATCAAATCTAGAATGAGATTGTTGTAATAGGATGGAGTGAGTAATTATTTTTTTCTATCTTCTTTTTCAAAAATGAGTATTTCTATTTTCTGAAAACTTAAACTACGTTTTCCTAAAAGAAAATTAAGTAATTTTCAAAAAACAAAAAAAGGTGAGATTTTCTTTATACCTAAATGATAGTCAATTTCTTAAAAAATCATTTGACTACTTGAGGGTGGTATTAATTCTTATGATTACATTAAATCTTCGTGAGTTTGACTTTGAGATTACAAAAATCTATTCATGCTCTTCTTCTTTTCTTGAACCATCCAAGATTATTTAATTTCTTAATTCTTATGCCCACTTTTAAAATGGGACGAAAGGAGTATAGTTTTAGAAACTCAACAACGAGATTTGACTACTTAAGGGTAGTATTAATTCTTATGAATCATTAGCCAACTACCCCCTCCGGTCCAAAATAACTGTCGTTTTTTGACTTTTCACAAAGATTAAGAAATGCAATTATTACGGCATATTAATGGTGAAGGTTCCATGCTTACCCTTATTTATTGTCCATCTTTCTTACATTATTACACTCACTAAGTCAATTAATAAAGTAAAATAACTTCCAATGTAAGGGTAAATTAGGAAATTTAATTGTTTTGACCCAAAAGTGACAATTATTTTGGACCAAAATAATTGCTCAAAAGCGACAGATATTTTGGACTGGAGGGAGTATATAATTAAGGAAATTACGCAAGAAGGAAGAGAATAAAATTAGTTGAAATATAAGGGTAATATTAAGACTTAAATAAATTTGTTGGTTCATAGTAGAATAATCTAGTCCTTCATGGACTGGTCAAAGTATATAAAGTTAACAATTAAAGGACTTGAGAGCAATCTTCTTGCATTATAAATTGAGTAGCCTCTTCTTAGTTTCTCCATCAGCATTGAGTAGCCCCTCTTTAGTTTCTCCGTCAGTCACAAAATGGTTTCCAAGCCCTAATTTTTTTATCGTTTGAGTCTTAAAAGATCAAAAACTTCAAGCGGTGGTGGCCAATCTAGTTTTGACGGAATTCTGTGTACATCTCTCTCTCTCTCTCTCTCTCTCTCGGGTTTGTTTGCCTAGAGGGTTTGAAAACTTTACGTTCTGGAAATTTATTTGATCTAACTTTCATTTTGGATATTTCATTTTCCTGCTTTCAAAAAAAAAAAAAATTGTTTCCTTGATTTTAGATCCTAAATTTATCTTGGGCTTTGATCACAGATCGAGCTTATAAGACTTAAAATTATCGATTCCGGATTTAGTCTCTCTTCTACATTTAATTTTCTAATTTTTTTCATTTATTTTGTTTTGCTGTCAACGCATATATATATGCTGCTAACTGTTTTAAGGTTTTCTGGGAATTTTCATGGGTGATCTAGTTGTAGTTTAATTTATGTTTATTTTGTTGCTGTGTTTGTTTGTGGGTTTTGGTGGTTGTACAGAAAGGGTTTATTTTTCTTTAGGGTATTAGATCTTCTATTTCTATTTTATTTTATTTTTTTTACTTGTAAGTATAGCATGAATGGTGCAATACGGCTCATACAATTTACATGAATCAGCATGTAATTTAATTAGTACTTTGATTTTTGGTATTAGGAGAATGGTTTACTCATTTTTGGTCTTTGTGTTTATTGATGGATGGGCAGGCGAGATGATTGACAAGGTCGTTGTTCTTGGTATATCACGGGGCATAAAGTCGAACCACCTCCGTCCCCACTCCACCTTAATTAACATAACTAAGCGGTTGTTTTCTGGGAATCACACATGGGAAGAAACCAGACCTCTGTTAAACCCACCCACTAAAGACACTACAATAGGCCTGGTGGGTGGCTTTATGCCTGCTGGTGGAGAAGCATGCATTCCGGGTGTAGGAGAAGACCTCCAATAGGCCTGGAACGAGCTCTCATTCCCACTTTCAGTTCTGCACCATTGATCATGAATGGATGCGTTCATTGGATAAGTGAAATCAGCAGGGTTTACATTGGTAGTGCACGCATCAGCTCGGGGTTGGTCTTTCATGGAGATATTATTGTTATATGAAATTTGTGTTAAGAGTTTTGGCCGTAATGTTTATAATGTTGATTCAGGATTGTAAGACAATAGTATTGTACTAACTTGGTTTAGTAAGTATACAGATGTAATAATGTTATTTATGCTGAACAAGTTGTATATTTGTTGTTGTGAATGAATTTTGAGCAATATTATTTTAGTTAAAATAAAAAACTTGTTATTAATACATTATTATAAATACTATAGCTATTTTAAATTTTCATTAGAATAATTATATATAGACTTTGTTCAAAGTTAATTCAAAATGACAACCATTACTCAAAGTTAATTAAAAAGTGGGATTATCTTTCAAGGGACTGGTGTATTCATTAACTATCTTCTATGTTTGCCGTATTCATTAATCATCTTCTAAAGTTTGCCTCTTCGAATACTAGCTGATTTTCCCTGAATTTCCCTCAGTTTGGCTCTAGACTAAAGACTTTGTTTTTGCGCACCAACAAAACAAAAGGAATTTTATTAAAAAATATGATGAAGCCATACATGGTTTACAAGATGAACCATCACAAAATATGTGAACCTCCAGGCAACACACACACAAGATCATTCACAAAACAAGTCATTCTTGACTTGTTAAAGTAGTAGATCAGTGCAGGGAGTCTTATGGCAGACCTTTTCCAAGTCTGGTGATGATCTTGTTAAAGTCAGTTTGCCTAAGCTTGTCTTGCGTATTATTGTGTTCATTTTGGTTCTTTTAAGCCTTTTGTATTGCCATTAATTAATAAAATTTGTTGTTGCCAAGGAAAAAAAACAGAACTAGTCATGCCGTCCGAGGGAAGGGGGAACTGGCATAAAACATGAAAACACAATGCAAAAAACACAACCAACTAGTATATACTCCCTCTGTCCCCGAAAGTTAGTCCCTTTTTTTCGTTGTTACTATGAATGAACTTTGAGCAATAATTTAGGTTACTTTTAATTATCTCAATGCAAAATCTAAAAATTGATATTGATAGTATGTATAATGGTGTATCAATAACAAATTATATTTTCATTAGGGTAATTAGTAGTAGACTAGATTATTGCTCAAAGTTCATTCGTAATAATAACGGGAAAAAAAAGGACTAAGTTTTCGAGACAAAGGGATTATAAGTCAAGATCCACCAGTAGAATTGATGAGAATAGTGTGTCGTTATTAAGCAAAAGTGGATTGACCAGTTCTACGAGGCTTGATTTATGAGAATAAGAACGTACAGTAGAATTGATGATCTTGCTTAATTTTACTGGTAAGTATTGTTAAAAATATTTTCCCTCTCCAAAAACTCCTTATAATTTAAGCAAAGTATGAACAAAGACCTTGATATTGACAATGGTTTCTTGATACTTTATTCTTCATTGAGCAATTGCCTTATTATACTAAATGACACAGATTTTTGCGGTTAGAGACGGAAGGTGAGGAAGAGTCTGTCGTGATTTAAAAGGTTCTTTTGAAAAAAAAATCAAGCAAAAAATATACATACATAAATGTTGACGCATATTTTGTATCTTGATTTATATGTACTCGAGGAACTGATGGGCAGGCTATAATTATGCCAACTATTGTTCAAACCATTTTGTTACCTTTTTGTCTTATTATATTCTAAATGATATACTTTCATGACTAACTAAATAAATGGTTAATACTTGTGAAAGGTAAGTAAATCAAACAGCGCCAGCAAAATCAAACTATTCTCCCTTCAGCCAACAACGTGTAACTTTGTGTAAATAAATAGTTAATACTTGTGAAAAGTAAGTAAATCGGATGGCGAAACTGATGAAGTTTTTGTACGTTATCGTTGGTGGTTATATTTCACGTTATTTTTGGGTAAAGACCCAACAACTTTTAACTTTTCTTAATTTTTTGGTTACAAACAACGTGTAACTTTGCCTCATGCATGTCTTCCACACCAACTAGTTAGGTCACTGTAATAAATAGTTTTATAAAGAGAGAAAAAGAAATGGGACTTGACTTATTTCCTCTACCTAATTTTTCTTAATTTCTTCTATCTATTGATATACTCTATCCGTTCTGAAAAGATAGTCTCATATAATTTTTATGGTCAATATTAGTGAATTTTGGTTGAATTCAAGTTTTAATCTAATCATCTCAAAAAAAATGTTATTGACAAACTTAATGATTAATCAAAAATATTTTTTAGATTTTTACCAAGATAATTAAATTGATATTAGTATTTGGTCAAAGCTTACTAGTGTTGATCGACCATCAAAACCCAAATGAGACTATCATTTTGAAATGGGGGTAGTATTTGGTACTGACCACCGAAGTATTGTACTTAATCCATTTCCAAAAAAAAATTAAAAAAAAAGTCTTATTATTTAACGGTATATATGATTGAATTTGACAAAATAAAAAATTAATGTTTTATGACCGCAACGAAATTCAAATAAAAAATTATTTACATCAAAACCCAAGTGGGACGAAACTTTTGTATGTTATAGTTGGTACTTGGTAGCTATATTTCACATTAATGACCCAACAACTTTGAACTTTTCAATTTTAGTTACACCAACGTGTAGCTTTGCCTCTTAATTGCATGTTGACCACACCTACAAGTTAGGTGACTGTAATAATTGCATGTCGTCCGCACCAACCAGTTAGGTCATTGTAATAAATAGGTTTACAAAGAGATAAAAAGACTTGACTTATTTCCGCTACTAGTTTTTCTTGACTTCGTAGTACTTGGTACTGGCCACCGAAATGTTGTACGTGGTCAAAGCTCACTAGTGCAAGACATTAAAACCCATGGGACTGTCTTTTTGGATTGGAGTAGTACTTGGTACTGGGCACTGAAATGATGTATTCAATCTATTTCAATTGTTTCAATAAGTTTTGGGGGAAACTAGTTTCTCTATAAGGCATAAAAAAAAATCCATTTTTTAATATAGTTTCACCCTTAAAATAGCGAGATTAGGTCTTAAAACGGTGACTTTGGGCCATAATATACCTAGAAATTAAATAGCGAGTTTTAACCTTAAAACAGTGAGTATAGACCTTAAAACACATCTCCATCCTTATTGATCAACACCAACCTAGCATATGCCCTTCACTTTATATATTCAATTGATTAAAAAGAAGGGCGAATTACATTTTAGGCCCCAAAGTTTCGGGGGTGTTCCTATGATGGGCTTTAAAGTATCTCCGTTAGCATTTTGGGCCCCAAAGTTGTCATTCTGTTAGCATTTTAGGTCTTTTAACCAATTTTGTTACAAAAACCAGTTAAATAGGCACGTGCCACGCACATGCCACCTAACAGAGGATAGTTTGAAATTAATTTAACTTATAGGGGGTTTACTGCACATTTTAAATTTAATGGGCTTAAATATTAAACAAAAATCCAAACAATTAACCTTTTTAAACACTCACCCAGATATTTTATGTCTCTCTCTCTACTTTCTCTCTCTAATTCCTCACCGGTCCTCCCAACTCCGGCGATCCCTTTCTACTCTGGCGAGAGCTTTCTCCCCTCCCCTCCGACCAAACTCCGGCGACCATCTTCCCTCCCAATCTCCGACGATCCTCCCCCTTCCCCTACCTCCAGCGACTCACCCCCTTATCCCTGACATAACACACTCCCTGTTCCGGCGTTTTTTTCTCCGGTGAACCTGTCCCCTCTCTCTATTTTCTGCAGATCCGGATGTCTCACATCACCGGCGCACCCCTTCTTCTCCGAACCGCTATATCGCCACCGTTGACGGCGCCGACGATGTCTTCTTCTTCGACGTTGACCTCCATGTATTCCGGCTGGAAGAAAAACCCAAGATCCGATTGTTCTTCTAGGGTGGTTTGGATCTAACCCAATCCCTTCTTTCTGCCCTCATACTCACCACCTTCACTCCTCCTGTTTAGTTGGATTATTTGGATTGAAAATTAAGGAACCCATTTGATTGATTTCCAAATACTCAAGCAAAATGTTCATTATATCTAGTTAATTCTGGCATAGATATAGAAACAAATTCAGATCCACCTTTGGCTAGATTTTGAGATTTGGCATTTCAAATTTATTGATTATTTTGATTAGATTTTTATTGGACTGATTTGTTTGTTATGGACTTATGGTGGTGGTGGTGGTGGTGTTCGGGTCGATGGCGTGGTAGTAGCGGAATGAGATGGTTGGGTTAATGAAACTATATTTAAAAACATTTTTTATTTTCCTCAAAACAAACAAGGGGTGGTTGGTTAACTGTGATGGGTGAAGGTGGTCGACTGGCGGTGGCGACGGTGACGGCAGTCATGGTGATTGGTGCTGATGGTTGAATTTTTATTTTTTTTTTGAAACATGCTGGTGGTTGAAGTTAGAAAAGTGATGATATTTAATATTGGTGATGAAAATATATTATTTTTTATAAATATATAAATGAGAATAATATTCTTTTTGAATTCATCAAAGTAATATTTATTCATAGTTTTTTTTTTTTTAATTTGAGCAAAAAATATTTTAATATTTAAGGCCATTAAATTTTTTTTATATAAATGTTATTATTTTTAAAAAGTTTAATTATTTGAAAAATAATTTTTAATATTTAAGCCCATTAAATTTAAGAATGTGCAGTAAACCCCCTATAAGTTAAATCAATTTCAAACTATCTTCCGTTAGGTGGCATGTGCGTGGCACGTGCCTATTTAACTGGTTTTTGTAACAAAATTGGTTAAAATACCTAAAATGCTAACATAATGACAACTTTGGGGCTCAAAATGCTAACGGAGATACTTTAGAGCCCATCATAGGAACACCCCCCAAACTTTGGGGCCTAAAATGTAATTCGCCCTAAAAAGAATTGCAAACTGTTGATTTATATTTGGCAACCTACCTACAAGTCCAACCTTAAACTATCAGAGTGCTAGTTATCCCTACATATTGAGCTATACATAATCTAAAGATGGTATGTACTGGTTGATAAGTTAGGGAAAATATATAGTTTTAGAAACTCAGCAATGAGATTTGACAAGTTGAGGGTAATATTAAATTTTTATGAACCATTAACCAACTATATAATCAAGGAAAGCAACTCGATTCCGTGAGATGGAAGAAAGAGGATAAAATTGGTTGAAAATTACAAGGGTAATATTGAAACTTAAATAAATTTGTTGGTTCATATTAGAATAATCTAATCCTTGGGGGACTGGTCAAAGTATAAAAATTGGAAAATCTAAGGACTTGAGAGCAATCTTCTTGCATTATAAATTGAGTAGCCTCTTCTTAGTTTCTCCATCATTATTGAGTAGCTAGCCTCTCCTTAGTTTCTTCGTCAGTTACAAAATGGGTTCCAAACCCTAAATCTCAGTTTCTTTTCTCTTTCCCCCCACCTCTCTCTCTCTCTCTCTCTCTCTCTCTCTCTCTCGAGAAAGGGTTTGTTTTTCTTTAGGACTTACTCAAACATTGGATCTTCTATTTCTATTTTTTTTAAAGTGATAGCATGGATGGTGCAACGGTAGTGACCATCCATTGCATTATCAATCTGATCGTTGTTTACGGCATTTCATTTCCCCAAATAAATAGGGGGAGGAAGATCGTTCCTTAAAGGCAAAGCAAGTGATCTTAACGGGTATGTTGGGAGTACTAATCAACCCCTCCCGGCCAAATTGTTACCAAAATGACTTGGTATACAAATTACAAATATGTTACACTCTCCGACCAGCTGCATCTGTGGGACCCTGCTGTTGGACTCCTGGACGGATATAAGCGTTGCACCGGGAAGCGAAGGTTGCTTCCCAAATCTTGAATGTGATGGATTTTGTATTTGTCGTAGTTGTTGTTGTAGTTGTAGTTGTTGTTGTTGTTGGATAGAGTTGTCTATGTAATATTTTGTTTTGTTTTGTTGTAGTGGTTGGTATTATTGTTGTTGAACTGTTGGTTTATTAGTATAAACAAAAGAATATCCAGGACTGAATTTATTGCTCACCTTTTCCCTTCCTTTTCTTCATTTAATCAAGAAAACCAAAGAAATGCGTTTCCAAATTTTGCATCATGTTTATAATCTTTATGTTCTAGAGAAGAAATTAAACCTTCAATTTTTTCTTAAGGAGCTTGACGATGGTTGTAGTACTTACTTGATATATTGAACGAAAGTTTTTGGTGAAAGTAATCATATAAATATAGATGTGACGCGATGAGATTATAAAAACTGATGTATATGTAACATTACTCGGTCACTATTCATAAGTAGAAAAATAATTGCACTCGTCGAAATTCAACTGTATGGCCAACTTTCTAAGCCAATTATATAATTATTCATTTAAAAAAAAAAAAAAAAGATAATGTATGTAAAGGACTTTGTTAAATTGCAGCAGCTATCATGGCCCCTGATGAAGAATTGAAGATAATGTTGAGTGAAGTCTCCAAGGTTTTGATGCATGAGAAGGTTATTGCAGAAGACAATTCCCATTGAAATATGCAATCGCTTTATCGTCTCAGATCTCGCTGAAAGACAACATTATAAACAAATGAGAAAGGAATATTTCTCATTTCCAGAAAGAAAGAAAAAGGTGTCTACTAAATTATATACACCTCGAATAGAAAGGGAACTTTTAAAGAAAATATAACGGTCTCTGATAATTTCATGAAGGAGCCAGAATGCTCCTTTATGTACATTTATCGTTCATCATTCATAACATGATATAAATATGAGTGGGATAAAACATACGTACCCTTGGTCCACGATTAGCTGTTTGGGGCCGCCTATTTTCCTTTCTGTCTGATTCTGGAATCATATCTGGATCATCGAGCTTATAAAAAATTTGTAGACTTGCCATAACAAATGGGCGCGTATAGCATTCACTTCCATTGCTGATAGGTTTAGCTGCAGGTACAAATTCAAGAGAAGAAAAGGTAAATGCATCCAAAGTTTCCTCTCATGTTCCCAAGTGAAATCAAGTGAAGTGAAATTGCCTAATCAGTCAACATTGATACAAGCAAATCAGCCAGGAGAAAAACAGAGTTTTTATGTACGCCGATTTCTCTTCCTACTTAATTCAGAATGTGACAGAAAGTGCTGGGCTAATATGCTGTGCTTAAAGATTTTAACCCGATGAGCAATGAGTCGATTGCCCCCTCAACAGTAAGATGTTAGGATAAAAAACCGATGAAAGAGCAACAGGATGACAGGGTTCAACTAACTCAGTCTGGCCTGTGTTTGAATTGGGTCTTCATTTGCTGAGAATATTGGCAAGTAGATTTATCCAAGCAAAGTAGTAGCAGGCTTTTGAATGGAAGACATCAAGCTTGACCAAATCTACCCAAATAGCCTACGGCTCCGATACCCCTTGTTGGAAAATAGCGACGCAATTAACATGTAACACTAATTCAAGATTACACCCACCGCAAAAGATAGTAGAGAAAAAAATAAATACTACTGTCCCAAAAATATTTTCGTAAATTGCATGCTTTTAAAGATGTAGCTTTACTTGTTTGTACCTTCATAAGAATGCATTAATTTATTGCCTCTTTTTAGAAAAATGTGACTTATGAAGAACGAAAAGGGAAAACGTGACATATATGGGACGGAGGGAGCACATAAATTAAGCCAAGATAGTAAGACTGACGAGAGAGAATAAACATGTGTTACTATTTCATCTGGTTGCACTGCTTACCCTAACACTATGTTCATTAGTTGTATTCTCTCTATTGAAACAAGCTGAAATTACATTACAAATGAGATTTTGACTAGTATGCTCCTAAATTGGGCATGAATAGCAGGGTCCCAAATTGACAATAAATAGCTCTTTATACACTACACGCATATATTTCTATAACAGAAGCAGGTTTGATTGCACTTCAGTTCAATTAATCCCCGAGTACTCTCTGTTCTCCTTTAACTCATGTGAACTAATCCCAATAGAGGACTAAAAATCTAAGCCGTGCTCCTCCTTGGCATTCGACAAGGTAACTTTTAAACATCGATAAAAAGAAATAGACACTGGATTTACTTTAAAATAAATATTAAAGAAACAAGCACTGTGACAGATACGAGGTCCTTACACAGTAGTTACCATAACATAAACACATGAACGCTTCACACCAAGAAGAAATAAGGTAACTGCGATCGGAATTTATATATCAATTATAAAATTAATATGATTACTTTCTATGGATTTCACTAATATCTGTTCTCTAGCATGTTATGTGATGCCCTAGGCAGTTGTTCAAATAATATTTAAAACCAAATCTCACAAAAATATAGATTTTCTAACGATTGCTATTTTTAGAGTATGTTTCGAAAAATGTTGGTCTCCCTGTGTTGAATTCTATTTTATTATTCACAGCATATATACGAGACACCGATGAGAGACAATAAGTCCAAGGTAACGAGCTCAATACGTGATGTAACAGAGGAATGTTAAATAGATCATGGTGATTTACCAACAGAAAAAAAGTTGGACCAATCCTTTCACAAATCCACTTGTTTGCCTCACATTTCTCAGATTGCAAAAGGCAAGGTTGAACTTAATAGACAAACAGGGAAGAGCTCCACTCTGGTAAAGAGGGCTGACATGACAGTGCTACCCTATTTACTGGCCACCACATTCCAACTCTTGGGATGGAAAAGTATACTCCCTCCGTCCCACTAAAAGCTGCACTTTTGTTTTGGGCAAGCAGATTAAGAAAATGTGTAAGTTGTTTAAATGTTGTGAGTATGAAAAGTGAAGTAGGAGAGAAAGGGTGCGGTAGGGAATAGTAAGTGGATAATTGTTGTGATTCAAGTGGGTCTCATTGAATAAAGAAGTTTTTTAAAGTTTCCATTTTGAGAAAGTGTAATTTTTAGTGGGACACCCTTTCGGGTAAAGAGTGCAACTTTTAGTGGGACGGAGGGAGTAAGGACTATTGAAATATAGCTCATATGGCCATGAACAATGAAAAACCTGTGAAGCACTATGAGATATACCTTCACTGCACGAGTTCGGCCGTTGAGTTTTTCCAAGCCAGTGCTAATTTTGTGAAACATTACATCTTTAATGTCCTCAATTTCAGAGATCTCACCTATCACAAATATATATAAGAAAATTAATTATAATTACCACTGCATTGAGAAACATTAATTGGAAGCAGATATATCAGACTCACCAAATATACATCAGGAATGTCCTCACAAGCACTGCATTCACAAATGTTTATCAACAGTATTCTTAAACAGGCCCGGTTTTGGGCAAGTGCAAGCAGCCCAATAGCACAGGGCCCAATAAATTTGGGGGCCCCAATTTTTCATTTTTATGTTTATATATATATTGAAGACCAAATAAAACTGAGTAATGTGACTGTCCAGACGGTTAACTCGCTTGATTATCCTTCCAGCAAGCCTGAGTTTGAATCCCCTTGCCTACATATAGCACATTTTAAATTTTCAATTCTTCCTACTTGGCCTCTCCTTTCTCTTTTCATTTTTGGGTTTCTTTTCTTTTATTTGGGCTTTTCTTATAGAATTATGTTTTTTGGGCTTTCCTCCCACTTTTTTAATTTCTCTCCTATCTCACATTTTCATTTTTGGACTTATTTTCTTTTATTAGGGCTTTTCTTATATTATGTGTTTTTTAGCTTTCTTCCCACTTTTTTGTGTTTAGGAGGTTAATCTATTTTTTCAAACCTTAACTAAAAAGTTTAATTTCTTTTGATAATATATTTTAATTTTAATGAATTATTTATTTATTACGTCAACATTATTGCATCATTTCTGTAAATTTTATGAACACTA
Organism: Campanula takesimana; assembly: GCA_026119855.1. NCBI lineage: Eukaryota > Viridiplantae > Streptophyta > Magnoliopsida > Asterales > Campanulaceae > Campanula > Campanula takesimana. Next base: position 645,560 of record JAOWBW010000408.1, on the reverse strand, counting down.
AAGGCCCCACTTTCATGTTTAGCTCAGGGCCTCTGTTATTATTGAGACGGGACTGTTCTTAAACAATAAAGCAGAAAAGTAAGCATGTACACAACTCACTGATCAAATAGAAGCCTTGATATTTCTACATAATGATATGGTAGCGTTTGGAGTTCACTTACATTGTCCCGCTCTCCCTCCAAAACCTGCGTTAACTTTTCTAGATGACAAAGCAGACATCAACAACAGAACTAACTGCTAAAATGAAAGATCGTCATAGGACTTGAGATGAACATTACAAGTTAACGTGTTCAAATTCCTGATATCGATGAGAAAATAAAAATAAACAGCGAATATGTAAACTAAATGTAACATCAGTGAAACTTACCAGTTCCGTTGTTCTACATATGGCAAAATGGCCAAAAAATATTAAGTTTGAACTAAATTAGTTTTGGTTCACAAGAAGAAAATAATCTGAGACTAATGTCAGTAAAAATCAAAAGACAATAGTTCAAAACATAGAATATACTAGCTCTGTCTTACTTGAAGAGGAGGGTATTCCTTTTTAGGTTGTCCCACTTAAAAAGAAACTTTCCTCTTTGGGCCTCCTTTTTTCAACGAATTGACTATACTAACCTTCGTTTCCCACCTAATTTGAAGCAATTGATCCCTCCTTGATTTAAATTCAATCTTTAAGGAATTATGGAAAAATTCTCAATTGTCTGTAGGGAATTTAGTGGTACCCCTATAGCAATTGCGATCAAGAACAACACACCCACAAAGACAATTATGAGAGAATCACACACACAAGAACACAAGAATTGTTTACCCGGTTCGTTCAACACATGAACTACGTCCGGGGGCAATTGCCAAGCCAATAAATTATTAAATACTCTTTAATATGGTGCTACAATGTGTTCTAGGTCGTATCTATGCTTATATAGCAGTACAGGAGAGTCCTAAGCCAAATACATGTGAGAAACCTAAGGATTCTGCACTTATCAGAAATTCAGGTCGCGGCACCAGGCGCCCACCTGGTAGACACCAGGCGCCCGCTTACCTCCTTCGCCAGACCCAACCCTTCTGACCAAAACCAAGCGCCCGCCTGGTAGGGACCAGGCGCCCGCTTGCTCCCTGTGCAGATTCCTACTCCGTTTTGATCTCCCTCAATCCCCGTATCGTTTGAACTCCTTTTTCTCATTGTCCCCTTTTGGTTTTAGGACTCCACTCCCAACATTGTCTACCACTTTCCTTAATTTGTGTGTATGATCAAACCCACCTATTAAAGTCGGATGGTGGGAATAGAATCTATTATAAAGAAACTCAAATTTCAACTCTGATGTTGCATGATGTTAAAATCACATGAGCAACTTGTATTTAAGTCACAAACGATGTTTATTACATGATTGTAGCATAAGCATACAAGGAGAGAGTGGCTGTGACTAAAGAAGATTTATGTCAGACAAGATAATTGTTTACACGAGACTAAATAAGACCATTGTGAATGAGGGCAAGTAGCAAGCGCCCCTCCCCTTCCCATTCACATTCCCTCTAAAGAGATTTCCGAAGAGAATCATCTATTCAACATCTCAATCAAAAAAAAAAAGTCCATGAAAAGGTGATAATATTTTGTTTCTCAAACCTTCACTCATTAATTTCAACAGCCTTTAGAATCCCGCTATTAAAATAACATACTTTTGAAGGTACACAAACATGAGAACAGCGGTGTTAATGATTTGGGGGGGGGGGATAATTTGCATGTGATTCAGCAAACCAATTAGATTCGGAGTAAACACGAAGGATAACCAAAAAAAAAATCAAAATTGTAATGCAGTTTTGAGCGGGAGAGCAATTTTTTTGCCTCGGATTTTGCTCAAATTGTGTTTGAATAATCATGAAATGAGATGCTATGATCAGTCGTGCGTGACCTTCCTAGGGTGGTTGACGTAAATTGTAACAGACCTATACTATCCATCTTCTTCGGAAGCAGCTCCTTCAAGTTCAATTCTAGTTTTGCAGCTTAGCTAATGAAGAACACCATCATCATGGCTACCACAGTTGATCATAGCCTTTCATATACAACTACTCATTGGATGATAAAACCAGTGTTTAAAGAGGGCATAAATTTTTTTTTGGGGGGGGGAACATAGATAGCTAGAAATGTTGAATTCAAAAGGCCAACTCACCAACAGACATCCACTCAGGAGGCCGAATTGTGCCCTTCCCTCTCTTCTTCAAAGCCACTGCTAGCCATAAGGGTACTTGGGTTGCTATTTGTGGACGGAAGGCACCAAAATCGCCCTGTCAATTAACCCATTAATGCTATGTTTATCTCAGGGTAAATTGTTTTCCATCAACTAATTTCATTTCCCAAAAGACTCTATGAAAAAACCATAATGTCTGAGGTTCCCAGCTCTAATACCATGATAAAGTCTAAAGTTCAATCTCAAAACCAATTCGCGACGAGAGGAGTAGCGCAGGAACTTTATATAGCCAAAGTATGGCTTGTTAATTCCCGACGGGGCCCTTCAATATTCATTGATTAATATTTTTTTCGCACAAAGTAAACATTGCAAGACATCAAATATAAGCGACAGAGAGTTTACACAGATCAAATTGAGAGGATCCATTCTCATGTTCGGAACAATCTCGATCATTTCGTCTCGAGCTGCTCAAATTAGAATTCAAGAACCGGGAAAATGTAAACCATAAATTACCTGAATTTTAGGTTTCTTAAAAGAGAGAGAATAGTACCCTGTGGCTGAAAACGTAGAGGTTAGATTGGGAGACCATATTCTGAAAAATTCAAGGGATGATCTACGGCTCGTTAATGTGTAATGCAGTGTTACAGATGTATGATTTGAAATAGATGGAGGGATTGAACGAACGAATTTTGGACTTGAGCCCTAGGGTTTGATGGCGGGAAAATACTCGAAACTTGGTTGAAACGAAGATGCGTCATTCCGAATCTTCTGGTCCGCATGAGTGGTCAGGTATGGGATCCTGCGGGCTGCGGGTCAAGTAGCAATGGGCCTATGCTACATCCATAAATTCTAGTACTAGGAAGGTTACATGGCCCATTGATTTGTTTGTTTGTTTGTTTTTTTTTTAGGAGGACTACTATGCGACGGTCGTACGCCATGTGACAGTCCCGCTAATTTTTTATTTTATTTTATTTTGCCCGTTATTTTTTGCTCGCCAACAGAAGTAACACTTTTTATACCAAGATGTAACATTTTTTATAAGGAAATGTAACACTTTTTTCTCATATGTAACACTTTTTTTTTCAAAAAATTACCACAATTTTGCTGAAATAAATTAAAGATAACATAAGATTGACAACAAAACTAATGTAACATTTTATAATAAATGAATGTAACCTTTTTTTTAACAATTGTAACACTTTTCTAGGTTTTTACATTCAATTGAAATGCAAAACTGATTATATACATGCTTTTTTACTCTTTTTAAAAAAAAAAATGTAACATTTAACCTATAAATTGTTACATTCATCTATATAACATATTACAATCATATATGCACTGTGTTACATTCAATTATTACTTTTTCTAACCACAAAAACTATTTATATTATTTTGCGAAACTGTTGTTACATCTTACAATAAAGTGTTTATTTTTTTAAGACCAAACTGTTACTTTCTTCATCAGAACGTGTTACATCTCAGGAGACGAAACAACCCAATTTTTTTTTTGTGTTAAAAAATATTTTAAAAAAAATCAAACCATATCATGACCTATCTAGTTTTGTTCGTCTCGTTGAGACGAACATAACGGTATTTTTAAATATCTTTTTTGACTTCAAAATCTCAAGATATAGCATTTTAAAGTTGTTGGGGGGTTTTTTTTTAAGGCGACACGTCTCTCGCGCTGGGAGGAGGAAGGGGGATGCTGGGCGGGTTGTGGGCATATCCATGGATGGATCCGTCTCACAAAATAAGACGGTCTCACACCCAAGTGTTTGTCTTTTTTTTTTTTACAATAGCATGAAGCGGTATTAAACTCGAAACCTTCGGAATAAAAAGCAAAGTTTTACGCTTTGTGAGTTAAAGATCGTTAACACATTATCCATTGTTAAAATATTCGAATTTCGAATTAATTTGGTACTTTCATAATAAGGGTAAATAATAAATTATGTTCTAACGTTTGAGTGTTCTGATTGAGGTTTGATATTATAATCTTATTAATGTTGACATGTTAAAGATATTTCAACGAAAATGAAATTCATTCAGTTAATTAAGCCAGTTAAGCCACGCGTGATTTTAACTTGACTGGGGTTAGTTTTGATTATTCATTTTTAATAGCTTTTAATCAATTCACGGGGGAATATCGTGGTTAAGTGTACGAGCAAAAAGAAAATATTAATTATCATCTAAAATATTAAATTTATTGTATATTAAAAATTAATAACAAAAATCGTATTTCTCAAAATATATTTTTATATAAAGCTTTAATCTTTTTTATATAGAGTAATATATTATTATTATCTTAATATATACTCATACTAATTTAATTAATTAAAAAAACGATGCTGATAACATTGATATTCACCGCGTGAAATGACGAAAAGCCTAAAAAAAATCCAAAACTAACTTCAGTTCAATGAACGTTCAAAGCATACATGACTTAACCGGATTATGGTAGCATTTTCGTGAAGAGAAAATAAAATTAACTAAGGTGGTTAACTTTGTACCTTAGGGTGACAAAACTTAAACATCATACGTCAACTGGTAAACACACCCCAAACTTTAAACCCTAATTTACTATTTGCCTTTTTCATAAATACTTCACTTTAAGGCAAATTATAGAGAGGGGGGGGGACTATTGTACTCCATAATATATTTTTTCAAACGCGAAAAGAACATGTTCTGTCTTAAAACCGTCTAAGTTTATTATGATCGATTGGGAATTTCATCTCAGTTTCAGATGGATGAGAGGGAGTATTAAGCGAATGATTAAATTATTATTATTTTTCAGAGCAAAAGGTTACAAAACTAATAAAGGTTAGGTCAAATAAAATCCTTTTAAGACTCCAAAGGATGGAGCGTAGTTGGCTCATGAAAGAGTTCAACCATCTATATTACAATACAAGGAAGAAATAACCTTTTTACAAAGAGTGGTCACGATTTAATCTGGAAAATTGATCCAACAGCCTAGGTTCTTCCTCTATCAACCGCTCCCCTCTCTTCTACGCTTTAAACGGCCAGCCGTCGCCTCCATCATCTCAACTTCTCCAAAACCGTTTTCCTCTTCCCATGCCCATCTCTCCACACCTTCAAATCTCTAATACAGTTGAGCCACAGAAAGTAACAGCAAAGAGAAGATCTCCGGAGAGGTTGGGAGCGGTGGCGATGCTGATATTATTGCGGGTAGTGAGTCTGTTTTGCTGTAAGTTTTTAAAGCGAGAATTTCACCTGCATTTCTTTGGTTTAAGTATGTTATTTGTTTTGTAGGCCCGGTTTGTTGTTGTGATTTTAAATTGATACTTAATTGAATTTATTTGCAGGTTTACAATTGCCTCTAATGCCTCAGGAAAAGACCTTCAGGTGGGCTTGAAATTTGGGTGAAAATGCATGACTTCACCAAATCATGATATACCAGTTCAAGGGGCCGGGGAAAGGGTTTGAAGCAAACAAGCAAAGGTGGGGGAGGAGGGTTTGTAATTGATGCTAGACATGCCTGGAGTTGAGGACAATGGGGCAAAGATTTAAGGAAGTTCATTTTGGATATGAAAATTGAACAGTGTGTATGTGAGATGGCTATGTATTTTTGGGTGTCTTTTTTTTTTTTTTTTTTTTTTTGTTTCCTGAATAGCCATTAACTATGGCTATGGCTGTGCGTATATGGTGTGTTAAGAATGAACTGGCATACTTTGAAGCGTAATTTCTTTACCACTGCCACTGCCGCAATTGGTTCAGTTACATGGACGAATACGGTTCAAAGTGTGAGAATCCCATTTGCAACTATTTGGCATCAACGCTCATCTGCAGTTCTGATTTGCTCAGTTATGATAATGAGCATGTTGTTGGGCACGCTGACGCTGAGTGCATTGGGTAATGTCCTTTAGGAGGATGTGTGCTATTTAATTTTAATTAAAGAATATTTCAAATTGTTATTTTTAGTATTGGTTGCGAATTTGGTTCTTAATGTCGCCCACAGCCGCGAAGCTGGTGGTATTAGCGGTGTTAGCGTCAACAAAATCTAACAAATCACCACGTAACTAACTTTCGTTATACTTTTAACGAATTTTCGAATGAAGATATGTATTTCGAAATTGAAAAATGTAAAAAAAATACGAGTAGGTAGGTGTGAAATTGGTTATACTATCACCGTGCCATCGGCACGGGTATAAGTACTAGTTAGCCTAACAAATTAAAGTCAATTGTTTGGCTACAAAGGTTTTTAAGTGTCAACAACACTAATACATTATTGCTAAAATAAATCTACAGCAATAGACTAATCGCGCATGACAAGTTTGTTCGAACCTACTATGAATCTACGTCATTAGGGAGCATCGCCCTTTTCAATTAAAAAAAAGGAAAAAAAACTATGATATTCTATTACCTACATTATTACTACCAAACAAACTAAATATTGTTCATGATGAGATGATCTTTAACTTGTAATGACATGTGATGTGACTGTGTATGATTAGAATAATTAGATTAGTTTTCAATTGTTGCTTCAAAATTCATTAAAACAAATAATAGAAGAACCAGGAAATAAATGGAAATAAAATGGAAATATCATTAATGGATTAATAGATGGCATATACGCATTACAATAAAAATGTGCGCTAATTATATAGACGGTACAAGTAGGGAGAAGTGTTCTTCTAAATGATAAGTGTCTCTTAATCTCTCAAAAGTCTTCCAACATTATGAAGTAATTTAGATGAGAAAAAGTAAGAATGAAGTATGTTTTAGGCTTGATGGAGAGGCCTTTAAATAGTAAACATGGTGACACTTCATTCAGGGACCACACCCTTTCAAGCTTTAGCTGACTACACTTTATATTAACATTATACTTATGATTTTATGTATGGAAATCACTAAATGACTTGTGTTGCAAGCCATGATCTTACAATCTCCCACTTGGGTTGCAAAACAAGTCTTTCCTTTAAAACATAAATATAATACAAATGACAACCCAAATGTGCGCACTTTATTGCATTTATAACAATCTCGTCTATTAGTCATCCAAGTATAAGGACTAAAGGAGCAGTCGTTGTAATTGATTCGCAATTAAACCCACAGTAATCACGTATACAAATCCAACTAAATGACATAGATCAAAAGTGTAGATGTGTGGCATGGAACATAATGAATAAATCCATATTCTTCCAACTAGTCTAACTTAACCAAATGAGATCAAAACTTTAAATAATAGAACAATTAATGAAAGAACAACACAAACTCCCACTATACTAAATGTTATCAAAAGTTGTTACACCCATATGAGCAATATGCTCGTGAAACAATGAAGATGATAACGCTTTCATAAATGGATCCTCTAAATAGAGTTTGTTTCTATAAGTTGTATTTCTTTCGTTCATTTTCCTTCACAACAAGAAACTTAATGTCTATATGCTTAGACTTTCTTTAACTCTTGTTGTTATAAGACTACCGTCCGATTGTCACTTTAAAACTTAAGCGGTCTTTCGACACTTGTTAACAATTCGCAGTCTCTTTAATAAACTTATGCAGCCATATAATTTAACTAATGTCGGAATACCTAATGATCTCAAGATGATCCGACTTCAAATTTAGGCAAGTAGTTCTTTAGTGTTTTGTAAATATCTTTATCATTCTTTTGGCTGCTACCTAATGTTCTCTTCCGGTTTGCTTTGGTATTGACCAAGCATCCCAACAATAAATATAAAAGATTCACGCATACATTAAGCTCCCTACTGCTGATGCAAAATTGATCTTTTCCATATACTTGGATTCAAAATTACTTTTAGAACACTGTTTGAGACTAAAATATGTCTCCTTTAAAATTAGGGGTGTCAAGTGGTTCACAGTTTTGCATGCTAAAATTTTGTAATACCTTTTCCATATAGGCCTTTTGTGATAATCCTAAAACACCTCGTGAGCGATCACGGTGATTTTGGATTCCTAATACAAAGATGCCCTACCAAGATCTTTCATTTCAAATAAGAAATTTCTTAGTTTCCTTAAGAAGGTTCATATCATTACTTGCAAGCAAAATATCATCCACAATAAGACCAAAATTATAAATCTACTCCCACTGAACTTATGGTATACATAATTTTCACCAAGATTCGTTTCAAAACCAAATGAAAGAATAACTTGATTAAGTTTTAAATTACCATTAACGAGAAGTTAGCTTAAGGCCATAAATAGATTTCTTAAATAAACCAGTCACCATTTCTGCCTTCTTTATATAAATAGTTTCCTCAATGTCTCCATTGAGAAAACTCGTCTTTATATCCATTTGATGAAACTTAAGATCATAATACGCCATATGTGCCATAATGATCCTAAAAGATTTTTTTTTTTAGAAGATATCGAAAAAAGTGTTTTCTTTATAATCAATGTCTTCATTTTGAGTAAAATATTTAGCAACTTAGACGGGCTTAATATATTTCCATATTACCTTGTGAATCATTTTGGTCTTAAAGACTAATTTAATCCCAATAGGTTTCACATCTTTAGGTAATAGGACAAGATCCCAAACGTTGTTATCTTTATAGATTTTAACTCTTCATTTATGACATTAATTCACTTTATGAGAATTAGGACTATTAATGGTTTGATGGGAGGTGAGAAGCTCATCTCCCACTAAACCTAAGCGTCCTTCATTCTAGGCAAGATACACTTTATAATTATCCGGAATAACACTTCTTCTTACTCTAGTGGATCTCATTAAGGGCATCGATTCTTCCTTATTTTGAGATTGTTGAATTTCCTTTTATGACCAACATTTCCACGTTGTTCAATATTTATGGGGAATCATTATTTTGAATTGTATGTTCCTCTTGAATTTCAGGTACAAGTACTTGATTTCTAATTGGAACTAAGGGAAGAGGTATAAAAAGGATGCCTCTTCCTTTTCAAAATTCAAAATATTACTCCTAATCTCCCACTAAATTCAACATCCTCAAAGAACCCAGCATTTCTCGTTTTAAAATGTTCTAGTTTTTCGGGTTGTAAAATTTATAGCCCCATAGATCTCTCGGCATACCCTACAAATAATTACTAACAGTCTTATGTCCAACTTGCCCTTATTAGGCTTATAAGGCCTAGCTTCTGCTGGACAACCCCACATATGAAGATGATTTAAGGACGTGTTCTTATTCGTCCCAAAATCATAAAAGGTTTTTGATAGTAGCTTTAGAGGGAGCTTTATTGAGAATATATACTGTGGTATTTAATGTATCGCCCATAATGAGTGAGGTAAAAGAAGTACAAGGAACATACTTATTACCATATCCTTAAGGATTCTATTATGTCTCTGTTACACTTATTTATGCTAGGCGTACCCGGCTTAATGTGGAGAGAGACAATCCCACACTCCTCAAAATAGCGAGCAAAAGGACCCGAACATTGTTCCTTTGAACCATCATTCCAACCATAGTATACACCACCATGATTGGACTTAACGTTCTTAATAGTCTTTCAAAGTTGATTTCCAACTTTGACCTTATAAGACTTGAAAATGTCCAAAACTTGAGACTTTTTCATGAAGTAAATAAATGTATTCATATTAAGAGTGGTCGTCTATGAACGTAATAACGTATTGTTGACCTTTCCATGAAGGATTAATGAATGGTCCACAAATATCTGAATGAATTAGTTCTAAGACGCTTGATGCTCTCGAGGATACTTTTCTTTTAATGTTTGTAAATTCCCTTTAAGGCATTAATGCAAAAGTCTCTTCCGGAATATCAAGTATGGTCAAGATTCCTTTAGACACAAGCTTATCAATTCTCCTCTCGGAGATATGACCAAAACGCCTATGTCATAATGAATAAAATTTTACTTGATAACTTTCGCTTTTACTTTTGGTTTCATTATTATAGGACTCAATTATTGTTTGAATAATGTCAAGTAAATAAGGATTACTTGACAAAGTACTAGTACCAATAACCTTGGAATTTGAAATAAAGATCACATATATTATTATCAAAAGAACAAGAGTAACCTTCCTTGTCTAATATTGTGATAGATATCATAATTCCGTTCAAATAATGGTACAAATGAATGTATTATTAATACAAATAATACTTAGTACTTTAACAATAACTTAAAGGATTCTTATGCCTATAACTTCAACCGGATTCCTAGTTTCCATATAGATGAATTTCTTCATCTTTACTAGGTTTTCGGTAATTTAGGTAATCCTACTTAAACATCCTTATGTGATTGGTTTCACTAAAATTCAATCACCATGTATATGTAGGAATTGAAACCAAATTAGCCTCAATACAATACAAACTAGACCAAATGATATACCTTTCACGCCAAGCGTGATACTTAGGGTAATCGAACTTCATGTTAGTGAGGTCCTTGCAAAAGAAGCATTTCTTTATGATCATTAGATGATCCCTTAGACTTCTCATTACTTGCAACCACAGTTTATTTCCCTCTTCTCTTGTCCCATTAGAAAAGGTAGATGCTAAATGAGCACATTTAGTTCTAAATCGCTTTAACCTATCTTCCTCTTGTGTCATAAGTGAAAGTAATTCATTAATAATTCACTTATCTTTTGACAATTATAGGTCACCTCAAAGTGACCAAACCGAGAAGGAAGAAAGATCAAAACTAAATGCATAAGAATATCTTTCGATATCCCGGACTTAAGTGCTTTTAGTTTTGTTGATAGGTGAACTATTTCTAAATGTACTCCCTTAAATTCCCGGTACCCTTATACCTTATGGAAACAAGCTTCCTCAAGGGTATCAAAGGAACGTTTCAGCATCAACATCCTCGGAGACACTGTCCAAAAGGTCTCCGGGGCAACATTCTTTATTATCATTAGGCTCACGCGGTTGGATTATTTTCACTTCTCAGCACTTAAGCAGTAAGAAGAGAATCAGATCCCTTAATGCGAGTTCTAGGTCCATATAACCCAAGATCATAATTATTTGTTTTCCAAGTTTTAAAATTAGTCCCATTTAGCATCGGTACGGTACTCATAACAGTAATAACGGATGAAACAATAAGTAAATCTGTTAGGTTTTTTTAGAACAAAAGAATGAAAAAACAAAACATAAATAAGAAACTACATAACGAATACTCCCTCCGTCCCACCTCACTTGAGCCCTTTGTCTTGGGCACAAGAACTAAGAAAAAGTATGACAGAGAATAAATGTTGTGAGTGTAAAAGGTAAAGTAGGAGAGAGAATGAGTGGGAGGAATAGTGATTTGATTGGTGTTGTGAGTGTAAAAGCATTCCATTTTGGGGAGTCTCAAGTGAGGTGGGACGGACCAAAATGGAAATAAGTCTCAAGTGAGGTGGGACGGAGGGAGTAAATGATTAATTATATCAATGAAATCCATCAATAAGGTAATTAACATGACATCAAAACTAATCTTTGGATTGCGAATTGACTCATAAATAATTGCCCTAGATGACAAGTAATTTGAACAACATTTGATTAAATGCATAATCTTCCTTTGGGTAGTCTTAAGCATTTAATAAAACAACTTAATGTTTATTTTATTTGTCATCACATGAATGCTTAAGTTTAGTCAAATGTCAAGATCTTCTTTGGAAAATTCAAGTCATTCACATATTAATTTAAACATTCAACACTTAAATAATTTTGGATTTAAATAACGTTAATCACTTAGGCGATAATATTATTTAAACAATGAATAAAATTATTTAAGCATATAATTAATCAAGGCTTTAAGGTTTGAAAAAATGTATGTTTTGTTCAAAAGAGGAACAAAATTGTGCAACATCTTTGAAAAAGCAAAAACATGTGAATAATGTACATGCGCGATCGGGCAACTTATAATACCCGACCGGGTAGAACATAAGACCCGACCGGGCAGAACATAAGACCCGATCGGGCTAAAGCCACCGTTTCATGCATGCTTTTCTGCACTTTTCCAAATTTTGTCCCAAAAAAAGATGAACAACAAGTAGATCCACATGGTATGTTCTTTACAACATAAAACCATGTTATTTAGGAATAATCTTGCTTTAAAACAATGGAATCAAGTATGTAGATCCACATGGTATGCACTAGACATAAAACCATGTTATGAAGGGATAGTCACATTTGAACCATTGTGTTCATTCAACAAAACTTTTCAAACCATTTTCTTAAATTCAGATGATGATTATCAGTACTCTATGAATGAATTAGAGTCCTAATCAACATCAAAACTTGATGATTCAACAGAAAAAAATGAATTGAATAAAGCATAAAAACTTTCCCGAAAAGAACTCAAACTTAAACCAAAATATGAGCGGGCTCTGATACCAATTGTTGGAACAATTTAAGATCCCTGAATGCCACACTCATATTCAGAATAAGATTGAGGAAGAAGATGAAAGCGGAAGCGAGATAATACATGTTGAATCCATTATGAATGTTGTAGGGAGAAATGAAGAACAAGTAGGGAGAAGTGTTCTTCTAAATGATAAGTGTCTCTTAATCTCTCAAAAGTCTTCCAACATTATGAAGTAATTTAGATGAGAGAAAGTAAGAATGAAGTATGTTTTAGGCTTGATGGAGAGGTCTTTAAATAGTAAACATGGTGACACTTCATTTAGGGACCACACACTTTCAAGCTTTAGCAATGTTAATTTACCATTTTGCCTATCATAAATTGATAAATTACATTTCAGGAATTCTACACATTTTATTATTGACTACACTTTATATTAACATTATACTTATGATTTTATGTATGGAATTCACTAAATGACTTGTGTTGCAAGCCATGATTTTACAGTAATGACATGTGATGTGACTGTGTATGATTAGAATAATTAGATTAGTTTTCAATTGTTGCTTCAAAATTCATTAAAACAAATGATAGAAGAAACAGGAAATAAATGGAAATAAAATGGAAATATCATTAATGGATTAATGGATGGCATATACGCATTACAATAAAAATGTCATGCGCTAATTATATAGACGGGACAAAACCTAGCATTTGGGCTATCATGATCATACTGACTTTAGTCAAGATTTCGGTGGAAACCAGTTTCTCACACAATACCATTCACCATTCATGTATATATTTAACAAAATTTTACATATAGTATATACGTTCATTTTGTCGGGTTCTAATTAATGAGCAATTTTTTTTCAAAATCAAGAGACTGATTTTAGAAAAATTAAACAAAAAACAAAAGAATATTATTTGTTCGATTCGATTTTGAATCACACGATTCAACTTGCTTTACTAATGATGTAATCGGCAATTTATTCGCATTTTCCGATTCACTAATTTCAAAAAAAAAAAAAAATTGAAACAAACGACAAGTCGAATTTCATTCACGACAATAAAAGAGAAGGCGCTCCACATCGATCGAAAAACCATCCCAAATATAAGTAGATGTTTTATTTCTTAAACTACAACAATGATTTTTTTGATTGAAATTTTGAGACATACGGAATCTACTCCAAGAGCAACTTGGAAACTGCCTCCATACGGCATTTGAGAAATCTCACATCGGATAGTATTTTGCGCTGAGTACTTTATCGACTTGAGAATCCGGGTTGACGAAGGGACGCCCACCAAAAATCCGTAAAATATTCTTGCGTAGTAAGAACATAAACAGTCATTCCCTTGTGATGGAATACGAGATTCATCGTAATTAGAAGAACAAAACAAGAACAAACAAACATAGGCTTTCGACGAGGTGAGAAATCAACGGCTATCAACTTAGGAGATAAACTTATTATACTATAAATTAAATATAATTGAAAACATGAAGTTACAAATAATTGTATCGTTAGAGATTGAATAAAAAGAACTAGGAAGAAGATGAAGTATGAAACGCTTGGAAGGTTGGGAGAAGTTTTTTTTTTTAACCAAACAACACATGATTGCATTAACAAAGTTTAAGAAGACGGCGTTCCACAAATAACGGAGGCTCATGAAGTTTTTTTTAACCAAACCAAACCTCCAATGACTATCCATCGGAACCAGAACCTGTGATGCCCAAATGCTGCTCCACGTAAAACTTGGAAAACGGCTCCACATTGACATTTAGTAAATCCCCGAACGGTAAGAATTTGGCTTTGAAGACACGAAAAAGTGACGCATTTGAGTCGGCAGTAAATACACAACCAAACATCTCAAGCATTATACCAAGAACAAAATCAAATATCAAAAGGTTCTGACAGAGGAAAGAAGGTTGAGAGAAGTTTTTAGGCAGTTTTCGGATTTATACGGGTAGAGATGCAAATTTTTTTCACTTAGGTGGCGTTTTTTTTTTTAAGTGTTAAGTCCTGAAATCTGATTTCACATCTGAATATGGTTGAATTGATAAGAGGCAGCGTCTGAAGTCTGATTTCTGAATTAGTCAAGCTGTTTGATTATCCATCTGAATTCATCTTCTGAATGAGCCCGTTTTACCATTTTATCCTTTAAAATATTATATAATTGTCAGAATTAATAAGTGTTGAATGTCATTAATATTGTCGCATTTTAACAATATTAGATGAATTTGGCTACACATTGACCAAGTATTTTAAAGAAACATAATGATTCTAATAAAAATTTAAGTATTGTTATCGTATCATGATTAATAATATTCCCAATAACAATTTCTAGATTTACATTGGTATAATTTTTTTATTCAAATTATTAATTAAAGTATAATAAAAGCTACAAACACTATTTCGAACGGGATAAAGAGAGTATATAGTACACATTAGTAATAGAAACAAGCATATAAATTTTATCGGTACAGAGTACATACAAATTAAATTCATTATCTCCTTCTTCTTCTTCTTTTTTTTTTTTTTTTTTTTTTTTATCTCCATGTTGGAGGAAGAGAGGATAGAGGAGAGAGGAATGTTGAGGTAGAAGAAATGAGAAAGGTAGTGCTGGAATTCATGAAATACAATAGGGATAGTTTTGTTCAAATTTGATTCAGAGGCAAATAAGTATTGATTTTATGTCTGAACACTTCAGAGGTAAATAAGTGGCTATCGTCTGATTCAGATCGGTAAAAACAAACACACTTAATGCTTCAATGTCTGACTCTCTCAGATAATCAAAACCCATTTCAGATCTGAATTCAAAAAACAAACAAGGCCTTAATTTCATTTCTTTTTGTTATTTTTACTTTTCCTAAAATTCAAAATTCCTTGCTCAAATAAATAAAGGGGTAATGACAATTTAGGGTCCAAAGTTTGGGGGGTGTGTGCCAATAGGGGTCTGATGTATCAATTTTATCAATTTAGGGTCTAAAGTTGAAAATTTTGTGCAGATTAAGGTTTTTAACGATTCCATTAACGGAATACAGTTAAGTCACACATGCTTTGCACATGAACTTAACTGGAATTTGTTTTGATTATTTGCATGGGCATTATTGTCATTTCAGACAAAGAAATTAATACTAATTGTTTGAAATATTACATTTTATTTTTATAATTAAAATAACTAATAAATAAAATGTCATTTACCGAAAATAAAATTTAATATGATTTTTTCTATTTCAAGAAATAAAATATTTATCTATTTCTTGAAAAAATAAAAAAATGAAGTCTCATTATTCTTTTGGAATATAATATATTTACACTTTTTTATTTTTAAAATTTATACTTTTTATTTTATAGTGGTTCTAATTAAAAAAGTAACTTTATTATATTTCTTGAAATATAATTTTATTTATTATATCATTAGTTTATGTTTTTTTTTTTTCAAATAGATTAACGAGATTTCATTTTTTTTATTTTTTTGTCAAAAAGTAGATAAATTTTTTTTTTTTTTTAAATAGAAGAAATCTTTATGAAAAAATATTTTCGGTAAACGACATTTTAATAATTAGTTATTTTATTATAAAAAATTAAATTTAATATTTCAAACAATCAGTATTAATTTTATTCGTCTGGAATGACGATAATGCCCATGTAAATAATCAAAACAAGCTCCAGTTAAGTCCATGTGCAAAGCATGTGTGAGTTAACTGAATTCCGTTAACGAAATCGTTAAAAAACTCTATCCTGCACAACTTTTGCAACTTTGGACCCTAAATTGACAAAATTGATACATCAGACCTCTATTAGCACACTCCCCCTAAACTTTGGACCCTAAATTGTCATTTCCCCATAAATAAATAATCAAAACTCCGAAATTCCTCGATCGACACAATCCACTCATCAAAACCTAATCCACCAGGACACCACCCGCTTCTCGCGTGGGCAACAAACAAAACCGTGAGCTATGCTCTGCCCACATTAAAAATGGTAATCTAACACCGAATGGACTATACTGTCCCTTACTCTTATCAAACAGAATATGCCAACTTTAGCCTATCACGCTATATGCGAACCACTCTATCCGAGACCGAATATTCTTTCGGGGTAATACTGTCAATTCACATACGTCATTAACAAGATTCTTTTGATCCTTCAAAAACCACAAGAAAATGGATTATAAATCCCTCTTTCATTACCCACTGGCCACTCCGAAGCCAGTCGATTTGATTTGAATCACAGACGAAAAAAATTCAGAAAATTAACTTTTCTTGCTGCTCAATTTATCTACCCAACAATGGCCAGAAAATTCTTCGTCGGCGGTAACTGGAAATGCGTAAGTCCTTCGCGATCCCCGAATCTTCCTCCTGTTTCGTACATTTATCGGCTGATCTATTTGCAGTCGTATCAACTGTTGTTTTTCATTGAAATTCATGATTCAAGGATTCTGTGTTCCGTTTCGTTTCGTTTATCTATGCTGTTTATGAAGATTGCCTGATTGGTTGTGTTATTGTAACCGATACTTCAGATGAAGCAAAGTATTAGATCGTGTGTAATCTGTGTTTTCCTTTTTCGCTTTTTAAGTTCCATTCCAGTCGGAAGCCTTCGGTTGCTCAATTTATTTGATTTTCCTGAAGAATTCTATTCTGATCCATTATTATGAAGATGTTGTGGTTTATCGATTTCTATGATTGTTGATAAATCAATGTTGGCCTGTGTCCTAAATTTATTTCTAAATGTGAAGTACTAGAAATCATTGTAACATGAAATTAATGGACCCTATATGTGTTCATAAGTCCTTAAGATCCTGTTATGAATGTGTTTTGTAGAATGGAACGACGGAAGAGGTGAAGAAGATTGTCGCTACACTTAATGCCGGTGACGTGCCATCAACAGATGTTGTGGGTTAGTACTGCTAGTAAATATTACTCCAAGCTCTTTGTTTCACTTTGTTGTTTTCTTAATGATTTATGAATGCTAATCAGATGGATTTGTTATGTCCAGTGTTCAGTTGTGTAGATTTCTATCTTAATGGAATAACTGAATCATGGGGAGTTGGGGGATTGTTGTTAATTTGAGGATTGCTTTTCTATTGAAATATCTGTTATCAAATAGTAATTCAGCAATGTTAAATAGCACAACGGTATATTTCACAAAGTTCATACAGCACATGTTATATGCTATATCATACAGCCATATATGATTACTCTAATACTTGTTAATGAATCCTGTCTATGTATCACACACAAAATCATTGTCTACAATTGCCTATTGACATTTCATGAGGATTTTCCATATACCCAGTGGAGATCACTTATTTAAGGCAATATAACTATGTCTATGTATCTCAATGCATATCGCTTTGCTGAAAAGGAAATATTTTTTGACTTGAATTAACTGAACCAATTGAAGCATGTGATACATGCTTAGTCAGTAACTTTATCCTTTTGATTTTCATCAGCGAAGTCACTGATTCAAGTGTTACTTTTCATATCTCTAATTCATTGTCTCCAGTAATTGTTATACTGCAGTATCAGAGTTTTAAATTAATTTCCTTACAACTTGTTATTCTTCAGAGGTTGTGGTGAGCCCTCCATTTGTATTTCTTCCCTTGGTGAAGGATGCATTGAGGCCTGAGTTCCATGTTGCAGCCCAAAATTGTTGGGTAAAGAAAGGTGGTGCATTCACTGGTGAAGTTAGGTATGTTTCCGCAGTATACTTGTGTCCAGTCCGCACAGTGCGCATATCTTTTGACATCGGGTTCAATGGTCGTCTGATATTTCCTGGAGTTTGTTTATTTGTTTTTGCTTGTAGCTTTGTTTTTGTATATTGTGATGATGTATACTAATGTACACGTGAATCAAATACTGAAATTTCAATGTAATTCTAAGATTTCACTCACTAAGAGTTAGCAATCACCAATCACTTTGGCTAAAGTCTGTCTTCACTGTGGACATGAAGTAGCCTGTAAGATCATAGCATGTTGATGCATTTCACCAGCCATTATGCTTCTATCACGTTTGATGATTTTCAGAACCTAATGCATATGCATGTGCATTAAGCAAAAAAAAAAAAAAAAATGTTTGAAATGTACTTTTAACTCATGGGCTAAGTAGTTGTTGTTCAAAGTAGATGCTCTTTGCGATTTATGTTTTCCTTTTGATATTTCCTTATTCACCTTTGATACTACCCTCAGTTCTACTCTCTTACATTTGACGTAATGAGTTTTTAGGCTATTTAGCTCATAAGCTTGCATAATCGTTTGTATGGTATTCGTTATTTTACCATGATCATTTTGTGTGGTTAATTATCTTTCAGCTGTAATGTTGGAAATTATTTTTTTGTTTTTGTAGTGCTGAGATGCTTAAAAACTTGGGCATTCCTTGGGTCATCATTGGTCACTCTGAAAGGAGAGCTCTACTAAATGAATCCAATGAGGTATTTCGTTCATGATGATTAGCAGCTATGTGATGCTGCTTATCGATTAATTTGTTAATTTTACGATGTTTTTGTATCTTCAATCTTCATTAATTTGGCGATTCTTTTCATTCAGTTTGTTGGAGACAAGGTTGCATACGCTCTTTCTCAAGGTTTGAAGGTAATTGCATGTGTTGGAGAGACCCTTGCAGAACGAGAATCAGGATCTACTATGGAAGTTGTTGCTGCTCAAACCAAGGCAATTGCAGGTATGTTTAACACAAATCATTGAGTGTCTCGTGCCCCATCATGTTGTTGTGGAGGTAAGATGATTGTTTCTTATTTATTATTTGATGTAATGAGCATTTAGATATTATCTTGTTATATTGTGGCCTATGGAAGGTGCATATGCTGTTCGCTGGTTGACTTCTTAGAGTTTCACCTTAGTGTTCAAATATGAAAATATAAGCTCCATGAAAATCGATTTCCCTCCTTTCCTTGTAAACAGTCTTAATTTTATTTTGGAATGATAAACATAAAGACACATTTTCATTCAATCATTACCAAATTCAAAAAAAAAACCAAAAACCCAAAAAGAGACTCCTTGATGGAGATCAAGATAGTGATTTATTTAGGTTTAATTTTAGTTATTATTATGCATTTTCGGATTATTATTTAATTATGTAATAAAGTCATGTTATAGAGTAGATTTATGCAATATTTTGATGTTTTATAGTAGATTTAGGTTAGTATATAGACTAGGGATATTTTAGGAAGTGTTTGACTTGGTTTCCAAGTCATAAGACTCCTATAAAAATGAGCTATCTTGTAATTTCGAAAAATCAGTTGATTGAAGAATAAAATTTGATTGAGCGTTGCTCTTTTCTTAAATCTGAAAGTCTGAGTTTTCCTCCTTTCGTCCAACTCTTCGTATTTGATTAAATTCTGCGAGTGTTGAAGATCGATCACTAGTATTGATTAAATTCTACTAGGGTTGATTCCTATCGTCCAACTCTTCGTATTTGATTAAATTCTACGAGTGTTGAAGATCGATCACTAGTATTGATTAAATTTCAACTAGAGTTGATTCCTATCAAGTCTTCCGCTACGTCACTCCTGAGGCCGAACTCATTCAAAGTGTCCACTTCTAGTTTTTGCCAACAATCTCCACAAGTTTTCAACTTCAATATGTCATATAGGCATCTTGGGTACTGTCAAACGTTTGTGTAACACTGACTGACATGGTACTGATTTTTTTCGAACTTTCAAACATCTCAATGCATTGACTAGAACTTAGGGAGTACTCAACAGTCAACCCTAACAAAAAGATATGTGCTCCCAAATTTCTGGCAGATTTCCATTTATGCCCTTAGTTTTCAAATTTACGCCTTAAAACAATTATATTGAACTACTGAACACTTCATCATGTAAAACATGTTTTATATTTTTTTAACTTTTTTTTAAACTTAATTGCATATCAAATTTTTGTTTAAGTTCTTCATTAACCAACATTTCTGCCCCTCCTACACTTTTGCAAAATCTTAATTTTTTTTTCTGTGCTCGTGGCTCTGATTTTGAACTTAGGGGAGCCAAAATTTTACTCCCTCCGTCCCAAACGAATGCCCAAAAACATTTCATATTTGCTCGGTATCCTAATGTTGATTCTGAATGAATTCTTAGAAAATGATATTTTTAATCATCTAAATATATCATGTGTTTTAGGGTTTTATTCTCTTTTTTGTTTTTTATATATAGACATCCAGTTTAATGAACAAAATACATTTTAACATACAGTTCTGTTTTGTTTCTAGTATCCTTTTGCACCAGGCTGCCTTTACTTTGATGTGGGTTAACTGTAGTTTTAAAGTGAAATTGATGTTTTTGTTTATGGTTTAATGGTAGTTTTGTGTTGCAGAAAAAATTCCAAGCTGGAATGATGTTGTTTTGGCATACGAGCCTGTATGGGCAATTGGAACCGGAAAGGTTGCATCTCCAGCTCAGGCTCAAGAAGTAAGTTAGGGTTGAGCTGATATGTTGATATATGTGCTAGACTTTTATTATATTCATCCGCTTATAATTGAATTTTATTTGCCTCGACTGGTGGTGCCTAGAATGACAAGATCTTATGTCTTTGCGTAGCAGTCCTAGAACCTCTTTCTGACAATTCTGTTTTTTTTTTCTTTATTCAAAAAAGTGCTGTAGTTGCGTTATTTGTTCAAGCATGTTGTTTATACGGATAAAATCAACCTCTAAATCAAATTTACTTGATATGAGATGAGCTGTTGGAAACATATCATAAAAGTTATGCTCGTAACTCTTATCTTAAAACTGCTTTATTTTGCTCAAAAGAAAAAAAAAACCCTGCTTTGTTAAATCCTCAAATGGTGTTTGAGGCAACTAATCTCTAAAGAATGGAATGCCTTAAGGGTAATAATTCATGATTTTCATTTGTCTAATCTTATCCAGTAAGAACATGCCTTCATTAACATTTTCACCCTTATACTTGTTCGTTCCGGGTAGTTTTGGGTGATTATTTTGGATGATTCTTATATTAAAATCCTTTTTGGTTATATCTGTACCTAACAGGTACATCAGGAACTGAGGAAGTGGCTTCAAGAGAATGTCAGTGCTGAAGTAGCTGCTACAACCAGAATTATCTATGGAGGTATCATCGTATTTCTCTCATACTATGTCCAGATGATTTTTCATTGTGTTGGCATTATGTCACTTTGACTTTCTAGAAACAGGCTTCCACCTTGCCACTTGACCAAGAAGGCAAAATTGTGCCTTTAATTCCTAGAGGATTTGTTTTATCTTATAGTCCATGCTGTCCTAGTAATTAGTATCAATGACTAGGAACTGTTATGGTGTCAAGCAACTTGAGCTTGTAATATACTCCCTACGTCCCGCTTGAATTAGGATTCTTGGTCAAGCAATTCGTACTTTGACCAATAATTTGAAGAAAAATAATGATGCTAATAAAAATTTTAAATTGTTATTGTATCACTATTAATAATAAACTAAATAACTATTTTTTAGATTTTCATTAAGATAATTATTTTTCTTCAAATCGTTGGTCAAAGTATAAATTACTTGACCAAGAATCCTAATTCGAGCGGGACGGAGGGAGTATACATCTTTTATTAAGAGGTACTCCCTACGGCCCAGAATGAAGGACCTTTTCCGATTTAAGGGACACTTTGAAAAGATGACTTTTGATAGTAAAAATTCAAAAATATCCGCTTTCAAAATGTTAGTTTTATATGTATAAAATGAAATTTGAATTTTTTTTTTGGTAAGGACACATTTTGGATAAAATGAGGTCATTCATTTTGAGACATAGGTGCTAAGAAAGATCAAAATCCTATTTTTGTGTATTTGTAACATCTTACGTTATGTCTTTTTGGAAAAGTAGATGTGAAGTAAAATTCTTGTGAAATTTTAACCGTAATTCTTCTTAATAGTTAAAGTTTAGGCCTCGGCGTGTGGTAGATATTTCCATAACTCATGGGCACTAACAAAACCAACCTGAATATTCTTGTGATCAGATTTATTTAAACACAAGGGGTAGCTCCAATTCAAACATTTTTCTTTTGATATACTCCCTCCGTCCCAAAATGATCTTCTCATTTACCATTTTTCATAGTCCCAAAAAGTTCTTCCACTTTCTACCAATTTAGGCTTAAATGTGGATAAACACAACATGGCTAATGAAGCAAGTGTTCATATCCTTAAAAAGTTTGAATAGTCAAATGTGAAGATCATTTAGGGACGGAGGGAGTAATTTGTAGCATGAAGAAATTCCCAGCACCATGACGTGGTTGCTCACATGTAATTTTGGATTGCAGGTTCTGTAAGTGGTTCCAACTGCAAGGAATTGGGTGCAAAGCCAGATGTTGATGGTTTCTTAGTTGGTGGAGCTTCTCTTAAGGTACCAGCATTCTCATTTATTTTCTTCCTTGCATTTTGGCATGTTGGTTTTGTAAATTGTAATAAGAGTATAAGACCTTTTTTATTTTATTTTCCAATTTAGCCCGAATTCATTGACATCATCAAGGCTGCTGAGGTGAAGAAAAGCGCATGAGCTCAGTATTACTAACAAGTACATGAGTGTCAAGTTTTGAAGTTTTTCAATAGGGAAAATTTATCGTATCCCATATCATGTAAAGGCTCGTACCAGCGATTGACTTTTGTGCCCTTTACTTTAATAAAACCTCTAATTTTATCCCGTGTATGAATAAACCTACAGATCTGTCCATCGTATGGCATGGAGGAACGGTTTTTGCTTCAATTAGCTTTCATGAGTTGAGCTTGAGATACTTTGCACCGAGTTGATTTTGTGAAATGTACTTTTATATTTATGTTTATCAGTTTGGTTGGTCTCTTGGGTGAATTCAGGTTGCTCCTGGCAAATATGGCCAGACCAATATTAGCCATTGCACAAAGCATGCCTTTATTTTGGGATATGAAACTAGTACGATAGCAAATTTGCTATTATGATGTAGCGGTTGATTTAGATTAATGCCAGTCGGGCCGTAATGAAAATAAAAATGATGTGGCCAAATTCATGCCAAACTCTGCAGCTAAGAATCAAATCTGCCAATTTTTGCAGCTAAGCATCAAATTCGTCGATGCAGCAGTTCCAAATTTCATAAGTTTGTTTCTAGTGAACATTTTGTCCTGTATCTTTAGGCACAATGGAAATAAAGAAATCTATTTTATGTTCCTGATTAAGAATTGGGAGTTCAAAACAAAAAGATACAGTATTGTTTACTTGACTGACAGCTTGTATTCACTACATATGCCTATTTAAGATTAGTACTTTATTCTTTCGGCACGGTAGTGATAGTTGACTCATCCATGTTCATCCACAACTTGTATTCACTACCTCTGCCTAATTTTCTCATAAATATGGGGGAAGGGGGGGGGGGGGGGGGAATGATTTTTGAACAACTTTATTAATCCCTCCGTCCCAATTCCTAGTTTGATTTTGCACGGAGATTAAGAAAAAGTAAATGTTGTGAGTATGAAAAGTAAAGTGAGAGAGAGAAAGTGGGTGGAGAGTTTTTGTTGTGAGAATGACAAGTAGGTCCCACTTTCCATTTTAGGTAATAAAACAAAGTAAGAACCTTAAATTGGGACAAACTAAAAAGGAAAGTAAGAACTTTAAAGCGGGACAGAGGGAGTAGGTCTTTTTGCCATTTTTATCTGTCTCATAAAGATAATTCTCTTTAAAAAATCATGTGATAAAAGGATTGAACTTTCAAACTTATCATTGTGATGACAATATATGTTATTAAAACGGGACTATTTATTTGATAAAGAAGTCTAGCTCAAGCGACATTCGGTTTACTTTCTATTTATTTATGAAAGTTTGAGGTTTTGATCCTTACCAAATGCACTTTTAAATGCACTCTTTAATAGCTTAAATTATTCAATAAAAAATTAATTTAAAAATAAATAAAACTATCTTTTAATGTCAGAAAGAGTAACATGCTCTTCCCATTATACCCCCATATCCAGTTAAAGCAAAGCTTATAATTGAAAATGTCATCGAGGCTGAAGATGAACGGGGTGGCGCGGATCAACCAGAAGAGGTATACATAAAAGTATTTCGAGTGATGAGGATTGGTTCGTCCGACAAGTTATGGAACCTTCGGATACATATTATAATCCACCGCTGAGTCAAGTAGGTCAAGTTGTCTTGGATAAGAATCCACAACGCACTAGAACGCCCACCGACGTAACCCCATCTCCAACAGTCCAAGGATTGATTTCAAGTTAGTAACTTATATTTTTTTTCTTTCTTCTTCAACTTCTCCTCAGGAGGATAGATGGGGCGATTAAGGTGTTTTCAGCTCGGGAATTCTTTCTAGATGTGGAGGCCCCGCCGGTCTTCTTATGTCAGGATATGGCTCGACTTGACATTTTCAATTATATATTCAAATTTTGATTGAAATTGCCATCCTACTCTTGAAGCCGCTATATGAGAATAAACTTTTTAAAAAAAAAAAAAAAAAGAGTAAACAAAGTAACAATGAAAGTGAAGCACAGAAACCACAACCATTTTCTTAGTCAATGGATTCAATAGAGATTATGCGTTGACTTGAATAATCAAATACGTACATAATTAGATGTAGATACTTTCAAGAAAGCAGTCTTAATAAGAAATAAACAAATGCTAGTATTATACACATATTCATCTAATACATGTATCATGCTGCCCTTTGCATCAATGATAATCATTTAAGAGAATATTAATGCAAGCAAAACGAGGATTTGTCCAAGTTCATTAACCAATAACCCAACCGTTTCTTATTATTGACCCCCGAGAGTTGCGCTGTGTGGATATGGAACCAAAGATGGAAAAACAAACAATGTTTTAATATTAATATAAATAATATGTATATAGGTAGGTGCTCAAATGAGAACTTAAATATCGTAAGAACCGTGAGAACTTAATGTATCCAATGATGTATTCAAGTGCACATTGGATAGATTAGTTTTTACCTAATGTATCCAAGTAATGTATCCAATAATGTATCCAAGTCAAGTAATGTATCTAATGATGTATCCAAGTGAACCATTTGATACATTAGTTTTTTTACCTAATGTATCCAAGTTCTCACGGTTCTCAAGATATTTAGGTTATCACAGGAGCACGACCATATATATATATATAATTGCGACATTCATTTTTGTATTATAATAACTTTCAAATTTTATTTAAAATAAATAATACACTTTTATCTTGGCTGTTAAAAACAAGTGGGGTTCTAAATAAGAAAATACTACTTAGAGCGTCTACAAGCAGTGGCGGATCTAGGAATTTTATTCAGTGTGGGCCAAAAAATTTAATGATATAATTCACGGTCATTTATAAGCCAAAACATTAAAAGCAAATCTAAAAACTTATCGGATACTCATATAGAGACAGAGGGAGTAAGAAACTCAACTTACTTTAATTTTGTTTTATCCCATCCAAGTTTATATTCCAGCCTTCAAGGTTCCAACCTTCAAGCTTCCAACCTTTTCAAGCTCTGGATTCTCTGCATAAATGTAACAAAACATAGTACAAACTATAAGAATCTTCTAGTTACAAACTTACAATATACATAAACTTAATTGGAGGTAGAAATAATAATGGCAATGTAAAAGAAAACAGCTATTATAACAACCAAAAGACAGTTCAATTTTGACAAAAGAGGTCCACTGTGAGGGGTAAACTTACTCATATATTTATGATATACAAAAGAGAGTGAAACACTCATAAAGCTACTACTTACAAAAGCGCAACCACGTTGCAATCATATAGGCAAAAAGTGCTTAACTATATTCTAATACTAAGAGTCTAAGATGGAAGTCTTCGGTTTTTCATAAGCTGAAATTGTTGAATTACAACTTCATATGAATTGATACAAGGGCGTAACCCTGGGTCAACAGGAAGCTCATTCATATCCTTCGTAGGATGACTGACTTGGGCATTCGGAGCAATTACTCGTTGTGCTTTAATATTACGACAAGATTCTGATTCAACTTGAACACTTTCAGATGCATGAGCAAATGACAGCTCTTCAGCAGAACTGATCGCCTTGAAATATCTCTTCATAGTCTTGATTGCTATTTAGATAATTTAATGACAAAATAAGCAAATAATAATAAGACATTACATAATGTTGTATAATTCAGATCACAAACAATGAGGTCAATCAAGTCTAAAGAAATTATGAAAGGGGCAAAAAAATCAAAGAATGATAAAGGTGTAATTTTGACAGTAAGATTTACCTTTTATTCCAGAAATTGAGGGAGTATTTGATCTTTTGATTATCAATCAACTCTAGTAGACCCCAAATCATGAAATCAAAAATAAAAGACTTAGGAATGGAGGTGCAATAAAAAAAATCTCAAATAAACCCTAAATGTAAGTGGAGTAATTGGGAATCAAATCATGAAAAATACTTCCCCAAATCACTTCGAAATCAGAGTGATTCAAATAACTACAAGCATTAATAGAAATTGAATTTGAAATTTGAATTACCTTGCATCAGTGAAGACGGAAGAATCAACAAGAGACCGTGAAAACGAGAGAGAGAGGGTGTGACGACTGACGAGTGACGATAGGCCGGTTGCGGTGCGGGAGAGAGCGACGGGACGGCGAGGGCAAATCAGCACGCCATTATCGCCTTCGCCTTGAGCCCTTGAGAAAGTAGGTCGGTTACTCCTTCTGTTTCTGTGTGCGTGAGTTTTGGGTAAGTTTCATTTTTACTTTTCTTTTTCTTTTAAATTGGGACTGCGTTTTAATCGGGGAATAAAAAAATTTTTTTTTTTTTTTTTTTTTTGGAATCTCAGTGTGGGCGTTCGCCCACTCTCGCCGCTTATTAAATCCGCCGCTGTCTACAAGTGGGAGCTTTTTGGGCAGTTTTTGTTTTCGTAAACTAGCTTTTTGGCACTTTTTTCTATCTCTATATTATAATACAGCTCAAGAATAACCACCTATTAACTTGAGACAAAGAAGGGTCAAGATTGCTCCGTAACCGCTCTCATCCGATGGCTAAGATTCAACAGTTTATTTTTGTTTTAATTTTGATCATTGGATTGTTTCTTTCCTGCTCTGATCCTATGGCTAATAGTTAGCGGTTTCTAATTTTTTTTCGCTCTTCCCTCTCCCGCTGAACACCATCTCTTCACTAAATCAGAAATCTTTACGATGATAAGAAAACGAAGCCGGCGCGAGAAGGCAATCTACGCGTACGCCGTATTTCATTCCAATCTCCGGCCCAGGTGCTAGGGTTTCAACTTTCTAAATTTTGTTTTGGTTAAATTTTGTGTGTTTGGATTGTTTTAATCTCTCATTAATTTTTTGTCTTCCTACACGTTAGTAATGGATTTGACAGGGGAAGAAAAAGGGCGGGTGGGCTCATTTACGTTTCCTTATTCGTCGTCGTATTTGTTTCTAAAGGTGGGAAGATGATTGATGTGTATAACTACGAAAATGTCTATTTTTTGTAATTATTGTTTCCTTGGAAATCTGCCTTGCTTGACTTCAAAACACGAGCATTATACCTTTGTCAAGGGTAATAATCGTCTGATTTAAGCCTTTGCAGTTTTGCATTATCTAAATTAGCCTTTTCATTTCTTATTTTGATAGTGCCTTTAAACTATATTCTCATTCTAAGTTCTCAAGTTTCATTTAGGGTCTGTTCGGTAAAGCTGAAAATTAAGTTCTGAAAATGTAGAGCTGAGAAAGTAGAGCTGAAATCATTAAGTTGCTGAATTTTGTAAGACTTCAATTTGTTTGGTACTGACAAACTACATACATCTGAATTTAATGAAAATTGTAAACAAACACTCAAAAATTAGTCTCATCTCTTTCATTTGATTATTCTGTTTGTTTATCATCAAATAAAAATAGTCGTATTTTTAAAAATAAATAATTATAATTTAAAAATATTATTTATCAAATTATCTTTTATTTGGACCGATAATAATAATATTTGAACAGTTTTTTATTGGTATTTTCATTTGTCCCACATTAATAAAGGTCATCTTCGCTATTTTGATCAATTTTACTAAACTTTGACATTTTTTTTTGATAAAATTCAATTATGATACTCAAGTAAAATATTATCAAAATTCATAATATAAAAATAATTTGATTTTAATTATATCATATTTAATATGTTTGAAAAAATAAAATATTTCAATAAAATAAAGTAACATTAAATAAACAAAAATGTTGATGAGTGGGTTTGAACCCATTCCTTTTTCTTTTATCTTACCTCCTCTTACCTTGTTAAGACTTGCCATACTAGCTTAAAATTAATAACTTGTTTTAAGATAATCTTAACAGTTTAAGTGATTGAAATTTTCCTTACCAAACAAACTTAATTTCTTAATCTCTTAAAGTATTCCAAAATTAAGAGCTTAATTGGGTTACCAAACTGGCCCTTAGTCAATTTTGTTTTCACTGGAAAACAAAAAATGTTCTCTCATTATGCATCTTAACCATCAATCACATGTATAGCTATTCTCAAAGTTTTAGCATCATAAATAGTAGTGTAGTCGCTTGAATTTTGTTAATATTTTTATTAGGTAAATTTCCAGGCTTGACAGCAAACTTTAGCCTCGGGAGCTTGGATTGCCTCAATTCCAATCGTGTTTCATCAGTTGACTTCCTCATAATTGACTGTTTAGGGTGAACATAGGAGTAGATGGGTAGTCATACAAGATAGTAGTGTAATCACTTCAAAGATACTCCCTCTGTCCCAGAATGACAGTCTTCCTATTTTCATGGGTTTTACGAAGAAACTTTGAGTAATAATTAAGGCTACTTTTAATTATTTTAATGAAATTTTTGAAATTGTTCTTGATACACCATTATAAATACTATTAATATCAATTTTTAGATTCACATTAACATAATTATAAGTAGCATTTATAACTGCTCAAAGTTCCTTCGTAGTAACAACGAAAAAATGGGGACTATCTTTCTGAGACGGAGGGAGTATTTGTCTCTGCACTCTCCGGTCTCCTTATTTATGAGGGGCACATATTTGATGCAAATTAATTAATTATATGTTCAGTGGTTGGAAAATTAATCAATTCAGACTCGGGTTGACATAGATTTGGCCGTCACCGTCACTCGCTGCTCAACAATGAGACTATCTTTTTGGGATGGAGGAAGTACCAACTATCTCTGCCTTTCTGTCCATTAATGTTGGTGTTAGACCCTGTAAGTATGAATTAGTTTTCAATGTATGAGTTTTACCCCAATTTGAGCTATCTCTGATTCAATTTTGTGTGTGAATTGTTTGAATTTCAGTGTAAGAGTTTTGATTTTATGAGTTCTTTTGGTTTTCAGGAGGTTTTGAAAAGGAAAATTTCAAATAGATTGACATTTATTTTTGGAGGGGGGGGGGAGTACTTGGATCTAAAACAAATGTCCATTTTTATCTCTAAAAACTAATTTTTTAGTAGCGTTAAATATGCATATCAGTGAATTAATTGTGGTTTTGTATCGCATGTATCGGCCCCGTGCGTACTGTCATTGTGCATGTACTGTCACCGTGCCACCGGCACGGGTATAAGTACTAGTTGTGTAGATATTGGAAGAGTTATTTTACTAAATAGCAACTTTTTCTAAAAAGAGATCTTAAGTTATTACATTATTAATCTTCATCAATTCACATACTGACAATTAAATTTTAAGAGCTCTATTATCATATAAAAAACGTTTTTTTTTTTTTTTTTTTTTTTTTTTTTGAGCTTTATATTTGTTGATTTGACATATAGTGGTCACAAAAAACAACTTGAAAACATCGTCACATAAACTGAACGCTCAATGAAGTTTGGTTATCAGAGACAAAGTGTATCAAGTTGTGATATTAATTGCAATTAAATGGGTATTTTTTGTCTGACAACACTTCTTCTAATTTTAAAATTAAAATTTGTTAATGCAAAACGTAAAATAAATCTGAGCGGATTCCTGTGAGACCGTCTCACGGCGTAATTGGGTATTTTTGTCTGACCACATTTATTTTGCTCTTCTAATTTTAAATTAAAATTTGTTAATGCAAAACGTAAAATAAATCTGAGGCGGATTCCTGTGAGACCGTCTCACGGCGTGAGACGGCTCACAGCCAAGCCGACCCAAGATTTTTTCTATTTTTTTTTTAAATTTTTTTTGCCCTCCAAATTTTTTTTCCTGCCATTTTTTGCTCGCCAGCAAAAGTAACACTTTTTATATAAAAAAAATGTACCACAATTTTTCTGAAATAGATTAAAGATAACATAAGATTGACAACTAAACTAATGTTACATTTTATAATAAATGAATGTAACATTTTTTTTCCACAATTGTAACACCTTTCTAGGGTATTACATTCAATAGGAATGCAAACATGATTATATACATGAATTTTTACTCTTTTTTTAAGACAAAAAAGTAACATTTACTAAAAATAATGTTACATCCATTTACAGTAAAACCTCTATAAATTAATAATGTTGGGACTGATTAAATTTATTAATTTCTAGAGTTATTAATTTATCGATAAATTAATAATTATTAATTTAAAGATTTTTAGACGGTTTAACAAATTTCAAATTACCGTATATACTAAATTCATTGTATATGTACATAAGTTGAAAGGTCTTCGAAGTTAAAAATTTCTTTTGATTTCACAAGAAGAATAGCTAGAACGTATTTTTGAAACAAAACTAGTATATAAACGACATGAATACTTTAAAATATTCAAAATATCTTGTACAATGGTTTCTCATCTAAAAGGTATTGCAAATCAATTATAGAATCATATTTTCACTAAAATGTAATAAATATTCTAAGAATTATTAATTTATAATTTTCGTGGGACCTAATATTATATAGCGATCTCCCAGAAAATTATTATTTTATCGATTTTTGTACTTGTTTCAACTGTCCCAAGTCGGGACCAGACAAATTGATTGTTTTAGAGAGTTTATTAATTTACCGAGTATTAATTTAAAGAGTTTCTACTGTATATAGAAAATTATAATCATATATGCACCCGGTTACACTTCAAATATTACTTTTTCTAACCACAAAAACTATCAAACTATTTATTTTTTCTTGCAAAACTGCTGTTACATTTGACAGTAAAAAGTGTTACTTTTTGAAGATTAAACTGTTACTTTTATCAAAACATAGTGTTACATCTCAGGTTACGAGTAGCTCAATTTTTGTGTGTTAAAAATTATGTTTAAAAAAAAATAAAAAAAAATCAAACCATATCATGATCTATCTAGTTTCGTTCGTCTTGTTGAGACGAACACAACGGTATTTTAAAAAAAAAAAATTGACTTCAAAATCTCAAGTTATATCATTTTAATGTTATTTGAGGTTTTTTTTAAAGGCGACACGTGTCGCGCGCTGGGAGGGCAAGAAGGACAACTGGGCGGGTAGGCTGGCGTGTTGCTGGGCATGATCCATGGGTCCATCTCACCTTGTAAGACGGCGTCACCCAAGTTTTTGCCAATAAATCTATACTGTACACTGTACAGTACAAGGCAAATTTTCTAGAGAATAAAAATAAATGTCTAAAAAGATTTTCAATTTTTTTTTTAAATATGGTGTGAATAAATAATTTCAAGGGCGAATATATTTATGTAAATATTTTGTTCTCTCCTTTCAAGAACAATTAAAATTAGATTATTATTTGAACACTTCAAGGGTGAAAACCTGTTGACCCACCCACCCTGATGCAGTTTGTATCCTGCTGGAAATGTTCGTTAAGACTTGACACGAATCTTGTCTTGTAATACTACTTAATTACTTAATTTATTGACTTCAATTTCTTCCCTTAAGATAACTCAAGTTGATTTTTTTTTTTTTTCAAAACATGTGCAGTCACTCTTGGTTTATGCTCATTTTTCATGATAAATAATTAGTCTTTCTGGATAGATGTTTTATTTTTTGTTTTAGTTCATCTTAAATAAATGTTGTATTTTAAAATAAAAAGTGTACTGACATGGATTGTGAACAACAACAAAACTTTAATTTTAAAATGATTTGAGATTAGCTAATACTCCCTCTGGTCCAAAATAACTGTCGCTTTTGGTCAATCAGATATAACTTTGACCAATAATTTAAATAAAAAATTATGATGCTAATAATAATCTCAAATTTGTCACTGTATTATAATTAATAATACTTTTAATAACAATTTTTAGATCTTTATTAGGATCATTATTTTTGGTTTAAATTTATTGGTCAAACTTACATCTGTTTGACCAAAAGTGACAGTTAGTTTGGACCAGAGGGAGTAGTATCCTACTCTTTTCGTCTCAAACTGATCTTCACATTTGACTATTCAAACTTTTTAAGGATATGAACATTTGATTTACTAGTGAAGCTTTGTTTGGGCACTTCTAAGCCTAGGTTTTAGAAATGTGAATAATTTTTTGGGACATTTTGGGACGGAGGGAGTACTATATTAATCATGAAGAAGGAACAGATACGGAGGTAAGAGGGAGGGAGAGAAAGATAAGTGAGAAAGGCAATGTGAATATGAAGAAGGAGTTGGAAAACACATGTCAATCTTGGTCAAAACAAACTTAATAACCTTCAAGTTGGTTAGTATTATAAAAAGTCAGAGGAGAGGAGTCACGATGATTTCGTTTTCTGGATTTGTCGCATTGGATTTGGATTTCATTTTTGGTCCCGTTTCAACAAAGTCGTCTTCAATGCCTTTATGGTTAGTTGGGAGCTAGGTCAGAGTAACTCACAATTTTGAATTTTTTATATTTACTGTATGTGATTATATCTAATGATAATTGTTATACTGTGAATTTTAAATTTGAATTGTAAAATGGAGTTTTAATATGATATCAATGGTTCAGTATCATTATTGTTGGAATTGCCTTAATGTGGCCTCAGTTTGTCCACATTTGTATTGTTTGTTGTGTGTGCCTGAGAACGATTTGAAAGTTAATGAGTCACAGCGAACTCAAAAATAAGACAAGATAGTGCAATTAAATCAGTTGCGCAGCTTGCTATAGCAAAACTAAAGCTGAAGCAAATCCAATTCCCAAGCCATCTCACTCGCATTTACTCCGGAGACGGAGGCAAGGGATCACTTGACCTCCTGAACTTTGCAGAAATAACAGAGTCACCGTTATAAAAAAAATTTCTACAATTATGTACATTGTTGACTTTCCTGAACTTTGCATAAATAGCAAGACCGCCAATGTAAATTCATATTTTACAAATGTGTACACTTTTGACCCTCTTAGCTTTTCTTTTTAAACAATCCATTATGGCCTTTCAATGTCATGCTCCCATTTTTCAGGCTCTTAATTTTATTAAAATTGTAACCTATCTCCCTAAAACTTAAAGGAACAAAAAAAGAAAAGAAACTATTATATTTAACCTAGTTAAGGTTTGAAGCAACTAGCATGATAGGACTATACTATTTATGTTTCTCTAAAAGTTGTTGATAATCCATTGACATTGGTAGTGGTCGATTTAATTGAATTTTGATCAAAAGTTTTTAAAATTCAATTATTATGATAAATTTTTGTAAAGTTTCATTAGGATAAGAAAAAATTATATGTTTTTTTATCAGAGTACATGATTTTAACCGTTAAATCAAATGATTATATTTTTGGCGAGGGACTGTAATGTTATCTAAAATGTCTCGGCTCCCTTTGGTTGCAATCCTGACGACGTCCCTTGTTTACTCCAACATCCTTCCCACTATTCATAAAACCATGGAATTTAGATTTAGAACGGGATTGTAAGACTGAACTGCTGCGAGTGGAATTTAGGTACACAATGTGAAAATTATCTTTTAAAATGTGAGTGACTAAACATGTTTGAAATAATACACTTAAATTGCGGTTTGAACTTCAGTTTGAACAATACACTTAAATTGCGGTTTGAACAGAATTAAGCCAGACCATGACGGTTTGGTTCAATTTGGTTTGACCTTTTGCTTGGTTGTGATCTATTTGAGATTTCTCCAAACTGACGACAAGTGATTCAGCCTATAAACTACCTCAGATGGAACTAAATCGAACCATTTACACTTTTAATTGTGTCCAACAACAATTGTGTCTATTGAGCTGAGACAAAGAAAGTATATAAATATAATAATTTTGATTAAATTTTAAAGTGATTATTGATGATCAATTAATAAGTCTATTAGTAAGGCCTGTTTGGTAACCCAATTAAGCTTTTAATTTGTAACATTTTAAGAGATTAGAAAATTAAGTTTGTTTGGTAAGGGAAATTTCAATCACTTAAA
This sequence comes from Campanula takesimana, assembly GCA_026119855.1. Classification (NCBI taxonomy): domain Eukaryota; kingdom Viridiplantae; phylum Streptophyta; class Magnoliopsida; order Asterales; family Campanulaceae; genus Campanula; species Campanula takesimana. The sequence continues at coordinate 610,940 of JAOWBW010000408.1, read as the reverse complement.
TTGTTAAGATCGTCTTAAAATAAGCTATTAATTTTAAGCTAATATAGCAAGTCTTAACAAGGTAAGAGGAGATAATATTAAAAAAGGGAATGGGTTCAAACCCACTCATCAACATATTTATTTATTTAATGTTACTTTATTTTGTTGAAATATTTTATTTTTTCTATAGATTAAGTATGATAAAATTAAAATAAAATTATTTTTATATTATAAATTTTGATAATGTGTTACTTGAATATCATAATTGAATTTTATCAATTTTTTTGGCAAAATTTAGTAAAATTGATCATAATAGTGAAGATGAACTTTATTAATGCGGGAGAAAATAAAGTACCAATAAAAAACTGTTCAAATATTATTACTATCGGTCTAAATAAAAGATAATTTGACAAATAATAATTTGAATTATAATTATTTATTTTAAAGATGTGACTATTTTTGTTTGAGGATAAACAAAAAAAAAATCAAATGAAAGAGATGAGACTAATTTTTAAGTGTTTGTTTACATTTTGATTAAATTCAGATGTACATAATTTTTCAGTACCAAACAAACTGAAGTCTTACAAAATTCAGCAACTTAATGATTTAGCTCTACTTTTTCAGCTCTACATTTTCAGAACTTAATTTTCAGCTTCTAGTAAAATTACTAAAGCTTATACTCCCCCCGTTCCAGCACAAGTGTTACTAAACTTGTGGGCACAATAATTAAGAAAAAGTAATAAATGTGTGGTAGAAAATGTAAAGAGAGAATGAGTGGGGTAAATAGTAGTGTTGGTTGAATAAATTGTGTGGTGGAAAATGAAAAAGAGAATGAGTGAGGATAAATAGTGAGATTAGTTGAATATAAATATATTAAAATATTTTTATTTTGCGTAGATTCACTTGTGTGTGGGACTGAGGGAGTGTCACTATTAATCAAAATATGCATGAATTAATTACTTAGAAGGGAGAAAGTGCAATTGGTTGAAAGAAAAATGTCTCCTTGACCACATGACAAAATCAAAATCAAAATCAAAATCAAAATCAAAATCAAAATAAAAATCAAAATAAAAATCAATAAATTGGGCACTAAAATTAACGGGGTACTAAAATTAACACCACATACTCTCTCCGGCCCAAACTAAGGTTCTTACTTTTCTTTTTAGTTTGTCCCAGACTAAAGTTCTTAGTTGCTTTATTACCTAAAATGGACTATGGTACCCACTTGTCATTCTCACAACAAAAACTCCCTACCCACTTTATCTCTCCTACTTTCTCTTACTTACTTTTTCATACTCATAATATTTACTTTTTATTAATCTTCGTGTAAAATCAAACTAAAAACCTTAGTCCGGAACGGAGGGAGTATAATATATATATATATATATATATATATATATTAATATATTAAAGTTGGCCAAAAGAGCTATGGTATTGACATGTGGACAAACAATGGAGAAAACTTGCATTTGGAGAAGCCACATCAATAATATACTAATAAATAAGTGATTTTTCATTTTCTTTTCATTAGCTAATACTATCAGCTAATAATAATAGTTACTATAAAGGGTAACTATAATAGTTAACTATTATAGTAACTATTACTATTATTAGTAATAGTTAACTATAATAGTTAACCATTATAGTTAACTATTACTCTTATTAGTAACAGTTACTATTATAGTTAACTATATTAGTTAGCTATTACTATTATTAGTAATAGTTATTATACGGAGTAATAGTTACCTTATGTAGTAACTAATAGTATTAGCTAATGGTATTAAGCAAATAACAATTAACTATTAATAGTAAGAGTATTAGTTAATTATAATAGTTATTATATAAGTTAAATATTAATTTTTAATATTAATTAATCATAATAGTTACTATATCAATTAACTATTACTATTAATAATATTATTTTATTATAATTATTATTATTCCCTCCGTCTCGGTTAAAGTTCTTACTTTCCCTTTTGGTGTGTCCCAATTTATATTTAACTATTATAATTAACTATTAAATAAAATAAAAATTACTATTAATAGTATTAGTTGATCATAATAGTTACTATATATATTAATTATTACTATTAATAGTATTAATAGTATTAGTTGATCATAATAGTTACTATATAACTATTAGTATTATTAGTGAATAATAATAGTTATTATATATGTTAATCAGTACAATTAATAATATTATTTAATTATAATAATTATTTTAATTATTACTAAAAAATTAACACAAAACCAATCAACTTATTATTCCCTCCCATTCATTCTCTCTCCTAATTTACTTTTACACTCACAACACTTACTTTACTTCCATCATTTCTTAATCTCCGTGCAAATAGGAGGTAGGACTCTTACTCCGGGACGGAGAGAGTGATATTTAACCATTATAACTAACTAATACTATTAATAGTATTAGTTAGTTATAATAGTTAAATATAATCGTTAACTATAATAGTTACTATATAAGTTAATTATTATTATTAATAGTATTAATTAATCATAATTGTTATAATATATATTAACTATTACTATTAATTCTATTATTTAATCATAATAGTTAATATATATTAATAATACTTTTAATACCATTAAGTTTTTTAAATATTCATACAACAAACTAAAATATATTTCTAAATTAATTAAAAAACATATTTATTACAACTATGTACAACCAAAGCTATGAAAATGTTTTGATTAATTTAAAATATACATATATTTTTAAATAAAATTATTATATTAATTTATCAATTAAAAACATCAAAAAATAAAAATACAAAAATATTAACGGAACAGATTCCTATGCGGAGCACGGGTTAACTAATAGTCTAAAGACAAGTTGGATTGGAGAAGAGAAGAGAAGACTAGTAGTAGTACAAAGGTTTAAAGACAAGTCAACACTTTTGTCCTATGGAAAGGGTTCTCGTGAAACGCCAACCACACTCACAAACAAACAGAAACTAAAAAACCCGTAATTATAGAATCTAATCTATCCCCCCAAAATATTCAACACCCAACCCCCATTTTTTTCATTTCTTTTTACGTTCACACCCTCCAACTGTTTGATCAATTTCCTTCCATTAAATTCCATCCCCTTCCTCCATCATATCATCCTTCCCCTGAATCAACCCTCTTGAACACACACACAACTGTCACTGGTAGGCGAATCAAAATTCGAGCTTTCTTGGAATCAACCCACAATCACTAGGCGGCGGAGAAGAAGAAGAAGAATCGGAGCTGTTAATTAATGGGTTCTTGTTTCAGTGTTCGAATCAAAGCCGAAAGTCCTCTTCATTATGGTATTTTCCTTCTTCTCTTTTGGCTTTCTGATCCCTTGAAACTGTTTTATTAAATTGCTGTTTTAGCTGTCTAGCTCTTTGATTGCTCTTATCCTTCTTTATTTTGGAGCTTGATTTGTCGTATGATGTTTGAGCTGATCGAGAGCTACTGTTTCGTCATACTTATGGTTTTGGTGATGTTGTGATTAACTTGAATTTAGTGTTAAAGTTGTTGTTTTTATATTCTTTGTCTGGGGATCAAATTGAGTTTATCACTCTGTAGATGATTGAATATGCTGGCATGATTGATTTTTTTTCCCCAGAGTTTTTGATTGTATGAAACCAATCAAGGGGTGGGATAATCGATATGCTATATGGACTGGAATGCCCAATTATTAGAGTTAATTGATTAATTATTTTGATATTGCTTGCTTTTATCGTTTTATGCAAAGAAATCTAGTTCAATTTTCTGTCCTCAATCATGCCTAATTGAGAACCTGTAAGGTTAAGTAGTCGTATATTTAATTGCTACTTTTCTTGATAATTTAGGGATGGTAAAATTAGATGTTTGATGGATATGGGCTAATGAGTGTTTATGTGTTTGATTGTATAGGTAAGGCTTCATCTCCGTCGGGGCCACTTACACCTAGAACTCAGGATGAGATTTTGCTATCGTCAAATCTGAAGAGTTTCCAGTTCAATGTACTAAAAACAGCCACCAGGAATTTCCGGCCTGATACTGTGTTGGGGGAAGGTGGCTTTGGCTCTGTTTTCAAGGGGTGGATCGATGAACATTCTCTTGCTGCTGCCAAGCCTGGCACTGGCATGGTTATTGCTGCAAAGAGACTAAACCAAGAAGGTTTGCAAGGCCACCAAGAATGGCTGGTGAGTATTAATTTTTATCCTGCTTTGTTTGTGTACCTTCTTCGGATGCTTTTTTCCAGATTGTGGCAATGTTTCACTTGTTTTGATGTTTGGAAGCTTATGTTTAGAAAAGCAGTTCGTTATCCATTCAGTAAAGGATATGATTTTAGTGCGAGGCCTTGGCAATACAAGAGCATATTATAGTTTAGGAGTGTAAAAGCTTAATTTAAATTGGCAACAAGTGACATATTACTGAACTTGGCCATTTTCCTTCTGGCAGTAGTAAAATGGAGATCCTAATTGTTAGTTGTTGGTTTAGTAATGTTTTGGTGCCACTTTTTTACAGGCAGAAATTAACTATCTGGGCCAGCTGGATCATCCGAATCTTGTGAAATTGATTGGTTACTGCCTAGAGGATGACCACAGACTTCTAGTATATGAGTTCATGCCTCGAGGCAGCTTGGAAAACCATTTATTCAGGAGTAAGTTTTTGTTATGCCATCATTAACATACTACAGTTAATTTCCTAGTTCTTGGTCCTCCAAAACAGTTTAAATGATTCATCATTGACCCATTTGCGTAAACTCTTAATACAGGGAGTTCGTATTTCCAGCCACTTTCTTGGAACCTCCGTATGAAAGTTGCTCTTGGTGCTGCAAAGGGACTAGCATTCCTTCACAGTCCGGAAGCTAAAGTCATATATCGAGATTTCAAGTGTTCTAATATCTTGATAGATTCCGTATGTGGCAGCGGAACATTTAAAATCCATTTTATTTCTAATTGTTTGTTTTGTTCTTCTGGATAGTTCACTATACTTTGATCCCTCTCTTACAAACTTCCTTTTACTGACTACCAGAACTATAATGCAAAGCTTTCTGATTTTGGATTGGCCAAGGATGGACCTGCAGATGGTAAAAGCCATGTATCTACAAGGGTTATGGGTACATATGGATATGCCGCCCCTGAATATATGGCCACAGGTACTCAATATATTCATTCACAAGTTCCTTTTTTTTTTTATTATTATTATTTTTTTTAATAAAGAATCTTTAATCTCATGTTTTTGTGGTTAATATTTACTTTTTTTTGAAGGTCATTTAACGGCTAAAAGCGACATATACAGTTTCGGGGTGGTTTTGCTGGAAATATTGACAGGGAGACGATGCATAGACAAGAACCGGCCTCAAGGAGAGCAGACACTAGTGGAATGGGCAAAGCCTTATTTGACAAGCAAACGAAGAGTATTAAGCATCATGGACCCACGTATAAACGGGCAGTACACAGCTAGAGAAGTGCTGAGAGCAGCTATACTTGTAATGAAATGCCTAACAAAAGAACCCAAGTTGAGACCAAATGCAGATGAGGTGGTAAAGGCATTGGAGCAGCTTCTCGACTTGAAAGAATCCAACACCTCGAAAAGCGAACCAAAAAGGAGGAGACATGATGCCACGTGTGCGTGTGAAGGTTGCAGGAGAATGGTTGTTCATCCAAGCCCATCATCTGCTTCAACGAGTCGTGGGTGAGGCAAGAAGAAACTGTTTTGAGGGAGAAATGATGGTGGGCAATGGGCATCTTGCCCATGTCTGATGCCATGCTTGGTTGTGTAACTATACAGAGTTACTGTACAGTTTTTTTTTTTTTTTTTTTTTTTTTTTTTTTTTTTTTCCTGACAGCTTGCCATTGTATTTGTGGGATGATGATGATCACCATATGGAGATAGTGCATGAGGAATGTGAATTTTGAGCTGCAGAAATAACTTGTATTGTTATATGGCCATTTTCATGGAACCAAATACTTTCACTTTTGTGTGTGCCATTGTGTCACTTTTGTGTGCGCCGTTAGTGTATTAGTTGTGATCCGACGCTATGAATTATTTTATTTGGTATGATATTATCATGATTAATCATTCATACATATTTACTTGGATCACTAGTGATACATAACTCAACACAAAATGGTGTATTCCATACTATGTCCTAAAATGACAGTTTCATTTCCTCCTTCAGTTTGTACCAGAAAAGTAGTTTTATTTTTAAAAGATGAAAGATTCAAAATAATTGAATTTTCAAAATTTATAATAATGTAACATTAAAATATTTGAAAAGCCAAACAAAGACTATTATTATTATTTTTAGATATTGGGAGGGATGGAATGGAGGGAGTAAAATTTTTGATCTCATCCAACAACAACAACAAAAAAAATAAAAAAAAAACAAAAAAAAAACCATTTATTTGTACAGAACGGGAATAAAAATGTTGAAAGATATAGGGCCTATAAGAAATTGAGTGAAAGTTAAAGGGGGTAAAATTGTTTTATTGATATCTAGGGCTTTGATTACACAGCGCTTGAAAAGTACGCTTATTATAAGTAGATCGCGGTGGTCTCCGGACGGAAATCTTCGTTTTCGCCCTAATTTGTTAGGTTAAAATTTTCCAAAATTCTCAGGTAAATTTGACGATCCTTCATCTCTCTTCTCTTCAATACCCCTCTAATCTTTTTACGCTGTTATTATTTCCTAGAAATTGAAGCTGTGTTGATGTTTTTCCTTTAAATTGAAGGATATTGTGGAACGCTAGTTGTTATTCTTTCTTTGAAATTCCTTTGCACAAGATTGTAACCAGTTGTTGTTGGCTTAACTTTTAAGATGTTTTGTTCTGTAATTTTCTCAATATCTATGATTAGGGTTAGTTTGCAGGCTTGTTCTTATTTTGTTTTTCTGTAGACGTGTATTGGGTGTGGGGCGGGGTGGATTGCATTTCTATCTTGAATCAAGATGTTGGTCAATTCGATGCCATAGTTCTCTCATTACTGCTTTTTTTTTTTTTTGGGTAATATGCATATCTCAGTATGTCTTTTTGAATTTAAAGAGGAAATCTGAGTTCTATTTTTCTGTTCAATTTCTTTGTGGGGAAATTATTTACTTTTTGTAATCTGTTCGATTTTTGGTACACTGGTTAATTTTGAACATCAATGTGAGTTCCATGAAGAAAAAATCAAAGGTGACAAAACACTTGGGTGTTGGTGAACTGTGTTGTTGATACAGGAGCTTGAAAATGGAAATTATTTTATACTCCCTCTGTCCTATAACAGCTTGCACCAATTTCCTTTTTTCGGTGTGCCATTGGTAATTCCCTTTCTTAAAATGTCCACCCTTTTTTATTTTTCTACCCCACTAGTCACACTTAAATTGCTAGTCTCACTCTCAAATTATCATACTCACAATTCGTTTGAAAATATATATCCTCTCCTTCTCATGTCGGAGAAAAATGGCGCAAATTGTTATGTGACGGAGGGAGTAAGTTTTAAACGAAAGGAAGTAAGAATCTTTGTGGACTCTGGATTTTCCATTCTTCTTTAGTACTCGAGTACATATATATTTTTATAGTCATAGAAGTTCTTCAAATTTGAAAGATTTAGACTCTTGATTGTGGTATCTTGTTTAGCTGAGTCATGCCGAGATATAGCCCACAGTACTATAGTCCTCCAAGGAGAGGAAATGGAGGAGGTCGACCCAGAAGCCCACCAAGAAGGGATTATGGTGGTGAGCGAGGTGGGAGGCACAAGGAGGAGCAGAATCATGGTAGTCTTTTGGTTCGGAACATTCCTCTGAGCTGCAGGTAATCTTCTTTGGCAATTTTAATGAAAGGTTATTGTTGCTAATAACTGTTAACACCTGTAGTATTGCTTGCGCTGCTATACGCCGTGGTTGATTTTCTAAAATGGTGTATTTACCTATATGTTATTCAAATTTAAATTCCAGGGCAGAAGAGCTTCGGGTTCCATTTGAGAGATTTGGGGTAGTCAGGGATGTCTATCTCCCAAAGAACTATTATACTGGGTGAGTATTTTGCTCACATTTTGCAGCCAAATGCTGCTTTGTCACTCCTGCCAATTATTGTTTTTCTTACCGACTTTCTCCGTAACTAATACCGCAACAGTTGGTCTTTTTGTCCGACTTTCTCCACAACTAATACCACAACAATTAGTCTTTTTGTCTGACTTTCTCCACGACTAAGACCCTGACAATTTGTCTTTTGGACTGACTTTCTCCGTAACTATTACCATGACGTAATTGTGATGATTCTATCTTTCTGAAAGCATAGCCTAGTAAATATTTGTTGGACTAGTGTTGAGAGATAATACATCCATTTTGTAGCATTGCTTAAATTTATTTCCTGCTCTTAGATGTTTTCACATTCATTAGTACAAATAATAGACCGGGGATCCTAATATACATTTCCCTTTTTGTTTACTTCTGGTTATCCACCAACGTTTTGCTTCTTTCTGTTAAATATTGCTAGCTATTCTTAATAAAAACGTTTATACGAATATATGTAACATATGATGCTTACTGGTTTTCCTTGGTACATGGGCATGTTATACAGCTTCAATCGTTTTTCAAAGGTTGGTCATAGGTATTCCTATCTAAAAGTTGCCCTCATGTAGGTTTAACTTTACAAGTTCTGGTAATTTGCTGAGAGTGTTACTTTTGGAGATCGTGATAGTTCTGTTAACTACCCACCCTACTGGGTACGAATTGCATTAACGGTGGTTCTAGAATAACTTGTGGTTTGGAAAGTAGTTGTAGAAGAAATTAAACTTGATAATTCCAGCCTACTGCCTCACGTGCTTCTTGTATCTTGATATCATTGATTTTACTTCGTTTTATAAAAATTAGAACACATTTCTTGGCAACATTTCGTACTATTGTAAAGGCTTTGATCCTTTGTTTTCATGGTGAGTTACGGTTTCAACTGGTTTGTCAGGGGGTCTGTTTGTTTGAAGTTAAAACAAGCCCAAGCCCCACATTTGATGAAGTCCCACTGTTTATCATGGCTTAACATTATTGTTCACCAAGGGTGTTAAGAGTAATGTTCCAATGAAGATGTTCCTTTATGAAGAGAAACTATATAATCACAAAATCACTAGAAGTTTGATGAGGAAGAAGATTTTGATTCTTTACCTATTGAAGACAACATGACAAGGTTTTAACTACGGGACAAGGCTGATTTGGAGTGCTTCATTTTAATACAAGAATGTCAAGAATTTTCAAGTCACTTGCGTCTTTTGAGGTTGCTATTCAAACATGATTGTAGAAGCAAAGGCCAAAGGGTCAGCATTTGGATCTTAGCTGCTTGTTATCATTTCATTGTCTGCTTTTGTATAGAAGATCTATGAAGCTGATGTTTTAATAAAGGAAAGGTATCAAAAGTATTGAAATTTTCGAGTCAGTTATTATAGTGTATTTGGTTGGTATATTTCGCAATCTGGGTTGCTATGCAATATCTTATGATAACAGTTTAGGTCTCTTCTTATGCAGGGAACCTCGTGGGTTTGCCTTTGTGCAGTTTGTGGATGCTCATGATGCTGCAGAAGCTCAGTATCATATGAATGGGCAGATATTTGCTGGAAGAGAGATTTCTGTTGTTCTTGCTGCTGAGACACGGAAAAGGCCCGAGGACATGCGCCGAAGGACTAGGGTTAGGTAATAGAAATTGTTTTTCTTCCTTTAATGAGCTAAATGACTATTTTGTCAGTCAGCATTTTGCTTAACATCGACCTCTACAAATACTGCAGGGGGCCTTCAGGCTATGAAGACCGACGCCCTGGTCAATATGGTAGCTCTTGGCTTACATTTAGATTAATATTCCCTCCGTGCCTAAATGATCTTTCCACTTTTTTCGCTATTACTACGAATGAACTTTGAGCAACAATTTTAGGTTTGTTTAACTATGAAAATCTAAGACTTGTTATTTATAGTATAGTTGGTGGTGTATCAATAACAACTTTTGGGTTTTCATTAGTATAATTAAATCAACTGGAAATTATTGCTCAAAAAGCCTTTGTAATCACGGCAAAAAAAGTGGGAAGATCATTTTGGCACGAAGGGAGCACTTCTTTGCTTAACTGATTTGTAATTTTGGTTTTGTCAGCACTATCCATCAAGTAATTTTCATTGCTTGGCTCCAGCTAATTTCAGTTTCTTATTATTGATGCATTATCCTGCAGGTCGTCCTCGATCTCGCTCCCGTTCTCGTTCTCCTCGCCATCCTTCGGGGTCCAGAAGTCGTCATCGATCAAGGTAAATTTAGAATGCTATTATTAGCTCTTTGTACAACCTACTGAATAATTTAAATGCACTGTTAATTATCAGGTCCTACTCTCCTGCTCCGCGGCGGCGAAGTGACTACTCTCCTTCCCCAGCAAAGAGGGACCCTAGATCACCCAGAGATCATCCTCCACAGGGACGAGATGTTAATCATGTGGCTCGTAGGTCATATTCCCCGGGTTATGACAGTGGTGCCGAGCAGAAGCGGACAAGGTACTGCGTAACTTTCATAGGCTCTTGTTCTTTCGCGTCTCTTTATATCAAATCGTGCCAAGAACTTATCTTTATGTGATCGAGCTCGCAGAAAAACAAGATTCATACTTGATTTGTTGATCCTAAGATAGAGTTGTGATTTTGTGCTTGAGTCTTGGATCCTAAAGCTTTAGACATATTTAGTGGTCCTAAGAGCATATAGGAAGCCTTCTTTAGGCTAAGTCTTTTCAAAGTCAGTAGGCTTTAATGAATGCAAATTTCATGTAAATCATCAGACTCTAAAATCTGCTGAATTTTGGCTAAGGCTCCATCCAGTGGCAAAGGCAGGAAATTATTCAAAGGCTTTGAAATTATTTTGGACTAAAACGTAACATTATTATATAAAACTTTTAACTGCAAAGGTGGTCAAAAGTACGTGGTGTTATTTGGCCATAAGTGTAAAATTCTCATAATTTAGTGCCAAAAGAGATATTTTCCTAGTTTC